>CM062805.1:21820590-22002556 GCA_031772625.1 Pinus tabuliformis
TCGACATGGTCCTCACAGCAGTACCAAGGCATGGGCAACAATGCTTTGAAGCACAACATTCCTCCATTCCTTCGCTTGCACCGAGTATTCAATGTGACCATCGTCACCATGTTTCCACCATCACTGGACACATCAGAGATTGCAGGACAAGTTCAGCAGATGAGGAACTCAACGCAATGGGACCATTGCTTCCTAAGGGGAGGAATGATCCAGGTGAATGTTGGTGGCCACCCACCAACCCATTTGGACCCCCACAACTGTCTCCTTCAGCATTTTCTTTTTCCTTAATTGCAGCACAGTTTACTATTTTTAGCAGTTTTTTCGGGGTCCTGAACTTCCGAGCCGTTTTGAGGCCCTAAACAATGTTTTTTTTGAAATTCTGGGGCGACCGAGCCCTTGTTGCCTCCCAAAGTGGTAGTACTTGGATAGATCTTTCTAACGAGCTATCGTACGCGTCAAACGGAGATCGTATGCCAAAATTACGACCCCGGAAATTGATGTACCAATTTACCCAAACGGGGCCACAATTTGGCGTTTCATCTTCTAGGGTTAGTTTCGGTATGTGAAGGGTTTTCCATTGTTTCTCAACAATAAATAGGCCTTCGAGCTCATTGTAATACAGTTTCGGAACAGTTCAGAGGCATGTAGCCGCACATCTCTCTCAGAGATAGCTACCATCGCCCTAGCTGGTTCTCTCCATTTCTATTTGTAAGCATATTTCAGTATTTTACAGTAATGAAATGAAGTATTATTTCCGCTGCATATCTGTGTTTATGGTTATTGCCTCTCTGTATTTATGGTTATCTCTGTAATCTATTGCGTTCCTGTCTAAATTCGGATCAGTGGTATCAGAGCGGTCTGTTTTTTTCTCTGTTTTTCTTTGCATGTCCCCAACGAGGTCAGGGTATAAGGAGTTAGGGCTTGAACTGTCGAACCTTTGCAAGACCAGCCTCGAAAATCCCGACGGCCTCCCATGGCGACGAGAAGAAAGACGAGGGGGCAGGAGATCCTATCAAAATCTTGCTCGAAGAAGCGCTCGAGCGGCAAAGGAACGCGATGATGGATAGCTTTGCGCGATCCTTCAGCGGCTACCTAGAGGCGACGCATCGGCTTCAAACAGCGACTCTAGAAATGCCACACCCTTCAAGGTACAAGTTAATTTTGAAATCCCCATATTCGAGGGTCAAATAGACGCAGATGCCGTAGATAAATGGTTAAATCTGCTCGATGGGTATTTTTCTGTTCATGAATTTTCAAGTCGGGAAAAGATTGTTTTGCCCTTCTCAAAGCAGCCCCCCACGTCAAGGACTGGTGGGAAACCTACTGCGAGCAGAAGATGAAAGTACAGGCTCACTATTTTCGGCGCACCCACTTGGAATGACTTTCGGGATGCCATCAAGGAGCAGTACTACCCTGTCGGAAGCTATGAGGACAAATACATCAAATGGACCACACTGCGGCAGGGACGAGACCAAGATGTGCCAGAGTTCACAAACATTTTTCATACCCTTCGCACACAGTTGGGTATCAAATATTCTGAGCTGCATCTAGTACTCAAATACCGCGGCTGCCTACACAGATACATCCAGGAAGAGATGGTGTTCTTGAACATCCCCTCACTCGGCACAGCATATCAATACGCTGTCAAAATCGAGCAAAAGTTCAAACAGAAGAAGCGAGACTTTGGATCTGCAAACCCGAAGCCCAAAGGACAAAGCCAAGGCGGGGTGACCCAAGACAACCCGTCAAAGCCGCAAGAAAATAAACAACACCATGAAGCCGAAGAAGGACACAGGGAAGTGGTGTGAGTTCCACAAGAGTCCCACTCATAACACAAGTGAGTGTCGGACCAAGCAGTCGCTGGTGGCCGAGTTGAAGGCTTCCGAATCAGATGCATGTTCCGATCCTGAGCCAGAACCCGACAAAGGGAATGGAAAAGGGAAGCAGATCATTGATGCGGATCCCAGCGCCACTGTTGCCACTGCCAAGATCAAGAAAAATGAGCCCGAAGATCCAGAGGAGGGGGAGCGTCTTTTCCACTCACAGATGTGGGTGAAGGGTTCACCGCTGCGATTCATTGTCGACAGTGGTAGCCAAAAGAACCTGGTTTCAGCAGAGGTCGTGAAGCGGTTGGGCCTACCGACTACACCACACCCGCAGCCGTACAGTATCGGGTGGCTTCACGAAGGACGAGATCTGAAAGTTCGCCAGCAGTGCCGCCTTCCCTACAGCATCAAGCCCTTCACAGACGAGGTATTGTGTGATGTTACAACCCCCTGGATGTTTGTGATGTACTATTAGGCCAGCCATACTTGTGGAGGCGACATGCTGTGTATGAGTCAAGGCCTCGTGTGTCATTATTTCTTTGAATAATTCATTATACAGGATACCAGAGGTAGCCCCACCTACTGCTACATCCTTGATCACTACCAAGAAAGGCAGCAAGCTCATATCACAGACCAGGAAATTCATTGTCTGGTTCACTCCCAAATAAGGGAAGATCGTTGCTACATCCATGACCCCTGCAAAGGTTCCTACACGCAGCAGCAGCACAAAGGGATACGGTCATGACAGAACACAGGAACAACTTCTCCTCACCCACAGGGTTACCACATAAGTTTCAGGTGGGCAACAAAGTTTGGTTACATCTGCAGAAAGAACACCTTACAAGAGCCCATCAGAAGCTCCGACCACTTCGACATGGTCCTCACAGCAGTACCAAGGCTATGGGCAACAATGCTTTGAAGCACATCATTCCTCCATTCCTTCGCTTGCACCGAGTATTCAATGTGGACCATCGTCGACCATGCTTTCCACCATCACTGTACACATCAGAGATTGCAGGACAAGTTCAGCAGATGGAGGAACTCAACGCAATGGGGACCATTGCTTCCTAAGGGGGGAGGAATGATCCAGGTGGATGTTGGTGGCCACCCACCAACCCATTTGGACCCCACAACTGTCTCCTTCACATTTTCAGTTTCCTTAATTGCAGCACAGTTTTACTATTTTTAGCAGTTTTTCGGGTCCTGAACTTCCGGAGCCGTTTTGAGGCCTAAACGACGTTTTTTTGGAATTCTGGGGCGACCGAGCCCCATGTTGCCTCCCAAAGTGGTAGTACTCGGATAGATCTTTCTAACGAGCTATCGTACGCGTCAAACGGAGATCGTATGCCAAAGTTACGACCCCGGGAAATTGATGTACCAATTTACCCAAACGGGGCCCACAATTTGGCGTTTCATCTTCTAGGGTTAGGTTTCGGTATGTGAAGGGTTTTCCATTGTTTCTCAACAATAAATAGGCCTTCGAGCCTCATTGTAATACAGTTCGGAACAGTTCAGAGGCATGTAGCCGCACATCTCTTCTCAGAGATAGCTACCATCGCCCTAGCTGGTTTCTCTCCATTTCTATTGTAAGCATATTTCAGTATTTCACAGTAATGAAATGAAGTATTATTTCCGCTGCATATCTGTGTTTATGGTTATTGCCTCTCTGTATTTATGGTTATCTCTGTAATCTATTGCGTTCCTGTCTAAATTCGGATCAGTGGTATCAGAGCGTCTGTTTTTTTTCTCTGTTTTTCTTTGCATGTCCCCAACGAGGTCAGGGTATAAGGAGTTAGGGCTTGAACTGGTCGAACCTTTGCAAGACCAGCCTCGAAAATCCCGACGGCCTCCCATGGCGGACGAGAAGAAAAGACGAGGGGGCAGGATATCCTATCAAAATCTTGCTCGAAGAAGCGCTCGAGCGGCAAAGGAACGCGATGATGGATAGCTTTGCGCAGATCCTTCAGCGGCTACCTAGAGGCGACGCATCGGCTTCAAACAGCGACTCTAGAAATGCCACACCCTTCAAGGTACAAGTTAATTTTGAAATCCCCATATTCGAGGGTCAAATAGACGCAGATGCCGTAGATAAATGGTTAAATCTGCTCGATGGGTATTTTTCTGTTCATGAATTAATTTTCAAGTCGGGAAAAGATTGTTTTTGCCCTTCTCAAAGCAGCCCCCCACGTCAAGGACTGGTGGGAAACCTACTGCGAGCAGAAGGATGAAAGTACAGGCTCACTATTTTCGGCCGCACCCACTTGGAATGACTTTCGGATGCCATCAAGGAGCAGTACTACCCTCGGAAGCTATGAGGACAAATACATCAAATGGACCACACTGCGACAGGGAAGAGACCAAGATGTGCCAGAGTTCACAAACATTTTTCATACCCTTCGCACACAGTTGGGTATCAAAGATTCTGAGCTGCATCTAGTACTCAAATACCGCGGCTGCCTACACAGATACATCCAGGAAGAGATGGTGTTCTTGAACATCCCCTCACTCGGCACAGCATATCAATACGCTGTCAAAATCGAGCAAAAGTTCAAACAGAAGAAGCGAGACTTTGGATCTGCAAACCCGAAGCCCAAAGGACAAAGCCAAGGCGGGGTGACCCAAGACAACCCGTCAAAGCCGCAAGAAAATAACAACACCATGAAGCCGAAGAAGGACACAAGGAAGTGGTGTGAGTTCCACAAGAGTCCCACTCATAACACAAGTGAGTGTCGGACCAAGCAGTCGCTGTGGCCGAGTTGAAGGCTTCCGAATCAGATGCATGTTCCGATCCTGAGCCAGAACCCGACAAAGGGAATGGAAAAGGGAAGCAGATCATTGATGCGGATCCCAGCGCCACTGTTGCCACTGCCAAGATCAAGAAAAATGAGCCAAGATCCAGAGGAGGGGAGCGTCTTTTCCACTCACAGATGTGTGAAGGGTTCACCGCTGCGATTCATTGTCGACAGTGGTAGCCAAAAGAACCTGGTTTCAGCAGAGGTCGTGAAGCGGTTGGGCCTACCGACTACACCACACCCGCAGCCGTACAGTATCGGTGGCTTCACGAAGGACGAGATCTGAAAGTTCGCCAGCAGTGCCGCCTTCCCTACAGCATCAAGCCCTTCACAGACGAGGTATTGTGTGATGTTACACCCCTGGATGTTTGTGATGTACTATTAGGCCAGCCATACTTGTGGAGGCGACATGCTGTGTATGAGTCAAGGCCTCGTGGTGTCATTATTTCCTTGAATAATTCATTATACAGGATACCAGAGGTAGCCCCACCTACTGCTACATCCTTGATCACTACCAAGAAAGGCAGCAAGCTCATATCACAGACCAGGAAATTCATTTGTCTGGTTCACTCCCAAAATAAGGGGAAGATCGTTGCTACATCCATGACCCCTGCAAAGGGTTCCTACACGCAGCAGCAGCAGCAAAGGGATACGGTCATGACAGAACACAGGAACAACTTCTCCTCACCCACAGGGGTACCACATAAGTTTCAGGTGGGCAACAAAGTTTGGTTACATCTGCAGAAAGAACACCTTACAAGAGCCCATCAGAAGCTCCGACCACTTCGACATGGTCCTCACACAGTACCAAGGCTATGGGCAACAATGCTTTGAAGCACATCATTCCTCCATTTCCTTCGCTTGCACCGAGTATTCAATGTGGACCATCGTCGACCATGCTTTCCACCATCACTGACACATCAGAGATTGCAGGACAAGTTCAGCAGATGGAGGAACTCAACGCAATGGGGACCATTGCTTCCTAAGGGGGAGGAATGATCCAGGTGGATGTTGGTGGCCACCACCCACCAACCCATTTGGACCCCCACAACTGTCTCCTTCAGCATTTTCAGTTTCCTTATTGCAGCACAGTTTACTATTTTTAGCAGTTTTTCGGGTCCTGAACTTCCGGAGCCGTTTTGAGGCCCTAAACGACGTTTTTTTGGAATTCTGGGGCGACCGAGCCCTATGTTACCTCCCAAAGTGGTAGTACTCGGATAGATCTTTCTAACGAGCTATCGTACGCGTCAAACGGAGATCGTATGCCAAAGTTACGACCCCGGGAAATTGATGTACCAATTTACCCAAACGGGGCCCACAATTTGGCGTTTCATCTTCTAGGGTTAGGTTTCGGTATGTGAAGGGTTTTCCATTGTTTCTCTCAACAATAAATAGGCCTTCGAGCCTCATTGTAATACAGTTCGGAACAGTTCAGAGGCATGTAGCCGCACATCTCTTCTCAGAGATAGCTACCATCGCCCTAGCTGGTTTCTCTCCATTTCTATTTGTAAGCATATTTCAGTATTTTACAGTAATGAAATGAAGTATTATTTCCGCTGCATATCTGTGTTTATGGTTATTGCCTCTCTGTATTTATGGTTATCTCTGTAATCTATTGCGTTCCTGTCTAAATTCGGATCAGTGGTATCAGAGCGGTCTGCTTTTTTCTCTGTTTTTCTTTGCATGTCCCCAACGAGGTCAGGTATAAGGAGTTAGGGCTTGAACTGGTCGAACCTTTGCAAGACCAGCCTCGAAAATCCCGACGGCCTCCCATGGCGGACGAGAAGAAAGACGAGGGGGCAGGAGATCCTATCAAAATCTTGCTCGAAGAAGCGCTCGAGCGGCAAAGGAACGCGATGATGGATAGCTTTGCGCAGATCCTTCAGCGGCTATCTAGAGGCGACGCATCGGCTTCAAACAGCGACTCTAGAAATGCCACACCCTTCAAGGTACAAGTTAATTTTGAAATCCCCATATTCGAGGGTCAAATAGACGCAGATGCCGTAGATAAATGGTTAAATCTGCTCGATGGGTATTTTTCTGTTCATGAATTTTCAACTCGGGAAAAGATTGTTTTTGCCCTTCTCAAAGCAGCCCCCCACGTCAAGGACTGGTGGGAAACCTACTGCGAGCAGAAGGATGAAAGTACAGGCTCACTATTTTCGGCCGCACCCACTTGGAATGACTTTCGGGATGCCATCAAGGAGCAGTACTACCCTGTCGGAAGCTATGAGGACAAATACATCAAATGGACCACACTGCGGCAGGACGAGACCAAGATGTGCCAGAGTTCACAAACATTTTTCATACCCTTCGCACACAGTTGGGTATCAAAGATTCTGAGCTGCATCTAGTACTCAAATACCGCGGCTGCCTACACAGATACATCCAGGAAGAGATGGTGTTCTTGAACATCCCCTCACTCGGCACAGCATATCAATACGCTGTCAAAATCGAGCAAAAGTTCAAACAGAAGAAGCGAGACTTTGGATCTGCAAACCCGAAGCCCAAAGGACAAAGCCAAGGCGGGTGACCCAAGACAACCCGTCAAAGCCGCAAGAAAATAACAACACCATGAAGCCGAAGAAGGACACAGGGAAGTGGTGTGAGTTCCACAAGAGTCCCACTCATAACACAAGTGAGTGTCGGACCAAGCAGTCGCTGGTGGCCGAGTTGAAGGCTTCCGAATCAGATGCATGTTCCGATCCTGAGCCAGAACCCGACAAAGGGAATGGAAAGGGAAGCAGATCATTGATGCGGATCCCAGCGCCACTGTTGCCACTGCCAAGATCAAGAAAAATGAGCCCGAAGATCCAGAGGAGGGGGAGCGTCTTTTCCACTCACAGATGTGGGTGAAGGGTTCACCGCTGCGATTCATTGTCGACAGTGGTAGCCAAAAGAACCTGGTTTCAGCAGAGGTCGTGAAGCGGTTGGGCCTACCCGACTACACCACACACCCGCAGCCGTACAGTATCGGGTGGCTTCACGAAGGACGAGATCTGAAAGTTCGCCAGCAGTGCCGCCTTCCCTACAGCATCAAGCCCTTCACAGACGAGGTATTGTGTGATGTTACACCCCTGGATGTTTGTGATGTACTATTAGGCCCCCATACTTGTGGAGGCGACATGCTGTGTATGAGTCAAGGCCTCGTGTGTCATTATTTCTTTGAATAATTCATTATACAGGATACCAGAGGTAGCCCCACCTACTGCTACATCCTTGATCACTACCAAGAAAGGCAGCAAGCTCATATCACAGACCAGGAAATTCATTTGTCTGGTTCACTCCCAAAATAAGGGGAAGATCGTTGCTACATCCATGACCCCTGCAAAGGGTTCCTACACGCAGCAGCAGCAACAAAGGGATACGGTCATGACAGAACACAGGAACAACTTCTCCTCACCCACAGGGGTACCACATAAGTTTCAGGTGGGCAACAAAGTTTGGTTACATCTGCAGAAAGAACACCTTACAAGAGCCCATCAGAAGCTCCGACCACTTCGACATGGTCCTCACAGCAGTACCAAGGCTATGGCAACAATGCTTTGAAGCACATCATTCCTCCATTCCTTCGCTTGCACCGAGTATTCAATGTGGACCATCGTCGACCATGCTTTCCACCATCACTGGACACATCAGAGATTGCAGGACAAGTTCAGCAGATGGAGGAACTCAACGCAATGGGGACCATTGCTTCCTAAGCGGGGAGGAATGATCCAGGTGGATGTTGGTGGCCACCCACCAACCCATTTGACCCCCACAACTGTCTCCTTCAGCATTTTCAGTTTCCTTAATTGCAGCACAGTTTACTATTTTTAGCAGTTTTTCGGGTCCTGAACTTCCGAAGAGCCGTTTTGAGGCCCTAAACGACGTTTTTTTGGAATTCTGGGGCGACCGAGCCCATGTCGCCTCCCAAAGTGGTAGTACTCGGATAGATCTTTCTAACGAGCTATCGTACGCGTCAAACGGAGATCGTATGCCAAAGTTACGACCCCGGAAATTGATGTACCAATTTACCCAAACGGGCCCACAATTTGGCGTTTCATCTTCTAGGGTTAGGTTTCGGTATGTGAAGGGTTTTCCATTGTTTCTCAAACAATAAATAGGCCTTCGAGCCTCATTGTAATACAGTTCGGAACAGTTCAGAGGCATGTAGCCGCACATCTCTTCTCAGAGATAGCTACCATCGCCCTAGCTGGTTTCTCTCCATTTCTATTGTAAGCATATTTCAGTATTTTACAGTAATGAAATGAAGTATTATTTCCGCTGCATATCTGTGTTTATGGTTATTGCCTCTCTGTATTTATGGTTATCTCTGTAATCTATTGCGTTCCTGTCTAAATTCGGATCAGTGGTATCAGAGCGGTCTGCTTTTTCTCTGTTTTTCTTTGCATGTCCCCAACGAGGTCAGGGTATAAGGAGTTAGGGCTTGAACTGGTCGAACCTTTGCAAGACCAGCCTCGAAAATCCCGACGGCCTCCCATGGCGGACGAGAAGAAAGACGAGGGGGCAGGAGATCCTATCAAAATCTTGCTCGAAGAAGCGCTCAAGAGCGGCAAAGGAACGCGATGATGGATAGCTTTGCGCAGATCCTTCAGCGGCTACCTAGAGGCGACGCATCGGCTTCAAACAGCGACTCTAGAAATGCCACACCCTTCAAGGTACAAGTTAATTTTGAAATCCCCATATTCGAGGGTCAAATAGACGCAGATGCCGTAGATAAATGGTTAAATCTGCTCGATGGGTATTTTTCTGTTCATGAATTTTCAAGTCGGGAAAAGATTGTTTTTGCCCTTCTCAAAGCAGCCCCCCACGTCAAGGACTGGTGGGAAACCTACTGCGAGCAGAAGGATGAAAGTACAGGCTCACTATTTTCGGCCGCACCCACTTGGAATGACTTTCGGGATGCCATCAAGGAGCAGTACTACCCTGTCGGAAGCTATGAGGACAAATACATCAAATGGACCACACTGCGGCAGGGACGAGACCAAGATGTGCCAGAGTTCACAAACATTTTTCATACCCTTCGCACACAGTTGGGTATCAAAGATTCTGAGCTGCATCTAGTACTCAAATACCGCGGCTGCCTACACAGATACATCCAGGAAGAGATGGTGTTCTTGAACATCCCCTCACTCGGCACAGCATATCAATACGCTGTCAAAATCGAGCAAAAGTTCAAACAGAAGAAGCGAGACTTTGGATCTGCAAACCCGAAGCCCAAAGGACAAAGCCAAGGCGGGGTGACCCAAGACAACCCGTCAAAGCCGCAAGAAAATAACAACACCATGAAGCCGAAGAAGGACACAGGAAGTGGTGTGAGTTCCACAAGAGTCCCACTCATAACACAAGTGAGTGTCGGACCAAGCAGTCGCTGGTGGCCGAGTTGAAGGCTTCCGAATCAGATGCATGTTCCGATCCTGAGCCAGAACCCGACAAAGGGAATGGAAAAGGGAAGCAGATCATTGATGCGGATCCCAGCGCCACTGTTGCCACTGCCAAGATCAAGAAAAATGAGCCCGAAGATCCAGAGGAGGGGAGCGTCTTTTCCACTCACAGATGTGGGTGAAGGGTTCACCGCTGCGATTCATTGTCGACAGTGGTAGCCAAAAGAACCTGGTTTCAGCAGAGGTCGTGAAGCGGTTGGCCTACCGACTACACCACACCCGCAGCCGTACAGTATCGGGTGGCTTCACGAAGGACGAGATCTGAAAGTTCGCCAGCAGTGCCGCCTTCCCTACAGCATCAAGCCCTTCACAGACGAGGTATTGTGTGATGTTACACCCCTGGATGTTTGTGATGTACTATTAGGCCAGCCATACTTGTGGAGGCGACATGCTGTGTATGAGTCAAGGCCTCGTGGTGTCATTATTTCTTTGAATAATTCATTATACAGGATACCAGAGGTAGCCCCACCTACTGCTACATCCTTGATCACTACCAAGAAAGGCAGCAAGCTCATATCACAGACCAGGAAATTCATTTGTCTGGTTCACTCCCAAAATAAGGGGAAGATCGTTGCTACATCCATGACCCCTGCAAAGGGTTCCTACACGCAGCAGCAGCAGCAAAGGGATACGGTCATGACAGAACACAGGAACAACTTCTCCTCACCCACAGGGGTACCACATAAGTTTCAGGTGGGCAACAAAGTTTGGTTACATCTGCAGAAAGAACACCTTACAGAGCCCATCAGAAGCTCCGACCACTTCGACATGGTCCTCACAGCAGTACCAAGGCTATGGGCAACAATGCTTTGAATCACATCATTCCTCCATTCCTTCGCTTGCACCGAGTATTCAATGTGGACCATCGTCGACCATGCTTTCCACCATCACTGGACACATCAGAGATTGCAGGACAAGTTCAGCAGATGGAGGAACTCAACGCAATGGGGACCATTGCTTCCTAAGGGGGAGGAATGATCCAGGTGGATGTTGGTGGCCACCCACCAACCCATTTGGACCCCCACAACTGTCTCCTTCAGCATTTTCAGTTTCCTTAATTGCAGCACAGTTTACTATTTTTAGCAGTTTTTCGGGTCCTGAACTTCCGGAGCCGTTTTGAGGCCCTAAACGACGTTTTTTTTGGAATTCTGGGGCAACCGAGCCCCATGTCGCCTCCCAAAGTGGTAGTACTCGGATAGATCTTTCTAACGAGCTATCGTACGCGTCAAACGGAGATCGTATGCCAAAGTTACGACCCCGGGAAATTGATGTACCAATTTACCCAAACGGGGCCCACAATTTGGCGTTTCATCTTCTAGGTTAGGTTTCGGTATGTGAAGGGTTTTCCATTGTTTCTCAACAATAAATAGGCCTTCGAGCCTCATTGTAATACAGTTCGGAACAGTTCAGAGGCATGTAGCCGCACATCTCTTCTCAGAGATAGCTACCATCGCCCTAGCTGGTTTTCTCTCCATTTCTATTTGTAAGCATATTTCAGTATTTTACAGTAATGAAATGAAGTATTATTTCCGCTGCATATCTGTGTTTATGGTTATTGCCTCTCTGTATTTATGGTTATCTCTGTAATCTATTGCGTTCCTGTCTAAATTCGGATCAGTGGTATCAGAGCGGTCTGCTTTTTCTCTGTTTTTCTTTGCATGTCCCCAACGAGGTCAGGGTATAAGGAGTTAGGGCTTGAACTGGTCGAACCTTTGCAAGACCAGCCTCGAAAATCCCGACGGCCTCCCATGGCGGACGAGAAGAAAGACGAGGGGGCAGGAGATCCTATCAAAATCTTGCTCGAAGAAGCGCTCGAGCGGCAAAGGAACGCGATGATGGATAGCTTTGCGCAGATCCTTCAGCGGCTACCTAGAGGCGACGCATCGGCTTCAAACAGCGACTCTAGAAATGCCACACCCTTCAAGGTACAAGTTAATTTTGAAATCCCCATATTCGAGGGTCAAATAGACGCAGATGCCGTAGATAAATGGTTAAATCTGCTCGATGGGTATTTTTCTGTTCATGAATTTTCAAGTCGGGAAAAGATTGTTTTTGCCCTTCTCAAAGCAGCCCCCCACGTCAAGGACTGGTGGGAAACCTACTGCGAGCAGAAGGATGAAAGTACAGGCTCACTATTTTCGGCCGCACCCACTTGGAATGACTTTCGGGATGCCATCAAGGAGCAGTACTACCCTGTCGGAAGCTATGAGGACAAATACATCAAATGGACCACACTGCGGCAGGGACGAGACCAAGATGTGCCAGAGTTCACAAACATTTTTCATACCCTTCGCACACAATTGGGTATCAAAGATTCTGAGCTGCATCTAGTACTCAAATACCGCGGCTGCCTACACAGATACATCCAGGAAGAGATGGTGTTCTTGAACATCCCCTCACTCGGCACAGCATATCAATACGCTGTCAAAATCGAGCAAAAGTTCAAACAGAAGAAGCGAGACTTTGGATCTGCAAACCCGAAGCCCAAAGGACAAAGCCAAGGCGGGGTGACCCAACAACCCGTCAAAGCCGCAAGAAAATAACAACAACACCATGAAGCCGAAGAAGGACACAGGGAAGTGGTGTGAGTTCCACAAGAGTCCCACTCATAACACAAGTGAGTGTCGGACCAAGCAGTCGCTGGTGGCCGAGTTGAAGGCTTCCGAATCAGATGCATGTTCCGATCCTGAGCCAGAACCCGACAAAGGGAATGGAAAAGGGAAGCAGATCATTGATGCGGATCCCAGCGCCACTGTTGCCACTGCCAAGATCAAGAAAAATGAGCCCGAAGATCCAGAGGAGGGGAGCGTCTTTTCCACTCACAGATGTGGGTGAAGGGTTCACCGCTGCGATTCATTGTCGACAGTGGTAGCCAAAAGAACCTGGTTTCAGCAGAGGTCGTGAAGCGGTTGGGCCTACCGACTACACCACACCCGCAGCCGTACAGTATCGGGTGGCTTCACGAAGGACGAGATCTGAAAGTTCGCCAGCAGTGCCGCCTTCCCTACAGCATCAAGCCCTTCACAGACGAGGTATTGTGTGATGTTACACCCCTGGATGTTTGTGATGTACTATTAGGCCAGCCATACTTGTGGAGGCGACATGCTGTGTATGAGTCAAGGCCTCGTGGTGTCATTATTTCTTTGAATAATTCATTATACAGGATACCAGAGGTAGCCCCACCTACTGCTACATCCTTGATCACTACCAAGAAAGGCAGCAAGCTCATATCACAGACCAGGAAATTCATTTGTCTGGTTCACTCCCAAAATAAGGGGAAGATCGTTGCTACATCCATGACCCCTACAAAGGGTTCCTACACGCAGCAGCAGCACCAAAGGGATACGGTCATGACAGAACACAGGAACAACTTCTCCTCACCCACAGGGGTACCACATAAGTTTCAGGTGGGCAACAAAGTTTGGTTACATCTGCAGAAAGAACACCTTACAAGAGCCCATCAGAAGCTCCGACCACTTCGACATGGTCCTCACAGCAGTACCAAGGCTATGGGCAACAATGCTTTGAAGCACAGCATTCCTCCATTCCTTCGCTTGCACCGAGTATTCAATGTGGACCATCGTCGACCATGCTTTCCACCATCACTGGACACATCAGAGATTGCAGGACAAGTTCAGCAGATGGAGGAACTCAACGCAATGGGGACCATTGCTTCCTAAGGGGGGAGGAATGATCCAGGAGGATGTTGGTGGCCACCCACCAACCCATTTGGACCCCCACAACTGTCTCCTTCAGCATTTTCAGTTTCCTTAATTGCAGCACAGTTTACTATTTTTAGCAGTTTTTCGGGTCCTGAACTTCCGGAGCCGTTTTGAGGCCCTAAACGACGTTTTTTTTGGAATTCTGGGGCGACCGAGCCCCATGTTGCCTCCCAAAGTGGTAGTACTCGGATAGATCTTTCTAACGAGCTATCGTACGCGTCAAACGGAGATCGTATGCCAAAGTTACGACCCCGGAAATTGATGTACCAATTTACCCAAACGGGGCCCACAATTTGGCGTTTCATCTTCTAG
This sequence comes from Pinus tabuliformis, assembly GCA_031772625.1. Classification (NCBI taxonomy): domain Eukaryota; kingdom Viridiplantae; phylum Streptophyta; class Pinopsida; order Pinales; family Pinaceae; genus Pinus; species Pinus tabuliformis. The sequence continues at coordinate 21,834,690 of CM062805.1, forward strand.
GGTTAGGTTTCGGTATGTGAAGGGTTTTCCATTGTTTCTCAACAATAAATAGGCCTTCGAGCCTCATTGTAATACAGTTCGGAACAGTTCAGAGGCATGTAGCCGCACATCTCTTCTCAGAGATAGCTACCATCGCCCTAGCTGGTTTCTCTCCATTTCTATTTGTAAGCATATTTCAGTATTTCACAGTAATGAAATGAAGTATTATTTCCGCTGCATATCTGTGTTTATGGTTATTGCCTCTCTGTATTTATGGTTATCTCTGTAATCTATTGCGTTCCTGTCTAAATTCGGATCAGTGGTAGCTATCTCTGACCACACTACCGACTACACCACACCCCGCAGCCGTACATATCGGGTGGCTTCACGAAGGACGAGATCTGAAAGTTCGCCAGCAGTGCCGCCTTCCTACAGCATCAAGCCCTTCACAGACGAGGTATTGTGTGATGTTACACCCCTGGATGTTTGTGATGTACTATTAGGCCAGCCATACTTGTGGAGGCGACATGCTGTGTATGAGTCAAGGCCTCGTGTGTCATTATTTCTTTGAATAATTCATTATACAGGATACCAGAGGTAGCCCCACCTACTGCTACATCCTTGATCACTACCAAGAAAGGCAGCAAGCTCATATCACAGACCAGGAAATTCATTTGTCTGGTTCACTCCCCAAAATAAGGGAAGATCGTTGCTACATCCATGACCCCTGCAAAGGGTTCCTACACGCAGCAGCAGCAGCAAAGGGATACGGTCATGACAGAACACAGGAACAACTTCTCCTCACCCACAGGGGTACCACATAAGTTTCAGGTGGGCAACAAAGTTTGGTTACATCTGCAGAAAGAACACCTTACAGGAGCCCATCAGAAGCTCCGACCACTTCGACATGGTCCTCACAGCAGTACCAAGGCTATGGGCAACAATGCTTTGAATCACATCATTCCTCCATTCCTTCGCTTGCACCGAGTATTCAATGTGGACCATCGTCGACCATGCTTTCCATTCCACCATCACTGGACACATCAGAGATTGCAGGACAAGTTCAGCAGATGGAGGAACTCAACGCAATGGGGACCATTGCTTCCTAAGGGGGGAGGAATGATCCAGGTGGATGTTGGTGGCCACCCACCAACCCATTTGGACCCCCACAACTGTCTCCTTCAGCATTTTCAGTTTCCTTAATTGCAGCACAGTTTACTATTTTTAGCAGTTTTTCGGGTCCTGAACTTCCGGAGCCGTTTGAGGCCCTAAACGACGTTTTTTTGGAATTCTGGGGCAACCGAGCCCCATGTCGCCTCCCAATGGTAGTAGTACTCGGATAGATCTTTCTAACGAGCTATCGTACGCGTCAAACGGAGATCGTATGCCAAAGTTACGACCCCGGGAAATTGATGTACCAATTTACCCAAACGGGGCCCACAATTTGGCGTTTCATCTTCTAGGGTTAGGTTTCGGTATGTGAAGGGTTTTCCATTGTTTCTCAACAATAAATAGGCCTTCGAGCCTCATTGTAATACAGTTCGGAACAGTTCAGAGGCATGTAGCCGCACATCTCTTCTCAGAGATAGCTACCATCGCCCTAGCTGGTTTCTCTCCATTTCTATTTGTAAGCATATTTCAGTATTTTACAGTAATGAAATGAAGTATTATTTCCGCTGCATATCTGTGTTTATGGTTATTGCCTCTCTGTATTTATGGTTATCTCTGTAATCTATTGCGTTCCTGTCTAAATTCGGATCAGTGGTATCAGAGCGGTCTGCTTTTTCTCTGTTTTTCTTTGCATGTCCCCAACGAGGTCAGGGTATAAGGAGTTAGGGCTTGAACTGGTCGAACCTTTGCAAGACCAGCCTCGAAAATCCCGACGGCCTCCCATGGCGGACGAGAAGAAAGACGAGGGGGCAGGATATCCTATCAAAATCTTGCTCGAAGAAGCGCTCGAGCGGCAAAGGAACGCGATGATGGATAGCTTTGCGCAGATCCTTCAGCGGCTACCTAGAGGCGACGCATCGGCTTCAAACAGCGACTCTAGAAATGCCACACCCTTCAAGGTACAAGTTAATTTTGAAATCCCCATATTCGAGGGTCAAATAGACGCAGATGCCGTAGATAAATGGTTAAATCTGCTCGATGGGTATTTTTCTGTTCATGAATTTTCAAGTCGGGAAAAGATTGTTTTTGCCCTTCTCAAAGCAGCCCCCCACGTCAAGGACTGGTGGGAAACCTACTGCGAGCAGAAGGATGAAAGTACAGGCTCACTATTTTCGGCCGCACCCACTTGGAATGACTTTCGGGATGCCATCAAGGAGCAGTACTACCCTGTCGGAAGCTATGAGGACAAATACATCAAATGGACCACACTGCGGCAGGGAAGAGACCAAGATGTGCCAGAGTTCACAAACATTTTTCATACCCTTCGCACACAGTTGGGTATCAAAGATTCTGAGCTGCATCTAGTACTCAAATACCGCGGCTGCCTACACAGATACATCCAGGAAGAGATGGTGTTCTTGAACATCCCCTCACTCGGCACAGCATATCAATACGCTGTCAAAATCGAGCAAAAGTTCAAACAGAAGAAGCGAGACTTTGGATCTGCAAACCCGAAGCCCAAAGGACAAAGCCAAGGCGGGGTGACCCAAGACAACCCGTCAAAGCCGCAAGAAAATAACAACACCATGAAGCCGAAGAAGGACACAGGGAAGTGGTGTGAGTTCCACAAGAGTCCCACTCATAACACAAGTGAGTGTCGGACCAAGCAGTCGCTGGTGGCCGAGTTGAAGGCTTCCGAATCAGATGCATGTTCCGATCCTGAGCCAGAACCCGACAAAGGAATGGAAAAGGGAAGCAGATCATTGATGCGGATCCCAGCGCCACTGTTGCCACTGCCAAGATCAAGAAAAATGAGCCCGAAGATCCAGAGGAGGGGAGCGTCTTTTCCACTCACAGATGTGGGTGAAGGGTTCACACGCTGCGATTCATTGTCGACAGTGGTAGCCAAAAGAACCTGGTTTCAGCAGAGGTCGTGAAGCGGTTGGGCCTACCGACTACACCACACCCGCAGCCGTACAGTATCGGGTGGCTTCACGAAGGACGAGATCTGAAAGTTCGCCAGCAGTGCCGCCTTCCCTACAGCATCAAGCCCTTCACAGACGAGGTATTGTGTGATGTTACACCCCTGGATGTTTGTGATGTACTATTAGGCCAGCCATACTTGTGGAGGCGACATGCTGTGTATGAGTCAAGGCCTCGTGTGTCATTATTTCCTTGAATAATTCATTATACAGGATACCAGAGGTAGCCCCACCTACTGCTACATCCTTGATCACTACCAAGAAAGGCAGCAAGCTCATATCACAGACCAGGAAATTCATTTGTCTGGTTCACTCCCAAAATAAGGGGAAGATCGTTGCTACATCCATGACCCCTGCAAAGGGTTCCTACACGCAGCAGCAGCAGCAAAGGGATACGGTCATGACAGAACACAGGAACAACTTCTCCTCACCCACAGGGGTACCACATAAGTTTCAGGTGGGCAACAAAGTTTGGTTACATCTGCAGAAAGAACACCTTACAAGAGCCCATCAGAAGCTCCGACCACTTCGACATGGTCCTCACAGCAGTACCAAGGCTATGGGCAACAATGCTTTGAAGCACATCATTCCTCCATTCCTTCGCTTGCACCGAGTATTCAATGTGGACCATCGTCGACCATGCTTTCCACCATCACTGGACACATCAGAGATTGCAGGACAAGTTCAGCAGATGGAGGAACTCAACGCAATGGGGACCATTGCTTCCTAAGGGGGGAGGAATGATCCAGGTGGATGTTGGTGGCCACCCACCAACCCATTTGGACCCCCACAACTGTCTCCTTCAGCGTTTTCAGTTTCCTTAATTGTAGCACAGTTTACTATTTTTAGCAGTTTTTCGGGTCCTGAACTTCCGGAGCCGTTTTGAGGCCCTAAACGACGTTTTTTTTTGGAATTCTGGGGCGACCGAGCCCTATGTTGCCTCCCAAAGTGGTAGTACTCGGATAGATCTTTCCAACGAGCTATCGTACGCGTCAAACGGAGATCGTATGCCAAAGTTACGACCCCGGGAAATTGATGTACCAATTTACCCAAACGGGGCCCACAATTTGGCGTTTCATCTTCTAGGGTTAGGTTTCGGTATGTGAAGGGTTTTCCATTGTTTCTCAACAATAAATAGGCCTTCGAGCCTCATTGTAATACAGTTCGGAACAGTTCAGAGGCATGTAGCCGCACATCTCTTCTCAGAGATAGCTACCATCGCCCTAGCTGGTTTCTCTCCATTTCTATTTGTAAGCATATTTCAGTATTTTACAGTAATGAAATGAAGTATTATTTCCGCTGCATATCTGTGTTTATGGTTATTGCCTCTCTGTATTTATGGTTATCTCTGTAATCTATTGCGTTCCTGTCTAAATTCGGATCAGTGGTATCAGAGCGGTCTGTTTTTTCTCTGTTTTTCTTTGCATGTCCCCAACGAGGTCAGGGTATAAGGAGTTAGGGCTTGAACTGGTCGAACCTTTGTAAGACCAGCCTCGAAAATCCCGACGGCCTCCCATGGCGGACGAGAAGAAAGACGAGGGGGCAGGAGATCCTATCAAAATCTTGCTCGAAGAAGCGCTCGAGCGGCAAAGGAACGCGATGATGGATAGCTTTGCGCAGATCCTTCAGCGGCTACCTAGAGGCGACGCATCGGCTTCAAACAGCGACTCTAGAAATGCCACACCCTTCAAGGTACAAGTTAATTTTGAAATCCCCATATTCGAGGGTCAAATAGACGCAGATGCCGTAGATAAATGCTTAAATCTGCTCGATGGGTATTTTTTCTGTTCATGAATTTTCAAGTCGGGAAAAGATTGTTTTTGCCCTTCTCAAAGCAGCCCCCCACGTCAAGGACTGGTGGGAAACCTACTGCGAGCAGAAGGATGAAAGTACAGGCTCACTATTTTCGGCCGCACCCACTTTGAATGACTTTCGGGATGCCATCAAGGAGCAGTACTACCCTGTCGGAAGCTATGAGGAAAAATACATCAAATGGACCACACTGCGGCAGGGACGAGACCAAGATGTGCCAGAGTTCACAAACATTTTTCATACCCTTCGCACACAGTTGGGTATCAAAGATTCTGAGCTGCATCTAGTACTCAAATACCGCGGCTGCCTACACAGATACATCCAGGAAGAGATGGTGTTCTTGAACATCCCCTCACTCGGCACAGCATATCAATACGCTGTCAAAATCGAGCAAAAGTTCAAACAGAAGAAGCAAGACTTTGGATCTGCAAACCCGAAGCCCAAAGGACAAAGCCAAGGCGGGGTGACCCAAGACAACCCGTCAAAGCCGCAAGAAAATAACAACACCATGAAGCCGAAGAAGGACACAGGGAAGTGGTGTGAGTTCCACAAGAGTCCCACTCATAACACAAGTGAGTGTCGGACCAAGCAGTCACTGGTGGCCGAGTTGAAGGCTTCCGAATCAGATGCATGTTCCGATCCTGAGCCAGAACCCGACAAAGGGAATGGAAAAGGGAAGCAGATCATTGATGCGGATCCCAGCGCCACTGTTGCCACTGCCAAGATCAAGAAAAATGAGCCCGAAGATCCAGAGGAGGGGGAGCGTCCTTTCCACTCACAGATGTGGGTGAAGGGTTCACCGCTGCGATTCATTGTCGACAGTGGTAGCCAAAAGAACCTGGTTTCAGCAGAGGTCGTGAAGCGGTTGGGCCTACCGACTACACCACACCCGCAGCCGTACAGTATCGGGTGGCTTCACGAAGGACGAGATCTGAAAGTTCGCCAGCAGTGCCGCCTTCCCTACAGCATCAAGCCCTTCACAGACGAGGTATTGTGTGATGTTACACCCCTGGATGTTTGTGATGTACTATTAGGCCAGCCATACTTGTGGAGGCGACATGCTGTGTATGAGTCAAGGCCTCGTGGTGTCATTATTTCTTTGAATAATTCATTATACAGGATACCAGAGGTAGCCCCACCTACTGCTACATCCTTGATCACTACCAAGAAAGGCAGCAAGCTCATATCACAGACCAGGAAATTCATTTGTCTGGTTCACTCCCTGTTATAGACATTTTTGTGCCTCGCGTCAAGGAGCAGGGAATGTCGATAATTACAGGGATCCTCAGTCCCTAAACATGTTGTTCTTACCCCTAAAAGAACAAGGTCATCAATCAACAGCACTTCCAATCAGTTCTCCACCTGAAAACACTTCAGAACAGGCTTATTTTGGATCATGTCAGCTGCTTAACTGAGCTTCTGCGCTGTATTGCAACTGTCCCACTCTGTACCTGCGCTGGAAGTCAAAAACAATGAAGGCTACCTGCGCTGGGCGAGATTGGCCAAGTGGCACAGTCCTCCTGCAAGGTGTCAATTGCCCAGGAAGCTTCCAAACTGACACTTGGTTCATCAGATTCGCCTTGTGATGAGTAAGAGGTACTTGATCACCATGTGTAACCAAGGATCTCCAAGTGGACTCAAGAACTGAAGATTAACTGAAGAGGGAGAGGACACTAGTCAGCTCTATGCCAGCCTCAAGCTGACTCATCCTCTCTTCTTCTCTCCTATATATAGAGCTCTTCTATGAGGTCTAATGAGGCTGGAATTTTGTGCAAAGTAAGGAAGTGCTGTTGGTTTATAGTTAGAGTTATTGGGTGATTGCTTTTATAGAGGAGAAGAGGAGATTTCTTGCTGCTGAGGAGGTGCTGCTGGATTGGAGCCATTTATGGTTGTAACCTTCTCAGAACCTTTTTCTTCTATCAATAAAGCTTTTGATTTTCTCCTATATACTTGTATTGCAATGATGTATTGTTTTCATCTGTATATTTGATTCATCCTAATCCATGCATCAGTTATGAGTACATGTTTCTTGTAGTTTCCCTCTCTTGTTTTTGCAGGATCTTTGTGTAGCTGGACCGGCAAAGGGAGCAAGGAGCTGGGAACAAGAGGCAAAGATAGAAGACAGGATCGACAAAAGCGAAAGACATCGGTTGGTCAATCTTTTCTTCCTTCTCTGTACTTTCATAAAGGAAAAATATCAAAGCTTTACTTTCAGTTGTTGCTAAGGAACTATCACCCTTAGAGTAGGGATAGGGTCATTCCGAGTCGGATACTTTTCCCCACAACAAACTGGCGACTCCGCTGGGGAGCCTAGTATCTTGTTGGTGTTTATAGTATTTTGCTATTCATTTCTTGAAGAAAAGAGTACCAAATCGAAAAGCTTTTGACTATATCAAAAGCGAAGTAGAGGGACTGCTACTCTTGCTCATTTGTTGAGCAAATTCAAGATTTGAAGAGCCTATCTACAAAAGACTCTTTACTCTTTGTGATAGATCTTCATCCTCTTGATCATCCCTTAGCCTGTACTTGACCTATAGCTTTTTATTTCAGCAAAAACAGTGCATTTTTGAGCTTTTTATGACCCGGAATTCTTTGTAGACGAAACTCTCGTGAGTCAGTGCAGGCTGTCCACAGGCAGTCTGCATTACAGCGCAGGTACTCCCTTCGGGAACTGCGCTGAGAGTCAAACTGGCAGACTAGAACCTGCGCTGGTCCAGTTAGCCATTGTCTTGCTCAGCTTTCCCTTTGTGTCTTGGCCCTGTTTTCACTGAGTTTTAGCTGATTGCTTGCTGGTCATTGTACTTGCTGTAGACCACTTCTCCTTGACATTATTCCGCCTCAGTTGTGTGATGAGACTGTGAATGTTCTTTCAGTATTTCTTGTTTCAGTTACAGTTTCCATTGTGAAAAGCGAACCAGTATAGCTGTGACCTCTTAGATCCTGAACTGTAAAAGTGTCTTTGTGATCTTATGAGCTAGTTTTATTACTGTTCGTGGCTGTTTGAGTTTGTTTGTTTTTCACTTTATGGTTTGAATTCATACATTTTTAGTGTTGAAACAAGTACCTGTAAAGCGTCTTTTCATTTAGACAAAGCTTGTTTGTTTACGCTTCAAATTGAATTCGAAAGTCACACAACAGTTTTCCTTTTGTCTACATCAACATTAAAGGAAAAGAAAAGAAATACATGCATCTTGCATTTGCATTTTTGATAAGTTTGTGTGTCTGATCTAGGGAAAGTGCATTAGTTTGTGCTTTGTGCTCTGTGTGGAAAGATATTGTTTTTCTCTCCCCTCAGTAGTTAGGATTTTCAAAGCTAAAAAGATTGTGAAAGCTTGCTTATCATTTTAGCTGCATTTAGGAATTTGTACCAATACATCTCGTGGTGATCCTGAAAGACAAACTGATAAACAAGATCAACTTAAAATATATTGAATGAATCTAAAAACGCATTGTAACATAACGCTCACAGTAGAGGTCTAGGTAGAGACGTGTTCCGGCGTCGTTAAACGTAGTGACTGTCGATCTCTACGAAGGTGGGTGATTCCTCCTGAGGGACGATAGCACTAATACGGACTTGAGCTCCCGCGTACCGTCGCGTATATTGGGAGACCCCTATAGGCTTTTATCCTTTTATCCTTAGGAAGCCGTGTCGACCGCCCTACTGATCGCGATGCAGTGAACACAGCATTCACGAAGATCGACCACCCGTACCGTAAAACGTATTCTGTGGTTTCGCGAAAGGTTTGGCACACCCTCTGCCTAGATCTCCAGAGCAGTTTCTTTTGGCCTTTTTCAAACTCTATAACTGAAAAAGTCCAACCGAGCATTTGTCACTTCGGGCTCGTTAATACATCGAAGGCGACTAGAGTCATCTTTAGCTTTTTCTCGACTCTTAAAACATGAAAAAGCAAAGTTGTGTCTAAAAGCGTCTAATAAAATTCATTCAATACGGAAACATAATTTCCCCTTTTTGTATTTTAGTTGATCAAGTAATCTGCAACCGTGGAGGAAAGTCAATTAAAACCCCGTCGTTCGAGGAGACTCGCGAGTCAACCGTCTTTGTCTCCGGAATCGAGAGTAGTACGGACGAAGCAAACTCGCTTGACCGGGTCAAAATCTCCCATTAAAGTTAGAACAACAGTTCCAACTACATCTGAGATTCTGGTCACTCCTAATATTTCTGGAATCCCTACCTCTATTGAAGAAGTTCAACAGCAACAGAGGGACAGTTGTACTGATCCTAGTCTGAGGACAAGTACTTGCATAACTGAACCAGTTCCATCTGAAACTGGTCCACAGAGTCTTGTTGCTCAAACAACTGTCGCTGTCGAAGCAACCCCTTCTTCGGCACCAGAAATTTTTTACGGACCTGACGGTCTTCCTCTTCCTCCTGGTCTGATTGCAATAGAGGAAATCGTAGAGGACCAGCAAGCAAATACTCCAACTCATTTTGGAGTAGGCACCACTCTTTTTCCTTCTGCATCAGAAGTTTGTCCATCGCCAGTGGAAGTTCCTGTAGAATCGTTAGGCAGTTTATTGGATAGACTTAAAATGTCTGAGCAACCGTCGACATCTAGGACTGTGCCAAATGACACAGCGACAGCAGAAGCTCCTGCTGTCACTCCGACGATGTTTGCTGGCATACCAGCTGTCCCGACTAGCTCTCAACAGCTAGAAGGAGTCCACCCAGGGACTATTATGACAACTTGGTCTGTTCCAGTTTGTTCTTCCGGTATAATACCCGGTAATTCTTATGTTGAAACTAGACAAATTGATCCCTTTGGAAATCAGTTTGGACCATCCAGTCCTCAAAGGCAATCTATACCCTTGAGCTCCGGATTGTTACCATATGGGGGGCAATATGCCCTTTCACTTCCCCCTCCAGGAGGATACCCATACGGCAGTTTTCAACAACATTCAGGTTTGACTGAAGTAACGACGAGTGGTTGGGTACCTATGTTACCCCAACAACCGAGAGTTGTATATTCCATGCAACAATGTGTACCTATGTCTAGCATCCCGACGACGCCAGCAATTGTAACCGTGTCGCAAGTTCAATCGATGCCTGTTGTATGTCAACCCCAAGTTGTAATGCAACAGCCCCTTGACCCTGCAACACAACCACAATCGCCAACTGCCGGGACGACACAGATACAAACGGGAACCGTAACCCCGCATCTTGGTCCGTCGGTTAGTATCGCACAGCAAAACATGGCTTCGCAGCCATGGATGGTGCAATACCAACAACCTCAGTTTCAACAGGTGTACCAGGGATCTGAGCAACAGATCTTTGCAAATAGTGGGCAACCCTATATTCAGAGCAGGTTAAATCAACCACTTTACAGTGGCCAAGCCCACCAGCCATATCAGTCCTATCAACATCAGTTGCATTATGCTGGTATGCAAAGGCCTACTGCTCAGGCGATTCCATCGTATCCTGGGTACGCCTCGCCAAACCTGAATCAGCAGTTGCCATTCGTGGCAACTCTAGAATTACCAGATTTACATCGATTGACGAATGATCCAATCGCCTATGCCCATTGGTGGCCAGCGATTCCTCACAAACTTCCTTCGGACATTCCTAAATTCAATGGAAATCCTGGCGAAGACCCGTCGAATCATGTGATGACTTTCCATCTGTGGTGTTCGTCGAATACCTTGAATGATGATTCGATAAGGCTTCGCCTTTTCCAGAGGACATTGACTGGTCCGGCGGCTAAATGGTATATTGAATTACCTAGAGCCTCTTTCGACAATTTTAGTTCCCTAGCCACGACTTTCTTAACACACTTTCAGTTACCTATAAGGTACGAAACTGGAACCGAGATCTTAACCAATTTCAAGCAGACAACGGCCACACATATATCAGATCATATACATGAGTGGCGTCGTCGTCGCAGAATGGTAAAGACTTATGTTCCAGATCAGCTTTTAGCTGAGTGGTTTATAAAGTCGCTTCTTCCTGCTATAACAGAAGATGTGGCCAAGGGAGGCGTCGTAACAGAGGAGCAAGTTATTGCTCGTGCCCAGTATTTAGACTTAGTATATACTCAGTCTGGCACGCTCTATGACAAGATACCTGACGCCCCTAGACCGGAATTTTCAATTCCTCCCCCTCCTGGATCAAATAGTGACTCTCATGCCGGCGATGGTGTGATTGGCACTGCAAATGCAAAGTCAACACGGGATTCGTCTAAGAAAACCCGTAAGACTTCGAATCAAAATGCAAATGAAGAACTTCTTGCCTCGGAAGTAAGTGCCGTGTCGGACGACAAGGGCAAACAACTGAAGCAACCAGGAGACAAGAAGAAAAAGAAAGGGAGAAAAGGGAAACCCCCTTCGGGGTGTCATATATGCGATGAGGATCATTGGACAGCAGATTGTCCATGCAAAGCTGAGCTTAAAAGATTCTTTAAGAGTCCGAAAACCTCAGCGGTGTTGACTGATCCGTTTCCTAATCCTGGTCAAAATCTGGTTGCTAATCAAAATGCTTCCCGATCCCAAGTGCTTATGTTGTCTACCTCAAAGCAGCAGAATAATGCTTTGACAAGGAATAAAGATTACGGGAATCCATGGCTGTCGAATAACAAGGCTAATGAACAACCTAGTAGTTCGACGACAACTTTGACCGAAGTTGTGCCACCCATCGTTCCTGAGCCAATGATAAAGTCGCCAAAGGGAGTAGTACACAAATCGACATTTAATCCTCGTGCCAAAGAAGCACAGAATTATAATATAGTAAAAGACCTGGCCCAATCGCCGTCCACTATGTCGACACTTGAGGTACCACAAAATTGCCCCTCCCAAGAGCAAACTTTATTATCAGCAATAGGTGGGATTGGCCCAATGGATTCCAATCTTGTGGCCTTTGATCATAAAGGATATGACCCTAAGTTACCAGCTCAACTAGCTTTCCTTATTCAAGTGAAAGCCCTCAACAGAACTGTTCATCGAACAATTATTGATGAGGGGGCATCTACATGTCTTATGTCGATGAGTTGCTGGAAAAATTTAGGCTCACCACCCTTGTCGCAATCGTCAACGACCTTAAAAGCATTTGATGGACGACCATACACTCCATACGGGATTTTAAATAACTTGCAAGTTGAACTGGGGGGCAAAACAGTAGAAGTTGATGTTGAAGTAATCGACGGGAATCTCGATTACAACATCCTACTGGGAAGGCCTTGGATATATGCCATGGCTGCAGTTGTGTCGACCTACTTCAGGAGGATTGTATTTCCTTTCCAAGGAAAAATTACAATCGTCGACCAACAAACATTTCTCCCCAACAGTTCTCAAGTTACGAGAAGCAACACAATGATCCATGAAAGTAATCAATCGCTCCAAAATATTGGAGTAGGTCTCCTAAAAGACCCTGCCTTAATGGGTACTTTTGCCCTACTGCCGGCAGGTAATCTGGCGGAAGTAGCCACAGTGGAAACCTACAATATGAAATCTTCTATATCCAACGGATTCAGAAGATTCCTAAATATTTTGTCAGCATGGATCGTCGCCCTAATGGAAATACTGTAAATACAGGGGGCTCCGAGGACGGTTCTTATCTCGTGTCAACCTCGTTAAAAAATGAAACAAGGAGTCATGAGGATAGTTCTTTTACTATGTCAACCTCATTAAAAAATGAAACAAATCCCCTTTCAAAATTCAAAGGTAAACCTTCATTCCAACCACCAAGTTGAATGCAATGAAGCTTGGGGGGCACCCTCCTTTGACATGCGTTATTATGATGCTAGGGGCATGCAAATCCGAGCAGTTTTAACGCGGTCTTCATGCTCGTTAAAAAATAAATAAAAGCAGTGAGCGATGTTCCCTCCAGAGTTTAAGCTCATTTTTATCTAAAAAAAGAACCTATCCCGGTAAATAACCTTCTGAGATCGTAAATCCATCAGCCATAAAAGCCTTGGTCGTGTTTGTGCACCGTCACCTCCACTTTTCATTTGGCCGATCATTCACCTCCATTTGTGTGTTTACCTCTTTTGAGAAACAGCTGCGAAGAGTGATTTCACCTAGCCATCCTTGTGACACTGCTGTGATTGGAGAATTCCAACCTGTACCTGGAATCTGCTGCTATCCCTGTTTATCACTCGTTCCTCAAAAGACGAGTCTTCTTTGAGCTCTTTTCATCTGACTCGTAAAATATGAAAAGTTTGCCGAGTTTTGGCCTTCCAGCTCGTTAAACGACCGGAAGAGCTATCCCTCCTCTAGATTTTAATCTTTTTTGGACCTGAGGGATTATTACACAAAAAGATCGAGCGCTTGTCTTGTTCGGCTCGTTAAAAGTACCGAACACCCATCCCTTTTGTATTGTTTTATACTTTTTCGGACTTAAGGGATTAGATGACGAAAAAGGAATTATGGAGTTAACTTTCTGTACCTTTTCAGACTCTCTAAAAATGAAAAGGACCGAGTTTTCCTTGTCGTTAGACTCGTTAAAATGATTAAATAGCGACAAACTTGTCTTTAGACGAGAACGAGTTTCCCTATCGCTAGGCTCGTTAAATCATAGCGATGGGCTTGCCCGAAGGGCAGGTTATAGAACAAGCATATGTTATCCTCCTCAAGCTTGACAAAAATAAAGAGGTACTGGTCAGAAATGACTGGAGAAAAATTGGGAGAACATCAAAGTTTAATGGTAGCAAGTCACTCTTGAACATGACACTTTTCCTCCGTACCACATCGGGTTGGGTTGTCTCATTCACCGGTCTCATCGCCATGGTCCTCGCCAAACCATCCACATTTGGGGTAATGCTACCAATCCATCGCATCAGTGTTGTTATATGTTCAAGAGGGGTCATTCTGAAAGTGTCAACCATGTCCCATCCACTGCCATACATTATCCTTCATCCATTCATGATCGCCACCCTGAATCATATGTCACAGTTTGTTTTCACCTCCACTAAAGTCATTAGCTCCGTTCCGTGTCATTGATGTGGGATTCATTAAGGCCCTCCTTTGACGGATCGCTTCTTGTCGACTTCAGCTCATTATCCAAGAAGTTGATCTAGGAACACCCCCATCAGTACTTTGAAGCTTGCATGCCTCAATGGCAAGTTTCTCACTTCCGGCGACAGGTATACATCAATGACCTCCGACCAGAAGATTTTGCGTGGCGTTCGACGCCAAGTCCTTTATTCACGCCACGTGAATTGTACTGCAGTACCTTGAGGGTCATCGTCATTATTGGTGATTCCTCTCGCGCTTGTTAACGGTTTTCATTATTGACCGGTAATCAAGCGATGTCTTTCCATGTTCGACTTCAGCGCAATTCTCACATGGATCGACTTGTACTTAGAGTGAAGATCGAACGAGTTTGAAGACCCCGGATCTAGTTTCATCCATCTGGGCTGCGATATATATTCAGGAAATATAAAAGCATTCGTCATGTACATCATTGCAACAGATGATCATCCTATTCAAAGGATGATAATTTCAGCAGAAAATTATCAGTCTACCTTCAGACGATCGTCTGTCATATGTACCAAAATGTATTTATAAAAGCTGAGCATGGGAATGCCTGCCTCAGCTAGATCATGAAAATAGAATGAAAAATAATGTATTGTATTGTATTGTATTACAGGGCGCCTCCTCAGCACTGGAATGAACTTCGGACCCTCTAGATAAAGCATTTCACCCGATAAACGGCCTCATACTTTAGGGGGCAACTGTTATAGACATTTTTGTGCCTCGCGACATGGAGCATGAAATGTCAATAATTACAGGGATCCTCAGTCCCTAAACATGTTGTTCTTACCCCTAAAAGAACAAGGTCATCGAACAACAGCACTTCCAATCAGTTCTCCACCTGAAAACACTTCAAAACAGGCTAATTTTGGATCATGTCAGCTGCTCCACTGAGCATCTGCGCTGGAATGCAACTGCTCCTCCTTGTACCTGCGCTGGAAGTCAAATCTAATGAAGGCTACCTGCGCTGGGCGAGATTGGCCAAGTGGCACAGTCATTCTGCAATGTGTCAACTGCCCAGGAAGCTTCCAAACTGACACTTGGTTCATGAGATTCGCCCTGTGATGAGTAAGAGGTACTTGATCACCATGTGTAAGCAAGGATCTCCAAGTGGACTTAAGAACTGAAGATTAACTGAAGAGGGAGAGGACACAAGGCAGCTTCATGTCAGTCTCAAGCTGACTCATCCTTTCTTCTTCTCTCCTATATATAGAGCTCTTCTATGAGGTCTGTGGAGGCTGGAATTTTGTATAAGCAAGGAGGTGTTGTTGGTATACTGCCAAGATTATTGGGTGATTGTTTTACTAGAGGTGAAGAAGAGAGTTCTTGCTGCCGAGGAGGTGCTGCTGGATTGGGGCCAACATCATTGGTTGTAACTTCCTCTGGAACCCTGTTACTTTCTATCAATAAAGTTTGCATGTTCTTCTATATAGTTGTTTTACATAGATGCTTTTGTGTTTACATGTATATTTGATGCAACCTAATCCATGCTTCAATTATGATTGCTTGTATCTCGTAGTTTGCTCCCTTTTGTTGTGCAGATTCTGTGTGTAGCTGGATCGGCTTGGAGAGTAAAGAGCTGGGAACGGGATACAAAGCGAGAAGGACAAGGATCGACTAAGCGCAAGATACCAGGTTGGTTGATCCTCTTTCTATTCTCTCTGTGCTTTCATAAAGATGAACATGAAAACTTTGTCATTCAGTTGTTGCTAAAGTCTGTCACCTTTAGAAAGGGTTAGTGTCATCCGCATCGGATACTTTTCCCCACAACACTCCCAAAATAAGGGGAAGATCGTTGCTACATCCATGACCCCTGCAAAGGGTTCCTACACGCAGCAGCAGCAACAAAGGGATACGGTCATGACAGAACACAGGAACAACTTCTCCTCACCCACAGGGGTACCACATAAGTTTCAGGTGGGCAACAAAGTTTGGTTACATCTGCAGAAAGAACACCTTACAAGAGCCCATCAGAAGCTCCGACCACTTCGACATGGTCCTCACAGCAGTACCAAGGCTATGGGCAACAATGCTTTGAAGCACATCATTCCTCCATTCCTTCGTTTGCACCGAGTATTCAATGTGGACCATCGTCGACCATGCTTTCCACCATCACTGGACACATCAGAGATTGCAGGACAAGTTCAGCAGATGGAGGAACTCAACGCAATGGGGACCATTGCTTCCTAAGGGGGGAGGAATGATCCAGGTGGATGTTGGTGGCCACCCACCAACCCATTTGGACCCCCACAACTGTCTCCTTCAGCATTTTCAGTTTCCTTAATTGCAGCACAGTTTACTATTTTTAGCAGTTTTTCGGGTCCTGAACTTCCGGAGCCGTTTTGAGGCCCTAAACGACGTTTTTTTTGGAATTCTGGGGCGACCGAGCCCCATGTTCCCTCCCAAAGTGGTAGTACTCGGATAGATCTTTCTAACGAGCTATCGTACGCGTCAAACGGAGATCGTATGCCAAAGTTACGACCCCGGGAAATTGATGTACCAATTTACCCAAACGGGGCCCACAATTTGGCGTTTCATCTTCTAGGGTTAGGTTTCGGTATGTGAAGGGTTTTCCATTGTTTCTCAACAATAAATAGGCCTTCGAGCCTCATTGTAATACAGTTCGGAACAGTTCAGAGGCATGTAGCCGCACATCTCTTCTCAGAGATAGCTACCATCGCCCTAGCTGGTTTCTCTCCATTTCTATTTGTAAGCATATTTCAGTATTTTACAGTAATGAAATGAAGTATTATTTCCGCTGCATATCTGTGTTTATGGTTATTGCCTCTCTGTATTTATGGTTATCTCTGTAATCTATTGCGTTCCTGTCTAAATTCGGATCAGTGGTATCAGAGCGGTCTGCTTTTTCTCTGTTTTTCTTTGCATGTCCCCAACGAGGTCAGGGTATAAGGAGTTAGGGCTTGAACTGGTCGAACCTTTGCAAGACCAGCCTCGAAAATCCCGACGGCCTCCCATGGCGGACGAGAAGAAAGACGAGGGGGCAGGAGATCCTATCAAAATCTTGCTCGAAGAAGCGCTCGAGCGGCAAAGGAACGCGATGATGGATAGCTTTGCGCAGATCCTTCAGCGGCTACCTAGAGGCGACGCATCGGCTTCAAACAGCGACTCTAGAAATGCCACACCCTTCAAGGTACAAGTTAATTTTGAAATCCCCATATTCGAGGGTCAAATAGACGCAGATGCCGTAGATAAATGGTTAAATCTGCTCGATGGGTATTTTTCTGTTCATGAATTTTCAAGTCGGGAAAAGATTGTTTTTGCCCTTCTCAAAGCAGCCCCCCACGTCAAGGACTGGTGGGAAACCTACTGCGAGCAGAAGGATGAAAGTACAGGCTCACTATTTTCGGCCGCACCCACTTGGAATGACTTTCGGGATGCCATCAAGGAGCAGTACTACCCTGTCGGAAGCTATGAGGACAAATACATCAAATGGACCACACTGCGGCAGGGACGAGACCAAGATGTGCCAGAGTTCACAAACATTTTTCATACCCTTTGCACACAGTTGGGTATCAAAGATTCTGAGCTGCATCTAGTACTCAAATACCGCGGCTGCCTACACAGATACATCCAGGAAGAGATGGTGTTCTTGAACATCCCCTCACTCGGCACAGCATATCAATACGCTGTCAAAATCGAGCAAAAGTTCAAACAGAAGAAGCGAGACTTTGGATCTGCAAACCCGAAGCCCAAAGGACAAAGCCAAGGCGGGGTGACCCAAGACAACCCGTCAAAGCCGCAAGAAAATAACAACACCATGAAGCCGAAGAAGGACACAGGGAAGTGGTGTGAGTTCCACAAGAGTCCCACTCATAACACAAGTGAGTGTCGGACCAAGCAGTCGCTGGTGGCCGAGTTGAAGGCTTCCGAATCAGATGCATGTTCCGATCCTGAGCCAGAACCCGACAAAGGGAATGGAAAAGGGAAGCAGATCATTGATGCGGATCCCAGCGCCACTGTTGCCACTGCCAAGATCAAGAAAAATGAGCCCGAAGATCCAGAGGAGGGGGAGCGTCTTTTCCACTCACAGATGTGGGTGAAGGGTTCACCGCTGCGATTCATTGTCGACAGTGGTAGCCAAAAGAACCTGGTTTCAGCAGAGGTCGTGAAGCGGTTGGGCCTACCGACTACACCACACCCGCAGCCGTACAGTATCGGGTGGCTTCACGAAGGACGAGATCTGAAAGTTCGCCAGCAGTGCCGCCTTCCCTACAGCATCAAGCCCTTCACAGACGAGGTATTGTGTGATGTTACACCCCTGGATGTTTGTGATGTACTATTAGGCCAGCCATACTTGTGGAGGCGACATGCTGTGTATGAGTCAAGGCCTCGTGGTGTCATTATTTCTTTGAATAATTCATTATACAGGATACCAGAGGTAGCCCCACCTACTGCTACATCCTTGATCACTACCAAGAAAGGCAGCAAGCTCATATCACAGACCAGGAAATTCATTTGTCTGGTTCACTCCCAAAATAAGGGGAAGATCGTTGCTACATCCATGACCCCTGCAAAGGGTTCCTACACGCAGCAGCAGCAACAAAGGGATACGGTCATGACAGAACACAGGAACAACTTCTCCTCACCCACAGGGGTACCACATAAGTTTCAGGTGGGCAACAAAGTTTGGTTACATCTGCAGAAAGAACACCTTACAAGAGCCCATCAGAAGCTCCGACCACTTCGACATGGTCCTCACAGCAGTACCAAGGCTATGGGCAACAATGCTTTGAAGCACATCATTCCTCCATTCCTTCGCTTGCACCGAGTATTCAATGTGGACCATCGTCGACCATGCTTTCCACCATCACTGGACACATCAGAGATTGCAGGACAAGTTCAGCAGATGGAGGAACTCAACGCAATGGGGACCATTGCTTCCTAAGGGGGGAGGAATGATCCAGGTGGATGTTGGTGGCCACCCACCAACCCATTTGGACCCCCACAACTGTCTCCTTCAGCATTTTCAGTTTCCTTAATTGCAGCACAGTTTACTATTTTTAGCAGTTTTTCGGGTCCTGAACTTCCGGAGCCGTTTTGAGGCCCTAAACGACGTTTTTTTGGAATTCTGGGGCGACCGAGCCCCATGTTGCCTCCCAAAGTGGTAGTACTCGGATAGATCTTTCTAACGAGCTATCGTACGCGTCAAACGGAGATCGTATGCCAAAGTTACGACCCCGGGAAATTGATGTACCAATTTACCCAAACGGGGCCCACAATTTGGCGTTTCATCTTCTAGGGTTAGGTTTCGGTATGTGAAGGGTTTTCCATTGTTTCTCAACAATAAATAGGCCTTCGAGCCTCATTGTAATACAGTTCGGAACAGTTCAGAGGCATGTAGCCGCACATATCTTCTCAGAGATAGCTACCATCGCCCTAGCTGGTTTCTCTCCATTTCTATTTGTAAGCATATTTCAGTATTTTACAGTAATGAAATGAAGTATTATTTCCGCTGCATATCTGTGTTTATGGTTATTGCCTCTCTGTATTTATGGTTATCTCTGTAATCTATTGCGTTCCTGTCTAAATTCGGATCAGTGGTATCAGAGCGGTCTGCTTTTTCTCTGTTTTTCTTTGCATGTCCCCAACGAGGTCAGGGTATAAGGAGTTAGGGCTTGAACTGGTCGAACCTTTGCAAGACCAGCCTCGAAAATCCCGACGGCCTCCCATGGCGGACGAGAAGAAAGACGAGGGGGCAGGAGATCCTATCAAAATCTTGCTCGAAGAAGCGCTCGAGCGGCAAAGGAACGCGATGATGGATAGCTTTGCGCAGATCCTTCAGCGGCTACCTAGAGGCGACGCATCGGCTTCAAACAACGACTCTAGAAATGCCACACCCTTCAAGGTACAAGTTAATTTTGAAATCCCCATATTCGAGGGTCAAATAGACGCAGATGCCGTAGATAAATGGTTAAATCTGCTCGATGGGTATTTTTCTGTTCATGAATTTTCAAGTCGGGAAAAGATTGTTTTTGCCCTTCTCAAAGCAGCCCCCCACGTCAAGGACTGGTGGGAAACCTACTGCGAGCAGAAGGATGAAAGTACAGGCTCACTATTTTCGGCCGCACCCACTTGGAATGACTTTGGGGATGCCATCAAGGAGCAGTACTACCCTGTCGGAAGCTATGAGGACAAATACATCAAATGGACCACACTGCGGCAGGGACGAGACCAAGATGTGCCAGAGTTCACAAACATTTTTCATACCCTTCTCACACAGTTGGGTATCAAAGATTCTGAGCTGCATCTAGTACTCAAATACCGCGGCTGCCTACACAGATACATCCAGGAAGAGATGGTGTTCTTGAACATCCCCTCACTCGGCACAGCATATCAATACGCTGTCAAAATCGAGCAAAAGTTCAAACAGAAGAAGCGAGACTTTGGATCTGCAAACCCGAAGCCCAAAGGACAAAGCCAAGGCGGGGTGACCCAAGACAACCCGTCAAAGCCGCAAGAAAATAACAACACCATGAAGCCGAAGGACACAGGGAAGTGGTGTGAGTTCCACAAGAGTCCCACTCATAACACAAGTGAGTGTCGGACCAAGCAGTCGCTGGTGGCCGAGTTGAAGGCTTCCGAATCAGATGCATGTTCCGATCCTGAGCCAGAACCCGACAAAGGGAATGGAAAAGGGAAGCAGATCATTGATGCGGATCCCAGCGCCACTGTTGCCACTGCCAAGATCAAGAAAAATGAGCCCGAAGATCCAGAGGAGGGGGAGCGTCTTTTCCACTCACAGATGTGGGTGAAGGGTTCACCGCTGCGATTCATTGTCGACAGTGGTAGCCAAAAGAACCTGGTTTCAGCAGAGGTCGTGAAGCGGTTGGGCCTACCGACTACACCACACCCGCAGCCGTACAGTATCGGGTGGCTTCACGAAGGACGAGATCTGAAAGTTCGCCAGCAGTGCCGCCTTGCCTACAGCATCAAGCCCTTCACAGACGAGGTATTGTGTGATGTTACACCCCTGGATGTTTGTGATGTACTATTAGGCCAGCCATACTTGTGGAGGCGACATGCTGTGTATGAGTCAAGGCCTCGTGGTGTCATTATTTCTTTGAATAATTCATTATACAGGATACCAGAGGTAGCCCCACCTACTGCTACATCCTTGATCACTACCAAGAAAGGCAGCAAGCTCATATCACAGACCAGGAAATTCATTTGTCTGGTTCACTCCCAAAATAAGGGGAAGATCGTTGCTACATCCATGACCCCTGCAAAGGGTTCCTACACGCAGCAGCAGCAACAAAGGGATACGGTCATGACAGAACACAGGAACAACTTCTCCTCACCCACAGGGGTACCACATAAGTTTCAGGTGGGCAACAAAGTTTGGTTACATCTGCAGAAAGAACACCTTACAAGAGCCCATCAGAAGCTCCGACCACTTCGACATGGTCCTCACAGCAGTACCAAGGCTATGGGCAACAATGCTTTGAAGCACATCATTCCTCCATTCCTTCGCTTGCACCGAGTATTCAATGTGGACCATCGTCGACCATGCTTTCCACCATCACTGGACACATCAGAGATTGCAGGACAAGTTCAGCAGATGGAGGAACTCAACGCAATGGGGACCATTGCTTCCTAAGGGGGGAGGAATGATCCAGGTGGATGTTGGTGGCCACCCACCAACCCATTTGGACCCCCACAACTGTCTCCTTCAGCATTTTCAGTTTCCTTAATTGCAGCACAGTTTACTATTTTTAGCAGTCTTTCGGGTCCTGAACTTCCGGAGCCGTTTTGAGGCCCTAAACGACGTTTTTTTTGGAATTTTGGGGCGACCGAGCCCCATGTTGCCTCCCAAAGTGGTAGTACTCGGATAGATCTTTCTAACGAGCTATCGTACGCGTCAAACGGAGATCGTATGCCAAAGTTACGACCCCGGGAAATTGATGTACCAATTTACCCAAACGGGGCCCACAATTTGGCGTTTCATCTTCTAGGGTTAGGTTTCGGTATGTGAAGGGTTTTCCATTGTTTCTCAACAATAAATAGGCCTTCGAGCCTCATTGTAATACAGTTCGGAACAGTTCAGAGGCATGTAGCCGCACATCTCTTCTCAGAGATAGCTACCATCGCCCTAGCTGGTTTCTCTCCATTTCTATTTGTAAGCATATTTCAGTATTTTACAGTAATGAAATGAAGTATTATTTCCGCTGCATATCTGTGTTTATGGTTATTGCCTCTCTGTATTTATGGTTATCTCTGTAATCTATTGCGTTCCTGTCTAAATTCGGATCAGTGGTATCAGAGCGGTCTGCTTTTTCTCTGTTTTTCTTTGCATGTCCCCAACGAGGTCAGGGTATAAGGAGTTAGGGCTTGAACTGGTCGAACCTTTGCAAGACCAGCCTCGAAAATCCCGACGGCCTCCCATGGCGGACGAGAAGAAAGACGAGGGGGCAGGAGATCCTATCAAAATCTTGCTCGAAGAAGCGCTCGAGCGGCAAAGGAACGCGATGATGGATAGCTTTGCGCAGATCCTTCAGCGGCTACCTAGAGGCGACGCATCGGCTTCAAACAGCGACTCTAGAAATGCCACACCCTTCAAGGTACAAGTTAATTTTGAAATCCCCATATTCGAGGGTCAAATAGACGCAGATGCCGTAGATAAATGGTTAAATCTGCTCGATGGGTATTTTTCTGTTCATGAATTTTCAAGTCGGGAAAAGATTGTTTTTGCCCTTCTCAAAGCAGCCCCCCACGTCAAGGACTGGTGGGAAACCTACTGCGAGCAGAAGGATGAAAGTACAGGCTCACTATTTTCGGCCGCACCCACTTGGAATGACTTTCGGGATGCCATCAAGGAGCAGTACTACCCTGTCGGAAGCTATGAGGACAAATACATCAAATGGACCACACTGCGGCAGGGACGAGACCAAGATGTGCCAGAGTTCACAAACATTTTTCATACCCTTCGCACACAGTTGGGTATCAAAGATTCTGAGCTGCATCTAGTACTCAAATACCGCGGCTGCCTACACAGATACATCCAGGAAGAGATGGTGTTCTTGAACATCCCCTCACTCGGCACAGCATATCAATACGCTGTCAAAATCGAGCAAAAGTTCAAACAGAAGAAGCGAGACTTTGGATCTGCAAACCCGAAGCCCAAAGGACAAAGCCAAGGCGGGGTGACCCAAGACAACCCGTCAAAGCCGCAAGAAAATAACAACACCATGAAGCCGAAGAAGGACACAGGGAAGTGGTGTGAGTTCCACAAGAGTCCCACTCATAACACAAGTGAGTGTCGGACCAAGCAGTCGCTGGTGGCCGAGTTGAAGGCTTCCGAATCAGATGCATGTTCCGATCCTGAGCCAGAACCCGACAAAGGGAATGGAAAAGGGAAGCAGATCATTGATGCGGATCCCAGCGCCACTGTTGCCACTGCCAAGATCAAGAAAAATGAGCCCGAAGATCCAGAGGAGGGGGAGCGTCTTTTCCACTCACAGATGTGGGTGAAGGGTTCACCGCTGCGATTCATTGTCGACAGTGGTAGCCAAAAGAACCTGGTTTCAGCAGAGGTCGTGAAGCGGTTGGGCCTACCGACTACACCACACCCGCAGCTGTACAGTATCGGGTGGCTTCACGAAGGACGAGATCTGAAAGTTCGCCAGCAGTGCCGCCTTCCCTACAGCATCAAGCCCTTCACAGACGAGGTATTGTGTGATGTTACACCCCTGGATGTTTGTGATGTACTATTAGGCCAGCCATACTTGTGGAGGCGACATGCTGTGTATGAGTCAAGGCCTCGTGGTGTCATTATTTCTTTGAATAATTCATTATACAGGATACCAGAGGTAGCCCCACCTACTGCTACATCCTTGATCACTACCAAGAAAGGCAGCAAGCTCATATCACAGACCAGGAAATTCATTTGTCTGGTTCACTCCCAAAATAAGGGGAAGATCGTTGCTACATCCATGACCCCTGCAAAGGGTTCCTACACGCAGCAGCAGCAACAAAGGGATACGGTCATGACAGAACACAGGAACAACTTCTCCTCACCCACAGGGGTACCACATAAGTTTCAGGTGGGCAACAAAGTTTGGTTACATCTGCAGAAAGAACACCTTACAAGAGCCCATCAGAAGCTCCGACCACTTCGACATGGTCCTCACAGCAGTACCAAGGCTATGGGCAACAATGCTTTGAAGCACATCATTCCTCCATTCCTTCGCTTGCACCGAGTATTCAATGTGGACCATCGTCGACCATGCTTTCCACCATCACTGGACACATCAGAGATTGCAGGACAAGTTCAGCAGATGGAGGAACTCAACGCAATGGGGACCATTGCTTCCTAAGGGGGGAGGAATGATCCAGGTGGATGTTGGTGGCCACCCACCAACCCATTTGGACCCCCACAACTGTCTCCTTCAGCATTTTCAGTTTCCTTAATTGCAGCACAGTTTACTATTTTTAGCAGTTTTTCGGGTCCTGAACTTCCGGAGCCGTTTTGAGGCCCTAAACGACGTTTTTTTGGAATTTTGGGGCAACCGAGCCCTATGTTGCCTCCCAAAGTGGTAGTACTCGGATAGATCTTTCTAACGAGCTATCGTACGCGTCAAACGGAGATCGTATGCCAAAGTTACGACCCCGGGAAATTGATGTACCAATTTACCCAAACGGGGCCCACAATTTGGCGTTTCATCTTCTAGGGTTAGGTTTCGGTATGTGAAGGGTTTTCCATTGTTTCTCAACAATAAATAGGCCTTCGAGCCTCATTGTAATACAGTTCGGAACAGTTCAGAGGCATGTAGCCGCACATCTCTTCTCAGAGATAGCTACCATCGCCCTAGCTGGTTTCTCTCCATTTCTATTTGTAAGCATATTTCAGTATTTTACAGTAATGAAATGTAGTATTATTTCCGCTGCATATCTGTGTTTATGGTTATTGCCTCTCTGTATTTATGGTTATCTCTGTAATCTATTGCGTTCCTGTCTAAATTCGGATCAGAGATGATAAATCAAATCCTTCTGTGCAATCTCACTAGTGGCGAGGGATAGGTGGGCATGTGGCCTACATGTTGGCCCCTTGCCACCTCCCAAGAGATACTACAACCAGATTGATTGATTAATTCACATTTAAATGAATGAATAAGGATCACATTTAAGTTGATGGGTTGGACAATCAAATCAAAATTTCCCCTCTTGGCTCTAGTGTTTTTTTGGCATAAATACATAGAGGAGCTTTTCATTTCCATTGATGTAGTCATGGTATGGTTTTCCATCCCTTTCTCCCGTTGATCTCTATTTTTCCCTTCCTCAAGTTGCATGCTTGATTGGCTTATTTTTCTGCTTCAGAATTCTAGCTCCTTAGATTATGATAAAAACTTTTGCGCCAAAAAGAATCCAAGATGCTCATGATTATTTGAGGAGAATATTTAGTTTAAATACCTTAGGAGTTGTGCCATTCTGCAGTAATTGAATTGTTATGACAGACCCCAACAATTGTGATCCCGAAGATTCATTTTTCCTTGGCTAGTTGTAGTCCTAGTAGAAGTTCGTACTTCTTTGCCATGTTGTTGGTTTCTTTATCAAGACCCGAAGAAAAATTAATTTATTGGTGCTCATCAGGATCCCAAAGGGTCCCTCCCCCTCCTGCCACCGCAATTTAATTTATGTACTTTGAATTAAATTAAGTGAGGATTATACAAACTAAAATTAATTTGTCATGAGGGAAAGTGCCAAGTAGACCAGTAACATAAGTTCATAGTTTTGAGGTTGCTAGGACCTCATGTAACTAGAGCATCATATAAATAAAAACTTATAAAAACAGGTTAGTTGTGCTAGATCTTGACATACATTGACATGATAAGACAAAAAAGACTACTAGTGCTACAAGCAAAAAACCAGTGAGTCATAACACCTATTGGGGAGAATCTTCATGCATTCGCACTGGTTGGTCACTACCCTCATATAAGGAGAAGGAGATGCCGGTTGATCTCCTGGCTAGAATGGTTAGCTTGTGGCCTATACTATCAAATTTTTCCCTCTGGATCTGTCAATATGATAGAATTCTCATGTTGAGTCCTCATGTACCTCCCTATGCCACCTGCAATATTCAAATGATGTTAAACCTTGTATCGACTTCGTGCCATGATCGATGAAGTGACAAGAACGCATGCAATGCACTCGATATAGTGGGAGCCACAACCCCCTTTCGTGTGAGATGACATCATATTAAAGTGGTGTGGTGGAGGGACGCAGAGAATGTCTACTCTTGGGCACCCTCCTTGGAGGAAAAAAAAACTGCAACGCCCTTTTGTGTGAGATAGCATCAAATCAAAGTGGTGGGTGCGCTGGGGGGGGGGGGGAGTTTGCTCCTAGGCACCCTCCAAAAAAAAATTTAAATATGATTTTTTAAGGATTAAATTTAACTGGTAAAATATTTATTATAGGATGATTTGTTTATCAAATATAACAATAAAACAAAAATTGTAAATATTTTTATTAATTTTTTTTAGCAAATTTGTCCAAAATGTTAAATTTGATAGACTACATTACGTTATGTTTATATAATAAATGTAAATATAAATCATAATTTTGTTATGAAACAAATGAAATAAGGGATATCATAAAATCAAATGATCCAAATAAATAATGTGCAAAACATTAAGGTTATTTTTTTAAAGATTAAAATCATTATAATTTAGTGGTTAATCCATATTAAAAATAGTTCTTACTAGCTACTATATATAAATTTGAGTTCACTTATCACTATTATTTAAGAAGTGATTGTATATCTTATTCCAAAACCAAAATATCTAATATTCCCTACACTCCTCCAACATTATTTATATGAGAAAAAAGTCATATGATATCAAGTATTCACCTTTATCGTAAAGCTTAGTGTTTTGAGGCCTCCTAAAAAGGAAACCAAGCCTCAACCATCCATCCACAAACTTTTTTTATTGTTCTAGCCAATGTATATAGCATAATAAACATAAACGATAAATATTTATACCAATTTAAGCTTAAAGTCAAACTTATAGAAAGAGAACTGCTAGAGAGTTTAACTAAAAATACTAGAGACATAATACAGAGAATGAGGGGTGAGAAGGCACTAGATGGAGGTAGGCCTCCAAAGCCTTTCCCTTGGTAAGTTCCTACACCTCTATGTCATCCTCAATGATAATAGGTTGGGAGCTAGTCCATTGGGATTGGAGGGATTAATAAAACCCCCAATTTCCTCTTTCCTATCACATCCTTTGCCTTACACCTTGAATCTAAGATTGAATGAAGCTTTGCAGATGTTGATGAACTTGGCTTCTAGCCTCCTAATTCTGATAAGAGATTCTAGTTCATGTGCCTTTTGGTTCTTAATTGCAATGGTGATCAAGGTTTTGGTGAGACAGTTAAATTCCACGTCTCAGAAAACCTTGGGATTGTAACAATGATACATATATGTGAACTCTTATATCACCTTGAGGAGATGGGGTCATAAAATATTTCCTTTATTGCTAAACTCAAACCTCATTTCCAACACTGCCATCAACTTCTACTTGTCAAGAGCTTTTCAATGACTTTTATTTGTCAAATCTTGAGTTACAAGAGAAAACTTATGAGTCTCCAAAGTTTATGTTGGAAGCCTTCTCTCTTTTGTCATGTCAACACAGGACAACTTAGCATGCTCATGTGACATTCATGCCATGCCAATTTCCCCATTGAAAATTTACCTTTCTTGAATCATGCAAAGAACCATTTCCGAAAGGTGTGATCCTTTTACATTACACCAACCTTCATATAAATTGTTGACATGAGCATCACCCCAAAACATCGATGCATTCTCATGCCATGTTGCTAATAAACCTTTTTGAGAACTACCAATGACTTGCCACGTGCCCAGTCCACGTCATCATCCATATTGCCATGTCACCACTGTGGTATAGCCACTCTAGCCTCGTGGCTATACCACATCACTTTAGTATTGCCACACCATTGCCATGTGGACATTGGCATGTCATCGTCTATATGACCAAATGGACTTTACCACCTCATCACTTGTACTGCTACATGGACTCCACAATGTCGTCAACAAAGCAACGCGTAGAGTGTCAAAAGACTAGTCAAAATGTTGACCATTGACCGTCGATGGAAAATATAATTTGTCCATAGGGACTCACTCAATCCATTTCACCAACCACCAATAGCATTACAAAAGAGTTAATACATTATCAAAATGTTAGGCAACTTCCTAAGGCATCAACAAAATTTATTATTTTTTTAATGTGATTATTCCATCTATTTCCTTGATAATCGATGGTTTCATCGGGCTTTGGCGAAAAAATAATTTTTTCCACTATGCATTTGTTTACCAAGGCCCGATTGTTAATAATGCAAATTCTTCCACTTTCATAGAAAATATTTACCGCTACTCTCAAACCAATCAAAGACATATTTTTACAAGCTTTAGAAGAATTAAACATGAACAATCTCCTCAACCTATGCTAAATGCATCCTTTGCAGTGAGCTTATTAATTTCCAATCATGGGTAAATCTTACTAGAGCTATTGATACTTCAACCAACGTGCAAATCCCTGCATACAAGAAGTTACTCCAAGAATTATTAATATCTTTGAAAATAAACATATTCTTACCATGACTCTAGTATGCTTGCAATCTTTCAATATAAGTGTGTAATGAAAATTATAAATCAAACGATTGCATCCGGAAAATACTCAATTCTACTAAGTAAATAAATCCTTACCAAGAATTACTGATCATCCAATATTCATATAATATTTGGAGAGGAGTGCATACGAATAATGAATAATATGTAAATGAATTCTAACTTCTGGAAATGAAGTTATTCAAAAATTCACTAAACTCTAGTAATTAATTATAATTTTACCCAAAACTATCACAACTTAGATATGTATATCGAGTCTATGCATATGAATATAACTAGGTCTATTAAGAATACGTTTTTTCTAGAGGTCATAGATTCAAATCTAGAGTGGTAGAGTATGTATAATTTTGTAGATTTTAGTAGTCAAACCAAATTTTCTTGGATATGGGTCCCTTGTCCCATAAACAAGGGTGTCTCATACATCAATTTGGTGTCTGGCTTAGCTATGACCTTAAAACTAGATTATTATTATTATTGACCTTTTAAGATGGCAAAACTATGGTGATTTAGAAACACTTATATCACTTCTTTTTTAGCATAAGAATAAAATTTTAAATAATTATGATTAATCTCTTACCTTCTTAAGGTTTGATAAACCATATAGGTCTTAATGGATGTTCTTCATGATCACACACATATGCACACACACATGTGCACACACAAAGTAAGTTCACTTTCCATGCTTAACCAATGGCTCAACCCACATAGAGCCAAGAACTTACCCATGATGATGAAAAGACATAAGGAAAAATAAAATGACTAGATTTTAAGCATTAAAACCAATAATATAAACTTCATAAATTAAATCTATTTAAGGACATAAGTCCCAAATTGATTTAAGGGTTTTCAATCTTGAAAACACCTTTGAAAGAAGACCTTTAAATCTTCTTAACCCATGATCAAATAAATTCCATCTATATGAATCACCACAATTGTCCCCACAAGAGTACTTACAATAAATTGGTATATTTAGAAGGCTCAAAGGCCTTCAATCCATCTCTTCAAATAGATAGCACAAGATTATGGATTCTTCAGAGATATTTATACCAATTTCTTTTAGATGTTCTATAAAGACTTTTCTTATGTAGACTTCACTATAAAAACTAGGGATTTTACCCCTGGAACTATATTTATGAATCCATATTAATAGCCTGCCTATGAGTAACATGTCCAAAACTCCTTTGCATGGTTGATGTAATCCCAACCCTCATATTTGAGATCCACTGGTAGTTTTATACTACAAGCTAGCCATCGACACTGCTCGAGAGGCTAAGACACAATTTTTTTCCTCTATCCTTCTAGCCTTACATTCTCATTCAATGGGCTTGTTATAGCTATGTCTCCAAGGATAGAATGTGGTTATGGTACTTGAAAATCCTCTATCCTCATAGCAAAATTAAAGCATACCACCATATATATAAATTCATTAACCAATTTTACTACTCAACAAACAACCACATTTATTCATACATTTGTATTCATCATTTTCATGCCAATAAATGGATAATTACATTGTTAATTAAAACATAAGGATACCTATTACTTGTTGTTGATAATTGATATGGGAATGGGCCTTTTCTACCAAGCCATAGACTCAACTGCACATCAACTATCTACAATTGGCCAACCCGTAGCCAATTCATGACACCACAAGGTAAAAAATGATGATTCATTGGATGAAAACATTAGAGAACTCCTCTAACTATTGAACTTAGGGTCTCCACAAATTCTAGATGCCTCTTAGCTAGCTAGTATATGATTATGGATATCCCTTCATTTTTTTTTCCAAGGAAAAAAAACGGTAACTTTTTATTAAAAAGATAATGAAAAGTTACACTAGCAGATGCATTTAAGCATTCCGTAAGCTGCCACAAGGGCTCGAGTGCTTCCGCACCCCACGCAACGTTAGAGGACTAACGTGCACAAAGAATAAGAATAGAAGGAGGGAGGAGAGAAAAGAGGCAAAAAACTGAATTCCGGCAATGAGTTTGACTCACGCTTCAAGTTTTTCTCCCCTTTTTCTTTTCGACCTTGCGCCACGCTCCTGGAGTGGGCTCGATCGAAGCAATGACTAATTGTGTTTCTGTATTCTGTGGGCCAGTTTCTTTGTCTGAATCTGAAGTATCTGAGTGGTGTTGCCGTTTGATGCCTCCCGTGCTCAAATCCATGTTTGACTTCTCTGCCTTGTTGTCTGATGGGATTTCCTTCTGATTCTCCATTTCTTGAGATGCCTCGGTCTTTTCTGCTGGGATTTCTTCCTCTGCTGCTTCTGATTCTTCATCCTCTGAGTCTGAGTGTGAAAAATTCCATCCTTTTTTCTGCTTCCCTTTCTGCTTCTTTTTATTCTTAACTTCTGGACATGAGCTTTGTAGGTGTCCTGTCTGCCTACAGAGCCTACATCTGAAAGCGGTGTTTTCATAGTCTAGTACCTGTAACCAGTTCTGTTGTTTGTAGATCAGCCTTATATTGTCCGGCAACCCTTTACTTAAATCAACTTCCACACAGATACGAGCAAAAGTGTAGATCCTTTCATCGATCCTTTCTAGATCTGATTTGATATATTTCCCTATGCTGTTCCCAATGCCTTCCAACACTCTTTCATTCCAAAAGTGCAGTGGAAGATTGTATAATCTGACCCATACTGGCATTTTGGTTATGGTCATTTTATTTGGATCAAAATCTGGGAACCATGGGGTCATAAACAGCCCCGCTGTTCCCCAGAACCATGGCCCAGCATTTATGACTGTATCTCTGACTTCCTTGGATGTAAATCTTACTATGAAGAAACCCTTCGAACAGAGATGGATATCACACTCCATGGTCCAGCTGGTGAAGATCCAGTGGAATAAATCCATGGGTTTTGGCCAGAAACTGTTGAAACGACAGATTAAAGCTTGTGTTTCATAGGACTTTACGAAGTCATCAATCCCTGACGAATCTAAGTTTAAAGCTGGAGTTTGCTCTGACTGATCTACTATGTATGGCCTGGGAATGTGTCCACCTTGTTCTGGGGCGGGTCCTGAGTTCCTGCTGCCCTGTAAGATGTTTTTGTAGGATAACCCTCCCTTGGGTTGGTGCTGGGCTGCAGGTTTTTTCCCCTTATCTGCCCCTGAGGAGCTTGTCTGTCCCTGAGGCAGAGCCCCTCCTCTCAATCTGAGGTTTACCGTAATGGTTGATCCTGGCCCAATCTCATAACTTTCCAGCGATCTACCGTCCTGGAGGGACCGCCTACCACTGACCAGGTGTTGGATCTGGACTGGGTAACCCAGTTCAGCCCATATTTTTTGTTTCAACTGCAACAGGGTGTCTCCTGCATGAACCCAAACTAGGCAAGTTTTCCCCTGAGGGGGATTAATCAGAATCTGAAAACAAGAATTTTTTACCTGTTCTGGCTGAAGGCTGGCTGCCAAATGATCCGGGTATGAGCATTCTTCCAGATCTTGCCTCCTACTGAGTCGATCTGCCTTTTGTATGACAGATCCTGCGTGCCTTCTTCTCAGTCGCTGCCTATTCCTTCCGATCTGTTGCCTGGGTGCTGTATAAACCTGGATCTTGTTCCAAATGGATAGATCCGCCCGAGATCTACATTGTTTGGGGCTCAGATCTGGTTGATCCGACCCAGATCTGCCGAGATTGGGTCTCACGATTTTGTGGCTCGGATCTGCGGCCCACAGTCCCCCAAGCTTGCATGCAGATTTCGTGAGGAGGAGGGCAGCATTGGTGGAGCCGAACCCTATAGATTTCCCGCCTCCGTGGTGAGTTCTGAACCTAGAAACACTTGCCGTGTGCGGCTCATACCTCTTGGCGATCTTTTCTTCCAGATCTACCTTTGTTAACTTTGACCCATCACGCAAATGGTGTTTTGGGCGTGGGTTTTCTGCTACATCAGAAACTTCAGATGTTTTCCAGTTTCTAGGCCTCGTAACCAGACCCGTGTCGGCGCCTTTGAAGTCATCGTACAACTCCCTCTTCTGGCCGGACCAGTGGAAAGTAATGACTGTGGCCAAGCCAGCCACGCCTCCTCCCGCAGCCGCATTGCCAGTGGTTTCGATACCAGAACCAGGAATAACCTTCTCGCAAGCCATCGCGTTCGATGGATATCCCTTCATTGCTCTACAATCACTCAACAATTTCCTTATGCATGCGTATTATGCTTCCCAAACATGCATAAATTCATCACCCCTTTGCTTAGCTAAATTCTAGGGCTCCTTAGCCAATCTTTGGAGTACCAAATTCATTTTTAGAGAGCCCAAAACACAACAACAAGCTTTCCACTCGATATTGACATCATTTTACATGTGAATTTACTACTCTAGATACTCACGCCTCTAATTTCTCTGTGTATGGTTGAATTCCCATTCCTTTGTTATTGAATAAACTCTCTTATGAACAATTGGTTCACCTCCTTTTCTATTATGGGTCTTTGCCCCTTTCAAAATTTTCCACATTCAATGTAACTGACTATTGAACAACCCTGTGTTTACCTCAATCTTATAGAGAAACCCACGTGTCATTTTCAAGTTTTAAGGAATACACTTATCCCATTCCTTACATTGAATTACGAAGCAACATTTTAGCTACCACTCCATCTTCCACAATTATGAGGGTGACTGTTCCAACTACCAGGGCATTCACAATCAATAAGTTCTTGCTCAAGAGGGAAAATGTTCGTGTTTCAATTTGAATTTCACGACAATGCTTTATCAAGACAAACCCTCAAACCCCTCCTCAGTTATCCGCTCATGGTATCATACCATGTATTAGTGCTTCTATGTTCCCAGTTGGTTGTCTCAACATATTCATTAATCAAGCATTTAAATTACATATACATTATTCCTAGATTCATCCAATTCATCTTTGTCATAATAGTGACACTTCCATGCTGACACGACCAATATAATACCATTAACATGATTAGTTATAGTTAATTACAAATTAAGCCTCGAGTCAAGATGGGGATGCTATAAGGGTCAACTGAGTGAGAGAAACCAAGTCTTGAACTTAGCTTTGAAATTCAATCCTGATTTGTTATGTGGAGGTTTTCCGATGATGTTTTTTCACTGAATTGACCAACACTTACACTATCTTCTATGTTTCTAGAGTGATTCTTTATTGGTACTGTGAATGAGCTTGTTTGGTAACCCTCTATGCAACCATTCTATGAGGATTCATGGATGAATTGGCGCACCCCCTTCCACTCTTCACATCTTTGTTGTTAGATTTAAGGTTGTACAAGTTGGCTATTGTTGCCTCGCAATAGGGGACCAAATCAAATAATCCCTAAAAAAACCCACAACCACCTTAACCAACATAGATACACCATAAAGGTGGAAGACATCAATGACTAACCAATTAGAGAAAATAAATGGACTTAAAAAACCCTGTAATGTTCATAACAAAAAACCATAAGAATAAATTACCTAGCGAATTACTAATTGCAGACCATCTAATGCAAAATGAAAATGAAAATAGAGTGCCCACACAATAAGGAACAAAAAAATAATAACGAATAAACAAGAAAGCCACGACCAAAAAAAACTTACATTGAAACTATAAATGCTTTAGGTGGCTCTAAATAAAGCCAACTTTCCATTTCCTTTCACCATCCCCATGTTACATGTTATTATAGTTACAAACATGATTGTATCCACGAGTGACTCAAAATCATCACAATGGGTCGTTATAGGGCCTCGGTTTGCAACATATCCCCATCCTCACACTTGTCTCATGCTATGCGCACTCAAATTCATGAATTCAGTTGTCCCCTCTTTGAAAACCCACTTACCACTAAACATAGTCATGCATCATAGAACCTCCTCTTTGTATCACTAACTTGACTCCCCACTCATAAGATGACATCCAATTCACGAAATATTCACCTTAACTTATCTCCATACATAAAACTAAATATTATACTTAATCACATTTTAACAATGAAAGATCATAATTCTTTTATAATTTATATAACTTCATAAAATTTTGAAAGTATTATTAAATTTAAAAATTACAAATTTTTAATATCAAATTTTCTGTTTTTCAATTTCCCAAGCAACAAATTCAATTGTTTTCAATTACTAATTTCAAAATTTGTTCAATTATAATTTTCAATATGGCTTCTTTGATTCATCATAGAAATTTTTAAGTAAACGTATTTTGAACCATTTATTATGGTTCATCATCAAGACATAGAAGGATAGCTGAACTAGAGAGTTAATATATAGTAGAGATGCAACGACTAATTCTAACAGTCAGAATATTTTATTAATTAATTTATTCAATTACCTAGTCATTATCTAGTCCTTAGTCCTTTTTGTTTATTTTGATGATGTATATGTCAATTAGTAGTACTTATGTTAGCATGTTAAGGGTGAACTCGTTTATAAATATTCAGTCCTATAAGGCTTTGTATGGCAGACTTAAAAACCTCAAATTTTGGATGACTTATAATGCATTCGAATGGCCAACAAACCTGGTTTCCCACTGGGCAGAACTAGAGAATTAATATATAGTAGATATGTAACGACTAATCCCAACAATCAAAATATTTTATTAATTAATTTATTCAATTATCTAGTCCTCTGATAAATAGTAGCAAGCAATTTCCTTTTTGTTTATTTTGATGATGTATATGTCGGTTAGTAGTATGTATGTTAGCATGTTAAGGGTGAACTGGTTTATAGACATTCAGTCCTATAAGGCTTTGTATAACAGACTTAAAATCCTCAGATTTTGGATGGCTTATAATGTGTTCCAATGGCCAACAGACCTGGTTTCCCACTGGGCAGAACTAGAGAATTAATACATAATAGAGAGGCAACGGCTAATCCCAAGAGTCAAAATATTTTATAAATTAATTTATTCAATATCTAGTCCTCTAATGAATAGTAGCAAGCAGTTTCCCTTTCTTTTTTTGATGATGTATATGTCGGTTAGTAGTACTTATGTTAGCATGTTAAGGGTGAACTGGTTTATAGACATTCAATCTTATAAGGCTTTGTATGAGAGACTTAAAGACCTCAGATTTTGGATGGCTTATAATGCGTTCCAATGGCCAACAAACCTGGTTTCCGTAATGCCTTTCATGGCTGTAACCTGCTTTTTGCAAATAAATGAATGAAAGGTCCTACGAAGCTTACATTTTTTATTATTATCTATTATTTAATCAAAAAGCGACTAGCCCCAACAACACAAAATATTTATTTATTTACCTACAATTTAATCAAATAAATAATAAAACCAAAAAATAAATAAAAGAAAAAACCTTAAAATCGGAACATATTAAAATAAATAAATAAAAAGAAATGAAAATTTAAAATTAAAAAAATAAAATAAACATAATTCAAAAAATAAGATATAAGAGAATGATATTTATTTCCTAAATCAAATATTTAATCAAAAGAAAATTTAAATTGAAATATTAAAGTAAAATAAATAAATAAATAAAAATAGAAAATTCAAATAAAATGGAGTAAAATTATTATAAAAAAAGAATTGGACCAAAAGTAAAACGGGTCGTTGGGCAGTGCCTAAAACACCATGGATGGAAAGGTTCTGCCATCTCTGTTCCTAAAACACCATGGATGGAAAGGTTCTGCCATCTCTGTGAGAATACGAACATCGAGGATGAAAATCACTTCCTCTTAGAGTACCCCACGTACAACCACATTAGATCTCAATTTCAAAATCTTTGTTGCAATACTAACTTTCCTAGCCTTTTATGTTTGTCAAAATCACAGTGAGGTTGGGAGGCTTCTCTCCAAGCTTTTTGAGCATAGGAATAAAATCTTAAATCAAACTAAATAATTCGTTTCTTTAGGTTCGATAGACCAAAGTTTGGTCTCAATGAATTTTACCATCATCATCATCAAAATACTACTACATAAATGGAGAAAACGAAGTAACATAATTATATATATATATATATATATTATTATTTTTACCAAAAGTAAAATACTTTTGTTTTGTTTTGTTTTTTTTCAAAAGTGGAAAAACCTATCAAACTCAGTGGTCAAACCAAGAGTGAGGACAGCGATCTCTTGCTGCGATCCTCGAATGTTGGTTGACGCATCACTATTATCAAGGAAAACAATGCCACCTGGAATAACCAGCTGGTGGTCCATAAGGGAGCAAGCTTTCACTCCTACTAGATGCCTCTGGGCCTTGGGCTGTTAACCTGTTTCTTACGTTTAAGAAAACCGAGCTCTTAGTCAAACAAAAGCAATTTTAGAGCATACTCTAAGCCCGAAAAAAATACTCAAGTTACTAATAAATAAATAAACAAAATGAAAATAAAATAAAACAAAATTAAAATTATAAACTATAAATTAAATTTTGAATTTAATTCAACAACCTCCTGTTTAGCCGTTGATTAAGCAACTTTGGCAAATGTCAATAAGAGGATTTTTAATATGAGCTTTTTAAAATAATTATTAAAAGTGCGGATTGGAAGTTCAGATTGTTAACCGTTCTGGGCAAATGTCATTATTATTTTTTTAATATTTATAAAGTTTTTTCTTAATAATTAAGAGTGTGGTTTGGAAAATTCTTAAATAATCTTTTAAATTTGCAAAATTAAGAAAAAATCTAACACAGATCTTCCTAAAGATACTTAGTGTTCGCAATGGCGGGTTGATTTTAATTACTTTCAAGAAATCTAGATACGGTTACCCTCGGAACCACAACCGGACACGGCACTACCTGTGATCCACAATCGGACACGGCACTACCTGTGATCCAGAGGACCAGAGATTTAGAGGTACAGAGATCGAGTCTCGTGCACGGAAGGGGACGGTATTGTACTTTGTCTGCTTGCCGTCTGCACACCCCATCCCATCCCGGAAACTCCCCCGGTGCCGCCCCTTTGCCACGTATGAGCAACAAACAGTCCAACCAAACCTTCCTTCCCTCACCTTAAATCAACGCGATGCACCTTAACTCGTGTGTCTACTGTGTTGTTAGCTCGGCGTAAAAGTCGGGCTGGTAGTTGTGCTCGAGTTTCGAACGGTAGACGTCTTGTTTTTGCAATGGGCGTGGCACAATCTCCTCCATCGTCATCTGGGGCCGTGATCAAGTGGGTTGGGTTTGTGACGGCCATCTGGGTGCAGGCCATTGCCGGGAACAATTACACCTTCTCTAACTATTCCGTGGCGCTTAAATCTATTCTTGATCTGAACCAGGTGCAGTTGAATAACCTCAGCGTCGCCAAGGATGTCGGGAAGGCCTTCGGTCTTGTAGCAGGGTTTGCTTCTGATTATTTACCTGCCTGGCTCATTTTGCTCATCGGTTCTCTCGAAGGGTTTCTAGGTTATGGCGCACAATGGCTTGTGCTCAGCCAGAGGATTCGACCCCTGCCCTATTGGCAGGTGAGATTTCTTGATTTTCTTTTTCATTTAGGTTATGTTCTTGGTTTTCTTGATTTCATTTCTCTTAATGTAAGAATTATTACTTACTGTAAATTTCATTTCTTGTCGACAGATGTGCATTTTTTTGTGCATGGGAGGTAACAGCACCACCTGGATGAACACGGCGGTGCTTGTGACGTGCATGAGGAATTTCCGCAGGAACAGGGGGCCTGTTGTGGGAATACTCAAGGGTTACATCGGTCTCAGCACCGCCATTTTCACCGACCTCTGTACCGCCCTCTTTGCTAGCAGTCCATCATCTTTCGTGCTCATGCTCACCCTTATCCCGGGCATCGTGTGTGTGACTTCCATGATATTTCTGCGCCCTGTTCCTTGTTCCGCCAACGAAAGAGAAGAAAAAGAAGAAGCTCAGAGCTTCTCTACATTCAATGTCATAGCAATCATCGTCGCCGTTTATTTGCTTGTCTTTGACATCACTGGTAATCACGGAATCGTGCTCTCACGCATTTTTGCAGGCTTCTTGCTCGTTCTTCTCGCAGCGCCTCTGGTCGTTCCTCTAAAGATTTTCATTCTAAAAAGGTATTATAGAGGCGAGCAACTGATTCCATCTTTCTGGAAATGGAATTCCGCGAGCAGGCAATCGCAAGATATAGAAAAACCACAACTCAGAGAACCATTATTAACGAACATGATGGAAGCAGAGGGGGCAGAAAACCCTGAAATATCTGTGCAGGCTAAAGCTGAAAGCCGTTCTACCGAACTACAGCCTTCACAAGGCCAAAGCACTGAGAACCAGATTGTATCCAATCCTACCCCTCCTCGTATAGGCGAGGATCACACTATATTTCAGGCGATCCAGAAGTTCGACTTCTGGTTATTGTTTTTTGCCTTTCTTTGTGGTGTGGGGACGGGCATGGCGGTCATCAATAATATGGGCCAGATTGGTCTTGCCATGGGCTACGTTGATGTGTCCATGTTTGTTTCTTTAATTAGTATATGGGGATTCTTTGGAAGGATTGGAGCAGGGTCCATCTCCGAACATTTTATAAGGTTTCTGCAAATTTTTCTATTTACAAATGTTCTTGTATGCTGAGAATATGACATTTAATATCTTTTTTCTCAAGGTTTGTGTATTTTTCTTGGATATTATCCCATTTCTCAGGGTTTGTGTATTTTTCTTTCCTTGTTTTGCAGGAAGGCGGGCATTCCGAGACCTGTATGGATGGCAGCCTCGCAACTATTTATGATTGTAGGATACATATTTATGGCCATCGGTATGTCAGGGTCGCTGTACCTTGGGTCCGTTGTAGTGGGGGTCTGTTACGGTGTTCGTCTCTCTATTTCTGTTCCCACTGCATCGGAGCTTTTTGGATTGAAGTATTATGGCATGATTTATAATTTTCTCATCCTCAACTTGCCCATTGGCTCTTTCCTCTTCTCTGGTCTATTGGCTGGAATTCTGTACGATATTGAGGCGGCCAAGGGCCATAAGATCAATGCAAGCCCGCTCCATGGTCTTTTCAGTGGCACTTACCTGTCAGGGCCGGAGAACGGCAATAACTGTGTTGGTGCCCATTGCTACAGATTGGTCTTCTTGGTGATGGCCGGAGTTTGTCTTCTGGGTTTCGGCTTGGATGTTCTTTTGAGCTTCCGGACTAGAAATTTGTATTCAAATATACACAGATCTAAAAAGGCCAGAGAATCGCAGAAGCTCAGGGGCCAGAAAGTCTGAGTCTCTAGAATGTCTTCTGCTGCAAATTCACCGTGGCTTAGTAACCACCCAGGATGGAAGTTCTTTGGTGCTTGCTGTCAGCCCTGTTTACTAAATCATGATAGTTACTAGGAACTGTTAAATCAGTTTCCCTTTCAAATTTTCTAACTAGATTAGGCACTGGGCTTTCTGTCAACAATTTCTATGAAAAATTGCAATAAAAAACAAACCTGTAACCACATGAATTGTAGAAACGGATGTGATCATTTTGAAATATGGTCTTAATCTCTTGAGTATGTTATTCTCATTTTTACTCACGCCTCCATGAATTTTTGCATGGTTTTCGAAGAAATTATAATCTGAAAACTATATATTCTGTCCTATTATACTCCATTTATGTCCAGATATGAATGTGTTTCTCAAATGGTTAGGCAAATTCGAAACTTCGGTTAATTTTACTGTTTGTAGTTGGATTGGAGGGGTTAAACCTGACGACTTGTCTTACCTGCCCTCAGACAGGTCTGAGAGGTTTGATTCATGGCGTGTTAGCATTTATATAATTTCTTTATATTTCAGGTTTGATTCATGGCGTGTAGCATTTATATAATTTCTTTATATTTCAGGTTTGGTTTGATTCGTGGCGTGTTAGCCTTTATATAATTTCTTTATATTTCAGCCTCCGAAATAGTGGGAGGGATTGCTTTTTTTCGCTGCACAGATGATATATCCATTTTTTCACAGTTGATATAGCAATTGTAATTAAGAAATACACATTACAGAATATGCAGCGTCATTTCATTAACCAGGAACACGACACGACCGAATGGGATTTAATTAAAGTGAAATCTTTATAAAGTAACGAGTTATTCCAGACCTGTGACGATGGAGACGCCTACAAGTGGGATAGTGAGATATTTTTATCAGTGGGATAGTTTTTCTCTGTCATCTTTATGGTAGTGCCTTCAATCACAATTCAAATGGGGTTTGAAGTTTTTATATTTTACCTCCCTTGTATACAGATATATTCTTCTTTTACCGTCAGATATTGGAATGAATCGTCACTTCACTGAAAATTCCCATTCCCTGGATATTACAAGTAGAAAAAGGGGAATATCGAACAGCTCACGGATTCGAAGATTCGTCGGGAGAGTTACAATATTGGAAAGCAGTTTTAGGAAGGATTTGACATAACACTAGCAGGAAGTAATTGAACTTAGACATAGGATATGTGGTTGACAGTCAAATATGATGGGCTTGAGAGTATATTTGTGAATAAATTAAATTATTATCTTTTTTTGGTATTTGCATACATTTTTAAAGATTTTTGGCATATACATATATTTTTAAAGATTTTGTGGCATATACATGTATTTTTAAAGATTATGATATTACTATTTTCAAATTTATTTTATTTAACGTTATATGTTCAAATTTATTTATTTATTTTATTTAACGTTATATGTTCAAATTTATTTATTTTTTATATTTTTATTCCTTACGAATTTGAGATTCCTTGTCTAACATTTTTTTATTTAATTTGTATACACTATTTATTTCTATTTTAACAAGAGATTTTTAATATATCAACTACAAAGTCACATATATTCTCCCCTAATTCCAATAGAAAAAATAGAATATTGAAGAACTTACGGATTTGAGATTCCTTGTCAACAATTTTTGAAAGGAATTTGACATGACACTAGCGTGAAGTAATTGAACTTGATATAGGATATGGGATATTTTGAGACTCAAATAGGATTTTTTCATCAACAATTTTTGGAAGGAATAGAAAAAAGAGAATATTGAAAAACTTACGGATTTGAGATTCCTTGTCAACCATTTTTGAAAGGAATTTGACATGACACTAGCGTGAAGTAATTGAACTTGATATAGGATATGGGATATTTTGAGAATCAAATAGGATTTTTTCATCAACAATTTTTGGAAGGAATTTGACATGACACTAGCATGAAGCAATTGAACTTGACAGAGGATATATGGGATATTTTGACAGTCAAATACGATTCTTTCATAGGCTTGAGAGTATATTTGTGAATAAATTGAATTATTCTCTCTTTTGGCAATGCAGATATATTTTAAAAGATTTTTGTCATGTACATATATTCTTAAAGATTATGATATTAATAATTTTTAAAGTTATTTTATTTTAAATTATAAATAATAATAATTTAAATGAGTAACTACAGAGCTTTACAAAAAGCATTTTATGAAAAACATGAAAGCATTCTACAAATAATGGATAACAATAACGGTTTGAGATTTCTGTTATATTTATGGAGTTGTCTTTAAAGAGACTTTTTGGAAGCTTTTCTGGTGGGTTTTTCCGGTCAAAATCCGGCAGCAATTTATTGAAATCGCAAGTTTGATAGCTAATTTCTGCACAATCAAAGCATCCCAGGGTTTTTCAGGGTGCTGAATCCAAATATGCAGTTAAAAAACCTTTTTAAATAATACAAATCAAGATTTAACCTCAATTTTTTTCGTCGGATTCCATCACCGGAGTCTCCAAAAAGTCGCACTAAAGACAACTCCTATATTTATTGCTCACGCTTCTCTTTTTTGTAAAATCAGATTGGATCATATTTATTAATCAAATCATATTTATTGGTCACGCTTCTCTTCTTTGCAAAATCAGATTGGATTCAGATCAGATAATATTTATTGCTCACGCTTCTCTTCTTATGTATAGAGATTTATTTATACTTTAATATGGAGATTTTGCTACAATACCATGGCTTACTAATATTACATGCCAAACTCACGTTTATATGATACATGTTCATATGACATTTTTAATTATTCAATTTAATTAAAAAGGTAGAAAAAACATAATTACTTTTGAAATAAATCTCATTCATTGATTTATAATTACTATTAAACATATTTAAATCTCCATTTGCTTAATAATTATTAATAATTAAATTAGAATATTAAAATAAAATAAACTTTTTCATCAAAATGCAAAACAATTTCAACAAAGAATGTGATTTTTGATGTTTAAAAGGCATTTTTGGATCCATAAATAGATTTAACACCACACTCAAATTCATTTTTTTAAAAATCTCTACTGGTTTTTGGTTAAAATTAACTAGAAAAAATGTCATGAAAAATGCCATTTGGGGTATTAGTCAAACCATGTAATTTTATTTTTATTGTTTTTATCTATTATTAAAACTAAAATCCCAAGAAAAATTTAACAAAATATTATTTAAAGAAATTAGTAAATACACTACACGAACAAAATATTATTTAAAGAAATTAATAAATACACTACATAATAATAGGGTGCAACTATAAAATCCTTATAAATGAGTGTAACTAATAAATTACAATAAAATATTAATTAAAACCAAACAAAAATTAAAGTTCGATATGAATAAGGTTGCATTCATTGCTTTCAAGAGTCTCAACAAAACCCTTAGTTTAGTTTGGGTAATTAAGGAAGAGTTTTTTGAGGAATTAGCTAGGGTAAGTATAGGTGATAAACTAGTATTTGCACATCACTGTGCAAAGGAACACCAACAATGTTAAATGGAAGGCAAAGGAGTTAAATAGAAGGGAGTGCGATTGTGGTTGGCTTTTCAAAATGCTACGTGGAAGATCTTGTTGGCCTATGAATCTCTATAGTGTTACCTCATCGAGCCTCACAATAGAAAAACACCTCCGGCGTAATTAACATGAGCAACAATGTTAGTCACTAATATCAAGAGGTTATCTAATGAAGTTGTAACATATCTAACTCTCTAAGTTATTTTAAGGAGGCGGGGTTATAATATTTTTGCTTTCTTTACTCACACCGAACCCTAACTTTTAGTTTACCATCATATTCTACTTGTCAAGAGCTTTCAATGATATAAACTTCATTGAAATTCTAGTTTTGGACACAAAGGTATGTCCTTCTGAAGGCTTTCCCTTTTAAGTACCACATCAAAATTTGTACCATTGCCACATGTTAGACACATGGAAGTCTTCTTTTCCCATGTGTCATCATCATAGAATGCTACATTAGCAATACGTCATTAACATGTCATAGTCCTCTGTCCACGTGTCACCACTGCATGGGGTCATGTCCTTACTAGACATGTTAGTGACCCCCACTTTTT
Organism: Pinus tabuliformis; assembly: GCA_031772625.1. Lineage (NCBI taxonomy): Eukaryota > Viridiplantae > Streptophyta > Pinopsida > Pinales > Pinaceae > Pinus > Pinus tabuliformis. The sequence goes on from CM062805.1 coordinate 21,878,414, forward strand.
GCATCTAGATCTGAGATTTTACTTGAGTCTCTATTATAAGAATTTTTGGATTCATCCGGGATTCCAAGACATCTAGATCCGTTCGGGTCCAGGTTTCCATTTTTTGTTGTTGTAGTCAATAGTTTGACTCTCTGGACGTTTAGATTTGGGGTTTCTAAAAGTTTTGTTCATCTAAATTTCTGGGATTTTTGGCTTATTGCTATCGAGAACTTCTGTAGTCCATGTCACGTTCATAAGACTACTACCTAATTTCCACTTTAGTGTCGTTGTGTCTTTAGTCCATGGCACCTCATGCCATATCATAACAATCAACACAGGTCAAATCCCTGCATATCTAGATATCCACCTCTTAATATTTTTGGATTCATCTAGTTTTGGAAAAATCCAAAAAGGTCCCTTTTCACAATTTTCCATATTTTCAGATCCCTTCATGCCACATCATAACAGTGAACACAGGGAAATCCCTGCGTATCTAGATATCCGCCTTTTAATATTTTTGGATTCATCTAGTTTTGGAAAAATCCAAAAAGGTCCCTTTTCACAATTTTCCATATTTTTAGATCCTGTTATGCAACCGGCTCACAAAATATAAGAAAAGATAGATCAATGACATAAAAATTAGCCTCTTCGAGGGGGCAACCTTCTTTACATTACATAAATGAACAATTCTTGTATTATCCAAATGACAGGACCTTCTTTCTATCTATAGGAGTCTAAGGGATCACAATATAATCAAAGCTTACATAACGATAATAATGTAAGGGCACAACAATAACAATAGTGGGCTTTTATGGGGCACAATAATAACAATATGGAGACTACATAGGCACAACAATAAAAATAAGGGGGCTACACTAACAATAACAATAAGGGGCTACACTAGTAGTATAGGGACATAACATGCCCCTCTCATTCAAAAAAGTGATGTCCTTAATGCTTGAATAGTTTTGGATGCTTATGTATAAAATTCTCATCTTCCCATGTGGAATCTTCAGCAGGTAAGTTCTTCCACTTGATGAGATACTTTTAAATTGATTAATTTCGTAGCTGTCAGGTTCTTGTTTCCATCACTGCTTTAGGTTCCAATATGTTTTTTTTTTCTTCGTCAAGTTCTAGCAATATTATTTGAACTGGGAGCTTGTCACATATAACTGTTCTTTAAGCATGAAGCATGGAACACTGGGTGCACTTGGGAAGATGGAGGAAGCTCCAATTTGTATGCCATAGTACCAATGTTTTGCAACACCTAGTAAGGACCTGTTGATGCCTCTAAAATCGCTGCAGCATCAACATCGGGGAAAACCACCTGGTTCGGATCTTAGAACAACACTTTTTCCATTTGGTGTGGTGGCTCTGACTGGATGTAATGGGACCTGTTTCCTAGTGATATATGAGTTGATGGATGATTGGTTTGTAATGTATAACAATAGTGATGAGTGTTTTATTCTATGATGCAAAAATATACAAAGATAACTAATCTAACCCGGGTATTTTTTTAACAACACGATTTTTGATTGTCTCTATTAAACAAATAACCATAAAGATGACTTATTCATAAAATAGAAATATGCATTCATATGATGATTAATTTGCTTAAGTAGTTAAACAAAGTAATAATAAAAACATTATCGCATTGATCATAATATATATCACTGACATATATATATTCAAAAGATAACAATTCTAAAACATTCAAAAGTGACAAGTTAAAGAATTGCTTGAGAAACATATATATATATATATATATATATATATATAATAGCAATGTTGAAAAATGTTCATTCACATAGAGAAAAAAAAAAAAAAAACAGAGATAATAGTACCGTATGCATTTGGATTCTCCCGATGTAAACAACATTCAAAGTTTGCTTTCCTATTTTAGAACATTTTCAAAAGATGCAAAAGTGACAAAATCACAAAACTTTGGTCCAACTTTTGATAAAAAATAGTAGAAGTAAAGTAGTGCAACTCCCAAGTCAAGTTTTAATACAAATTGTGGACCCCTTCTAAATACATGAAAGGGCCTTAAATACTAGAAACAACAACAAACTTTGAATAAAAATCGCTATGCGCTGGTTTAACTAAAAACATATAAGTCTGAGATTTATCATGAAAATAATAGCGCTGTGGTGGTTGAAATGAATTCATTGTATCGACTTCTTTTCCTATGATTACAGTTGATAGATTGCGAGCATAGGCTGGATTTTTGGAGGCTGACTCATTCTGGAGTGTAGCTGAGCTGTATAGGTGGCATCAGAGAGTTCGGAGATCATGCAGTTGATTGCATTTGAAAGACATTTCATGGCCATCTGTTGGCTATCTGGCTTGACAAGGAAAAACCAGAATGTTTCCCATGTCAAGCTTTGGATTCCTCCGATCAATTTTTCCCTATGTTCCAACGCCTGTTTTTAATGCTCGACTTTACTTTAGGGAGTTTGTCAAGAGAGCAATCAGTGATCAAATTGGACATATGTAAACTGTTGTTTATCAATTCGATTAGCCCATTCATTGCAGCTCTGCATCTAGAGGTTGCTCTCTCAGCTTTAATTAACTGGGACTCCCATTCAGAAAACATGATTTTCTTATGTGATTCTTGTATTTTGGGCAGGTTGGCAGCCATTCCTTCTTTGGAATCTTGCAAGGACAGAAAATTGATTAACCTTTCATCTGCTTTATCTAATTCAAGTCTCGCATCTACTGCTTTCTCAATCATTGATGTAGAGATATCGCATAAGGGGTTGGCTAATGATATATTGTGGCAAAGAATATTCAACTGTCGGGACAGAGCTTTGGCTATCTCCAAGGCTTCTGTTCTGAATTTGCTTACTTGTGGATAGCTCTTATATTTCTCTATCTGCTCTTTCATTTGCTCGATTTGGTCTTCTTTTTCTTTCTTATCCTGCTCACTTAACATTTGCAGCCTGCTCAACTCCTGAGACATCTCCTATTGTTTATGGAGAGTCTGCTCATCAATTCTCTGTTTTTCCGATTTTAGCTGCTCTTTTAATTGCTCGTTTTGCTGCCTGTGCTCTATTAAATGCTGTTCAAGCTGATTTATCTTTTGTTGTTGCTCTATTGATTGTGCCTCAAGCTGGGTAATTTTCTGATCCTTTTTCCCTCATCAGATGGCTAACCTCTGTGGCTTTATCCATTGTCGCCGCTGTGTAGGCTCCTGCAAACTGAGATAGCTTTGTTAAATCTTGGAGGGATCAACTTCTGCTTTCCATGCCACGTTCATCATCTCTGCTTGAGGAGTTGAAAGAGGACTTTGATCAATTTTCCTTTTCTTCCTCTGTCTTTTAACTACAACCCTGCGCTTTGGACTATAGAAGACATCGAGAGGTGGTATTTCTTCAATTTTTAGTATTATCTTATCAGTAGGATTCTCAGGAATAATCTCTATGTTCTGCTGAATTTTGGGTAGGTCGCTTGTTCCTTCAATCGAAACTGTAATAACTTCTGGCTTTTTCACTGTAGAAATTTCTGGTGGTTGAACTCTTGGGGTTTATTCGGGTTATTGATGATCGAGTCAAACTGATCCCATTCTTTGATTAACTTAGGATCAATATTAATCTCCATGTCAAGGGGTTCACTAGTTTCTATTTCCTTTCAGGGGTTTTCTCCTTTTTGGGAGTCTTTTCAATAATTTTCTCTTCACAGTGGCCTTCTGGTTGTACCATAGTAGTGTTTAAAAAATCCAGAGGTATCATTTCCTATCTCTGTGCTCTGAACTTGTAAAACTCCTCTAGTCCCTCTGCTCCCAATTTGATTTTTACCAGCTGTTTAACTTGAGAAAATAACTCGGCATAAGCAAACAAATCATCATAACTGTCATTCTCATGTTCAAACTTGGCAATTTTGGCCTGAGAAGTAACATTATAGGCAACATATTTGGGATCAAACTGCCTTTTTGGGATGATTGCTAACTTTAATATTTTTATTTTCTCGGCTTCCTTCTCTGCATGTTTGAAATCATGGAAAGTGAAAGCACCACATTGGAGGGGAAATGAAGGCCACATATGCTTCTTATGCTCCTTTAGGTTCCTTGAAATTCCTTCTACCATTATTTGATATGGCAATTCTCTGGAAAGTAGCTTATCCGGGGCATATAAGGGAAGGACATGAGGGTCAATAATGCTACCATAAAGTCTTATGTAAGTGAACTTTTCCTCACCAAACTAGCTACCAATTGCAGTTAGGTCCATAGAGGTTTTTTCGGATAACTTAGGAGCGGGTTTATTGATTATTGCATAATACACAGGGAGGATGAAACTATCGCAGATTTTATAAAAATGATTTTTGTAATGGGCTTTCCACAACTTCCTATGATAGATATGAATGGGGTTGGGGTTCTGCAGAGTCCATTTCCATCCTAAAATGGGATATTCAGAATTGAAACAAATAGTGTCCATAATATAAGCACTCATATAAAACGGGGGTATTACCTGGGTAGTTACGAACCTGTTTCTCCTATAATCAAGTATTTGGTTGGCCATTTTGTCAGAAAAAATGGTCGCCCAATCCATGATATAGGCATTAATTGCAACCTCCATTAATGGTACCATCTCTATAGAAAATTTAGCGAATCATGGACTCCGAAGAGTCTGCATATCATTGCACCAACATAACAATAAGGAGATGACAACGAATCCACATAGTACATACCCGATGTTTCATGCTTGTGTTTGGTTGGAAAATGCCTCCGTTGTCTGATTGGGTCAGGTTTGATGGCGTTTTCCTTAGAGAAAGCCTCCAAGAATGCTTTGTTATATCACTTCTCCAGTTCAGGGAAATGGTACATTCATTTAATATCTTCTGCTCTGAATGACCCAAACATTCTTCTATCAAACGTGAAGAAAGTCCTATCCGTGATATTGATGCTCTCAATAACCCACCTGACCAAGTCATTATAGGGTACAACCTTGGCGCGCGCTGCTATTCTATGAAGATATGAGCAGGCCAACTCCTTAAGAGTATTTTCTGACTTACTCGTGGAATCTGTGGTTGCTTCTTCTTCGAGTTCTTCAGGATCTTCAGCTTCCAGCAAATTGTAGATACTCTCTCATGAAACTTGGCCTAGACCGAGGCAGGTAGTATTAGATATCAAAACCTTCTTCGCTGGTTTTTCTTTGGCTACGACAGGAGCCTTTGGTTTCTTTACCTTCTTCGTCATTTTCTCTGGATTCATCAACTCAGAGTTGCTCTGCAAAGGAAACAAAAAAACGTAATAGAGAATAACCCGTTGAAAGCCAATGAAGAATGAAAAAGTTTGATGATAATTCAAGCGTGATAAGTGATATGAAATCAAATATTACCACAGATGAAATCCTCAAAGGATTCAACCTTAACTGCGATATTAATGACCTCCGTAACTGTCAATCGTGATAATTAAATGTAATAATAATATGTCGCATCGCACAAATGAGAGATAGTCCTTTAAAACGGATCTCTTGGTTTTCCCGATTAGCGATTAGCGAAAATCGCATATCGCAGATCAGGGGGTTCACAGGTCAAAGCTTAAGTTGTTGCGATAGTTAGCTCCGATTGCGATAAAGGTGAGAGTTATGGTGAGGAGTCGGGATAATCAACAAATCATTATTTTTTCGTTTAATATTGTTTTAAGGCTTAACCCCGCTAATATACTTTTAACAGCGTTTTATCGAAAAACGCACTTTTCCTTTATGCAATCGCATCGGCGAGTTCCAAAGGGGCTTTTGTTATGCAGTTCATGGTATCTGCGATTGCCGATTTGGCATAGACCTTTGGAATGTTTCATTGTTTAACTTGCGATTTGCACTTTCCGATAGCTTTATCGGATCGGTGATTTCTAATGAAAGCTTTAAGTTCATTTAAACTAAGAGTGAGATACATATTCTTTTATTTGTTCTTTATGAAAAGGGTTTTGTTTAATATCTAAATCGGATCGAAACTTTTCATAAGGACTTTTTATGTGTAATGTGGTTAAATCAACACTTGTGATTATTATTGAATTATTGAATTTAACTAAGTCTTAAAAGGGGACCCATTTCTTATTAAAGTTTTGGATAAAATTTTGAAATGGGGGGGTTGTTGTATAACACAACAATTAGCGATTCATTGGAAGAAACACTTATCTCTGAGAAAGCACTGCAATATTCATCACTTTCTTAATTTGGAAACCATTGAAGATAAAGAAAACAATCTAAGAATAGTTAGATAAAAAAATTAACTCTGAACATTATGAAAAAATATTTTTGTAATTACTTTTTTATTCTTAAAAATAAAAACATTCTGGGTTTATTCAAGCTTTGATTGGTTGGTATAGATGAAGCAAGGGGGGCTTCTTCAAATTAGCTTTTAAAGATTACTCTGTTGTCACAGGTAGTGTCTCTGCTGCCAGCAAACATTTATAGTCTCGACAGGGTTACTTTTTAACCATTTAATCATTCATTGTCCCATCCATCTACAAGTATAACTTTTGAGAGATAATGTAAAAAGATAAGTTTACACATATTTTTTCCCTTTTTGTATTTTCTATCATTTTTATTTCTTTTAAAAGATAAAAATCCATTGTCCTGGTTTGGTGGCCAGCTGTTGACAATGCCATTCACTGGTTGTAATTGAACTGAATAAGTTGGCTCGTGATGAGACCCCTTGTCTTACGATTATAAGCCATTACCCTATTTTGATACGCAGTATTAGTAATATCAGTTTAATTAGTTCCCTATGATCATGGTAAGCAGGCTCATGATGAGACCCCTTATCTTTTATATCAAACATATTTTAGAATTACACTATGAAAAGATTACAAACTTCATGAATGAGGTGAATGACTTTCTCCTTAAGAGTGTATGGATGACAATTTAAGAGTTGTAGATGCTAAGTTTGGAAAAGTCTTTGATTTTTACAAATAACCTCTCTTGGCTCTTTAAAACTTGAAATGATTTACAATATTTTCAAGACTTGAAAGGGTTTTACAAATCTAAAAGAGGTTTTCAGAGTTTTATTTTTATCTTTCTTTATAGAATTGTAGCCCTTTCCTTAAAGGTTTCCATCTATCGAAAGTAAGTATTTACAATATTTCCTTGAATAACTTTCAAATAGTAAAAAGTCAATGGAAGACTATTTACACCCTTATTTCCTAAAAACAAAAATTCAAACTAACAAAACCGAATATTGAATATTTATAAGTAAGAAGGGGTTACCTCCTTAAGTAAAGAATTTTTTCAAGATAAGCCCATTGACATGAAGATAATCTCTATTTCCTGATAGATCTTGCAATATAAATGTTGATGAGCCTATCTTTTCAATGATTTGAAACGGTCCAAGCCACATCTTTTGAAATTTAGAATGTTTTCCTTTATCTTCGTGCGCTTTGTCCCATTTCAAAACAATAACACCAATTTGTAAAAATTTTGGGCCAATAGAATTTGTATCAAAAGAAGATTTAATAATCTGTTGATGTTTTGCATGTGTAATTGTTGGTACTATTTTATTGCCATCCTTTTTCTTCTAAAAATCCATCTTTCATCCATCATTTTCTTCCATAAACCTCTCATAGTCCATTGAAATTGATCAATTAACCATTATAATTGTTATTTTACATTAAATTTAATTTGTGGATTTTTATGTTAAAAATTAGAAATTTTCAACAAAATTACGGGATGTCATGACTTCCTGTAATTGGTTTATGTTGTGACACGTGGCATGGCAGGAAAATCAAAACAGAGGATAGGGACGTGATCACAGATGTACATACATGGTGAAAGATCTATTTAGCATCGCATCTGGAGCTCCTGGATACATGGTCAATGCTGGTCAAACCCAGCGTTTTTTGTCATAAAAGCAGCAAAAAGCCAGAGTTACCTAAACTGATTTCGTTTTGTTTTGGAAATCAGTTAAGATTAAAAAAAACAAAAATCACCTTTTTGATTGTAAAAACAGAAACATCTATGTGATAATGTATGTACATTCGATTGCAAATCAGACGGCGTGATAAGAGACATTAAGCGTATCATATTGTATGGTATTGTTACCAGAACTCTATTCTTGCATGTAATTGATTTCCAGACTTTAATCACAGGAAGCATTTTATCATTCTAGTGTTTTATGTGTTAACGGTTTCGACATCTGAAGCTTCCTAAGTGTACCATCAACGCGTGGACGGGCCCTACGTGGGGACTGGTATACTTCCATTTTATTTTCATAGCATTTAGACTTCAGATCTGAATAGCGTTTGATGCCATTTCTTTGGTTGTGAATTCATTAATTAGATTAGAAGTTCTTGGGTTATTGCATGATTCATGGTGATAGATTGAAACTTCAATTGCTAAATTATTGAACAAGATCTTGTAAAAGATTTAATTGAGCACTGAATTTCGAAGTATCTCTGTGGACTCTGTTTTCATGCATTTGAGTCTCAGTATGCTTAAAAGAGTTTTTGGTTTTCATGAATGCTTAGTGTGTTAGCTGGAAAGAGTTTTTGTGAACGATATCCTTGTAAGAGGATTGAAAACTCAAACTAGTAACACTTTGTTTTCTTAGAATAGTTGATTAAATTAGGTGATATAAGTGTTTGAATTGTGAAAGGAGACATATTCCACCCTCTTGTAAAAGAGTGTTGTACCCTGTCACAGTAGACACTTATCTAGGTAGATGAGATCCTTTTAGGTCTATAGATTGTAGACACGTGCCTCTAAGTTTACCTACCTTGGTTGACATTAAATTTAGTCTAATCTAGACCCCTGGATTGGTCACTACATTTTGGCGCCGTTGCCGGGGAGGCGCATCTAGAGGATTTCTAAAAACAAAATATAAAAAAAAATAAACAAAAACAAACAAAAACATAGATTTAATTTTAATTCATCATTTTAGAAGTCATGTTTACTTATGTCTAGATCTAGAGATGATAAAGGTAGATTCATAAAAACCCCCCATCCAAAAACTAACCTACCACTAGGAGCAGACCCTTTAGGAAAAGTTGAACACACAACACCAGCTGGGAAAGTCACCATACAAACACTAGAGGATAAACAGAAATCAGGGCAAAGACTTACACTCATTGAGAGGCAAATTCTATTAGCACACGAATCACAGAAGAAACATCTCCCTGAATCCTCTATAAAAAGAGAAAGTAGCACAGTAACTCAACAATCTCTCCTTGAACTTCTCTTTGAAACAAGTGACACTGAACAAGAAATTAAATCAACAGAGGAACCTATCAAAATGGCTGAGGAAGGAGATGGATCAGCAAGAGGACTACCAAATCAAGGTTGAAGGGAAGAGGAAGAGTCAACCTTTAAATTTCATATTCAAGAACCAGAAGAAGATGACGAAATAAAAATGAAAAACATACCTCCATCTGTGCTACCAAACTTTTATGGCATGGCTTCAGAAGACCCAGATTCATTCTTGTTTGAGTTTGACATAGTATGTTGAACATAAGGTTACACAGATGATGCCCATAGGCTTAGACTCTTCCCAGCAACATTAAAAGCATCAGCATTAAGATGGTTCATGGGACTTGGTGAACATGCAATAACTGATTTGGATGGCATGAGAAGAATATTCCTAAAAAAATACCAACCTTATTGCAGATCGAAAGATTCTAAAAATGATATCTTTAGGATGAATCAACAAGAGGATGAAAATTTAGAGGAGTATTTGGAACGATTTGTTTACAATTTGCAAAAATCAAAACATAGGACCATGTCTCTTGATCTGATTCGAACAATATTTTCGAAGGGCATTCGAGAAGAATACTTAGATGATCTTAATTTGATGGGAAAGGGTGATATTTCCACTTTACCTTTCGAAGAAATTGCTGATTCATGTGAAAAGTACTCAAGGAGCAAAGCTAGATATGGAAAAAGAGTTCTATCATCTAAAGCCACAAAATCTGCTTCAGCAAGTGTCACAAGGGCTGAAATAGGAAACCTGTTAGAAGAATTCAAAACAGATCTATTAAGTACCTTAGGAACTCAAATTGACACTCTGAAAGCCAAGAAAAGACAAGAAGATGAAGATCAAATAATGGCTGTCTTTTGTCCAAAGTGCCGGAAGAAACATGCCTTGAAAGACTGCCCATTAGAAAACATTCAAGTTTGTGCCTTTTGTACTGAAAATCATGATATATTTCATTACTCTAAAGTCAAGATTTTGCAGAATTGTAATGTGGAAGCAGCTAATATAGATATGGAGAATGTGTGTTTCATGGGCGCTAAGAGACCGTGGCAACCTAGACCTCCACCTCCAGGTATGTTTCCAAACCAAAATTTGCAATTTCCTGCACAAGATCAGATGTATGCTCAGAATTCTTGGAATGTGCCCATGCCATGGCAACACCAAAATTACCCACAACAACAATGGAGACCATTTCAGCAGTACTCTCAACAATATCAACCATATCCTCAACCATACCAACAGTATTCTCAGCCATATCAACAGTATCATCAGCCACATTCGCAATATCCTCAAACATATCAGCAATATCCTCAACAACAAGTTGTTTATCAACCCAAAAACACTCAACAAGCATTGCCTGCTCCTCCACCAATAAATCCACCCCACTTACAACTCCCATCTAACCAACAACCTCCTAGATCCACTCAGATTCCTGCTCAGCCTGTACCAAATCCAAATAACAGAGCAGAGAGACCAGCCTATAATGTAGATGAGGGACCATCATATCCCACATTACCTTTACAAAATATCAATCTGAGGTCTGGTAAGGTACTTCAAAAAGAACCTCCAATCGCTGAAAAACAAGAAGAAAACGAAGAAAATGAAAATGAAACTCCAGCTCAAAAGAAACAAAATGATGACATCAAAAATAAACAAATGCAACCGTTGCGTCCACCACCTTTTCCAGAACGATTGATCCAAGCAAAAATTCCCATGTCTATACCACAGTTTGATGTTTTAGATGAGCTAAAGAATGTCTATATAAAAATTCCACTATTGCAAGCCATAAAAGACATTCCCATATATACTAAAGCAATCAAGGAACATTGCCTCAAGAAACTTACTAGGAAAATAATTGATCCACAAACTATTCATGTTATTGGACATTTAGCTGGCCTTATGACAAACACCATTTCAATGGAAAAGTATGTTGATCCTGGTATTCCCAGAGTCACTACAATCATTAACAACATACATATTCCAAACACCTTAATTGACCTTGGGGCTGCAATAAATGTGATGACTCTTGAAACAATGAAAACACTGCGGCTCACAAACTTGCAGCACACAACAATTATTCTAGAACTAGCTGATAGGTCTAAAGTGATTCCTGAAGGGATTTTGGAGGACATAATTGTCTCACTGGACTCCTGGGAGTATCCAGTGGAATTTTTAGTTCTTTAGCCAAAATCTAATTTAGGAGGACACCCTATCATCCTTGGTAGACCATGGTTAGCAACTGCTGATGCGTTCATAGGATGTAGATCGGGTAATATGATTATTTCACGAGGAACTGAAAGAAAACAACTCACTCTTTACCCATCAGCACCATCACCAGCAATAGCACACAATTTATGGCTTGACGATAAATAAAATGACAAGGAAGAAGTTCAATCTGTTTTCAGCATCAATCAAATCTATGATTTTCAAGAACATAATAATGATGATTTGGTAGAATTGTTCCTTTCTCAACCTGATATTTCTGAAGAATTAAGAAATGAACAATACCATGCTGCATATGAACTTTTGGCACAGAATTTTCAGGAAACATGCACCATTCAATATTTGCAAACAACATTTCAGAACATTTTTCCCATTCAGTCTATCACAAACACACAGAGCAAGACCATAGAGATTAGTCTAGGAGAAACTTTGAATATTAGCACTCACCTAGACTCATCTCAGGAGGAAAAATTGATCCAATTATTGAGAAAATACCAGAGAGCCTTTGCTTGGGACTACACCGATATGCATGGAATTCACACTGAAACATGCACTCACCATATTTACATGGATAGTAATATCAAACCAGTGAGGCAACCGCAAAGAAGAATGAATCCTCTGCTTCAGGATATTGTTAGAGATGAATTACAAAAACTATTGAAAATCAATTTTATTTATCCTATCTCTGACAGTTAGTGGGTATCCCCATTGGTAGTAGTGCCCAAGAAAAATGGCAAGTGGAGAATTTGTGTTGATTACAGACAATTGAACAAAGCAACCCTCAAAGATTATTTCCCACTACCATTTATTGACCAAGTGCTAGATACATTAGTTGGGAAATCATCATTCTCTTTTCTTGATGGTTTCAGTGGCTATAATCAGATCAGGATAGCCTTAGAGGACCAGGACAAAACCACTTTTACTTGTCCCTGGGGCACTTATGCCTATAATGTTTTACCATTTGGACTTTGCAATGCTCCAGCTACATTTCAGAGAGCTGTATTAGCTATTTTTGCTGATTTAGTTCATGATTGTGTTGAAGTTTATATGGATGATTTTTCAGTGTATGGTAATTCATTTGAGCATGCATTAGAGAATCTTGAAAAAGTTTTGAAGAGATGTATTGAAGCTAATCTGTCCCTGAGCAATGAAAAGTGTTTTATGATGTTAAATGAAGGGATAGTATTAGGACACTATATTTCTTCTCAAGGCATTAAAGTTGATCTATCAAAAATCTAGATCATTGTCAATTTGCCAATTTCGAAGACTCAAAAACAGGTAAGAAGTTTCCTTGGGTATGCAAGCTATTACAGAAGGTTCATTGAACATTTTAGTAAAATAGCCTCAACTCTGTTTAAGCTTCTAGCAAAAGATACACCTTTCAACTGGAATGAGAATTGTCAGCAAGCTTTTGAAACACTCCAAGAAAAGTTATCAACCACACCAGTCTTAAAAGGACCTAACTGGACCCTACCATTTCACATCTTTAAAGATGCATCTGATACTGCGGTAGGTGCCTCATTAGTCCAAAAAGAAGAGTCTTTCAATTATGCCATCTATTTCATTAGCAAAAATCTAACACCTGCAGAATTAAACTACACAGTCATTGAAAAAGAAATGCTTGCCATCATACATGATGTAAATAAATTCCGACATTACATCACTGGTTATGAGGTTTTTGTACATACTGATCACTCTGCCATTAAGTATTTAATGAATAAACCAATCACTAATGGCAGAGTTACCAGATGGCTGTTATTATTACAGGAATTTAATATTACAGTGTTGGATAGACCAGGTAAGGAGAATCAGGTGGCAAATTTTCTTTCTAGACTGCAAAATTCAGGTGAGGTTGTTCCGGATGAAGATTCTTTTCCAGATGAAAATTTATTTGCAATTTCAATAGTGAATCCTTGGTATGCTGACTTAGCCAATTATTTATCCACAGGAAGAACACCTCCATCTTTTACTCCAAAGGAAAACAAGAGGCTGATCAAACAAAGTGCTAGATACTCATGGGTTAATGGCAATTTATTTTACACTGGTTATGATATGATTATTAGACGATGTGTAAGAAATGATGAAATAATTGATATTTTAAAATCTTGCCATGATGAACCGTGTGGTGGGCATTTTGTAGCCAAAAGAACAACGTTCAAGATTCTCAGTCTTGGATACTATTGGCCATCTATTTTTAAGGATTCCAAGAAGTATGTGAAAAGTTGTGATAGCTGTCAAAGAATGGGCAGACCAACAGCTACAGATGAAATGCCACTTCAGCCTCAAATCCATTTAGAGCCATTTGAAAAATGGGCTCTGTTAGCCTCCTGCTGCAACAGGTATTCATTTTTCATGATTGACATTTTTACATGCCAAATATGTCATACTTTGCTGGCTGCAATGTTCCATATTTCCAGAACAGACCAAAGAAGATGCCATGAAAGTGTCATGGTCCGAATTCCACTGCTGTATTCCATTTTTGGTAAGATTTTCAATTAAGGGAAGGCCAAACAGCTAAATCTTGGTCTCCCTAGATTTCAATTTCCTGTTGTAGAATATAGAGAATGTATCTGTCCAAACAGCTAAATCTTGGCAAATTTGTAGATAAGTAGAGAATCAAAGGGACCCAACTGTTTAATCTGGGCCCTGGCAGAAATAAGTGTAAATTTAGATAGGAAAAATTGTAAAGCTGGGTCTGCAAGTCTAAATGCACCCACCCATAAAAGAAGAAAAAATGTTAGAAAAGTAGGCTGGGTAGGTAGCTGTGTGGTTGCAGAATGATAATTTGTGATCAGTTTTGTGGTACAAAGTATTTTATCTTTTCAGATCACAGTGCAGGCAGTTTTTATGCAAAAGGGCTCAAAGGTGAACATCACTAACTCCCCTTTCTTCTAAATTCCCCAAAGCCACTTACTAACTTCCCAAAGAGGTCAAGATCTGCTTGCCTCTTAGTCTCATCATACTCCATATCAGTTGCCTTGGTGAAGATCTGCTTCACTCAAGGATCTCAGTTCTCTACAAGTTCTTTTTCCCAAATTTAGCCTAAGGTCCCTGACCCTAGCGCTTGCTGGTCACCTTCATATTAACTACTAACAGTATTATATAAATCCCTATCAGTTTTCCCATTCCCCTATTAAAATCATGTATATAAAACTCCCTTATGTAAATACTCCCTCCCAGGCATTATAGCCATAATTCTACTGAGTCCGGGAAATCACAGTCCATCTGGGGCTGTCTTTAGCCCATCCGAGTCATTAAGGAGCTAGTTTGACATCTGGTCAGCTAGTAACCTCTCCCCTAGCCCAAAAACCCCTCAAAAACCTTAAAAAACCCATTTTTGCACCTGTTTCCTACGTTCTGTACATAAAATATTAACCCCGCTTGTCAAAAAACCCATATTCCACCCTTGTCCCTAAGTCCGAATGTAAATATATTAACCCGCGCCTTTTTAACACATAAAAACCCCATTCCCTAAGTCTAAACCCGCCGCCGCAAATAATTAAAAAGGGAATATTCCTGCGCATATGCCGCCCCTTATCCCTCCGTCATATCGCACTCCCCGCCAACCATTGGATCACCCGCCCCACAGATCAACGGTGGGCGGGCCGTCCCATCCCCGACCTGCCCGACGTTTAGCGTCCGGGAGATGGGCGGTATTGCCGCCGTACCTCCCGCCACGCGTCAAGCGTTGGGCTGTGGCGGAGCCCTCTCCCCCGAAACCACCTTTGTCCATAAGCGGTGCGCCCAAAACCGGAAACCGCCCCTGCCTGCGTCACCCGCCTGCCCAGTGACGTCACCCCCTGCACAATCACCGCTTACGTCACCCCCCTGCCCAGTCACTATGTCGAGTCACCTGCCTGCGTGGCCTCCTGCCACGTCACTGCCACGTATCCCTACCACCGTACCTGCCACGTCACCATTCGTACATGATGATGTCATCCCGCCACGTTGTCCCGCTGACGTCACCCGCCGTACAATGTCACATCATGCTGACGTCATCAGCACTTTTTTGGTGCGAAGGGCAAAAAAAATCGCACTTCGGAGCCCCGGAATCTGATTATGAGGCAGTTTTATTTTTTGGGCCTGAATGGGGAATCTTCAGGGAATCTTTTCATTATGCGGCCCCCGGCAAGCCCGAAAGGCGCCGAATGACCCATTTTTCTTCGCGAAGCTTGCCGGAAGGAGCAGAAAACAATTTTGAAAGAAATAGAGGTCGAGCAGCGGCCATTTATTTGTGAATAAGACCCACAACACCTCAGAACAACATCAATTTATTGCCAAAGGGTATCAGAGGAAGAAGGAGAGCCAAAGAGTATCAGCCGAAGATTTTTTAGGGGCCCAAAGCACTTAAACATTGATGAGCCCCCCAGAAAGTCAAATCAAGAGGAGTAAGCCCATCCTAGCTCTCAAATCACAGTCAGAGGCATTTAAAACCGCCGAACAGCAAGGGTGCAAAGACTAATGCACAGTTATGACAGATGAAAAGCACAGAGCCACCAAGACAGATATTAACTCATTTTGATACAGCTGCCCCCAGCAAAGCTCAAAGATATTTTCTGGCATTTATTTCTAGATAGGATTAGGTTAAAGTAATCAATTTTCTGTCAGACCTGTTAGGCCGGCTGTAATAGATAATTTTGGATAAATCTTCCCTATATATACCACCCTCTGTTTTGTTTAAAGGGTCGGTTGGTTGATAGTTTTTCAGTGAAGACTCGCACTGTATACCTGATATGTTTTCTGTAATCAAAGACTGATGAAAAGCTTGGAGGAAAGACTGTCTGCTCTGTGTTTAATGGTTTGAAGAAGTGAATTTGGAATTCATATGCTGCAACATGACTCAATAAGTTTTCCTATCTCTGTTTTTTCCATTGATATACCGTCTAAATAGCAGAAAGAAAGAATAGTCTAGAATTGGTTTAATTGCCCTCTATGCTCATTTTCTGTTGTTTCTTTATGTTTTCCTCTGGATCAGTCATGAATATGAATTCCCTTCGGTTCATATTTCTCCTAATCCATTCATCTTTGACAGTTGTCTAAGAATTCTTAACTGCTCCTAGATAGAGCTCATTCACCTTCCCCCTTTAAGCATAGTGAGAGATTCTTTGTTGCCTCTCATTCCTTATCCCTCATTCCATCCTTTTAAGCTTTAAGTGTTGTTTCATGAGCAGCTACCTTGCTCCTTATTTCTCTTGTGACCAAGAAAACGCACCAGCAGTCCGACTCCTTGACTCCATGCCCAATGGTTTGAAACTTACCAGACTATGTTTTACCTCTCTACCTGAAAACATCATCTTTCCCACCAAAAAACAAAACAAAACCCTTGGACTCGATAACTAGCCTGAAATCATTTTAAACAAAGCTAAATCATAAAGAGAGAGCCCTCTCTGATTGCATGTTGGCTAGAACCTGCAGTCCAAAGTTGGTCTGTGGTTACCTTGGCCGTATCCTTTTCCGGAGCTTAAGGACAACCTGAGTGATAACAGGCTCTAGATTTTATAGGACCCATCAATCCAACTTCAAAAGCTAAAAAGTACATCCTAGTATGTACTGATTACGTGAAAAAATGGGCTGAAGCCAAAGCACTAGTCCGGGGAACTGAGCAAACAGTGCTAAACTTCCTTTTTGAAGAAATTTTTGTAAGGTATGGAGTACCAAGGGAGATAGTGACGGATCAAGGTACTCATTTTACCTCAAATCTGGTCAAAGACATCACAGAAAAATATAAAATCATGCACACGAAAAGTACACCTTACCATCCACAGGCCAATGGCCAAGTGGAATCTACCAATAAAACATTGGAAGGAATTATCACTAAGACAGTAGCAATGAACAGAAAGAATTGGGAAGAGAAGCTCAAAGATGCACTCTGGGCTTACAGAATCACGTGGAAAAACACTACAAGATTTACACCATATCAGTTGGTGTATGGAAAAGAGGTAATGCTTCCTATTGAATTTCAAATACATACTTATAAGATGGCCACAGATTTAGGAATTGATCTCAATGAAGCACAAAAAGAGAGAATCATGTAATTGAACCAATTAGATGAAATGAGGCAGCAAGCAGAGGAGACAGTAATCCTAATGCAGAAGCAAAGGAAGCAGTGGCATGATGCACACATAAAAAAGAAACAGTTCAAAGAAGGAGACTGGGCTTTACTGTTTGACTCTAAATTCAGAGATCATAAAGCCAAATTTACCACACATTGGATGGGCCCATATGAAATAGTTCAAGTCTATGAAAATGGATCAATCAAGCTTACTACCATTGATGGAGAAGGCAACACCTTTCTTGTCAATGGCCACCAGTTGAAACTCTATCATAAGCCCATCAACAAGGAGGATTTTATTCACACTGTATCTCAGCAAAGGGAGGTTGAGATATTGCAGCCTTCAGCTGTGATATCTCTGCCTTAGTCCATTCAACTTTATTTAAAAAAAATAAAAAATAAAAATAAAAATAAAAGAAAAAAATGTAAAAATAAAAAAATAATAAAAACAATAATGGTTTAGGTGTGAAAACCAGACTCTGTCACACTCTAACCCAGAATTCTTACTAGAAAACCATTCATTTGGCTGGTTAGAATTCCTTGTTCTTCTTATTTACTGTTTTGTTCATCACTTCAATAATGACTTGAGGACAAGTCAAAGCTTTAGTGGGGGAGAAGAATCAGAAGAATTAGCATTTTGTTTTCCCTATCTCATCTCCTCATTTGTAAATCTTCAAAGAATTTGTTTCAGTACTTTAGTATTCCAATAAAAGAGCTGTTCTTGTTTTTGTTCTAATCAGAGGGACCTGTTCAAGCAATATGCAGTGGGAGCTGTTTAGAAGACTATGCTACCAGTACCAATATTAGAGGGACCTGTTCAACAAGTATCCGAGGGACCTGTTAAAGATTGCATTCAAGATACATCAGACTACTTCAACAAAGTTTTCAAGGATGCTTATCATCAAGGCTACATCAACAACAGGGATAAAAGAAGCTGCACAAACATAGTTCTTCAGAGTTCTTTAGAGTTCTTCAGATTTTATAGGGACCTGTTATATTCAATCTCATTTCAAAGGGACCTGTTTTGGACAGTGAAGACCAGTCATATTTGGACAATGAAGATCAATCCTACCTGTGCATGCCAACTCAACAATTGTCAACCAACAAGTGTAATGTATTGGTGAAGTTTTTATTTTTAACATTTAAAATTCTTGAATTATTTTAGTGTTAAAAATGATGATTATGATTGCTTGTTATCAATTTCAAAAACCCCTATACCCATCACCCTTGTAACATTCCTAACTACTCAACTCTGCTATCATAGCCTATTGCCATATTCCTACTATGATTTTCAAACCTTTTCTTACACCACCCTTCAAACCTTGTCATCAACTCCTCATTTTTAAAAATCGGCCATCAAACTTTGTCATCGATCCATGATTTTTCAATCGGCCAAGTACCAACACGTAGTAGACAAGTGGCAAACCATTGGAAAAAAAAGTGGTAAACCATTGGAAAGACAAGTGTTAAATGGTTTCGTTCATTTTTGAATGTGGGAGTTATAAACAGTCTTTTGACCCACGGCGGCTCATGGAACATATATCCGTTATCATCACCACAACACTCTTTACATGTATATGGTGTTCTCATGATTGTATCTATGCAAATCAGTACCGCTCCTCTGTCTTTATGATGTGAATGCGCCTTCAACTCTACATTATCATTATAGCAATTGGGTGAAGGTCGGCTGTTAAGTTTTCATTTTATAAAACATCAGCTCATAAAAGTGCGTTACCATGTGAGTGTTTAAACTCTGAGTTTTCAAAGAGGCCGAGCGTTACCATGTGAGTGTTTAAACTCTGAGTTTTCAAAGAGGCCGAGACAGCAGGCGCTACAAAGGGAGAGCATAGCACAGGCTTACCACAAGTTTCTACCGCCGCCCAAGCAATTAAAGAAGGAAACCCTGAGAATCGAGGGCGTTACCAGGTCGGCCAAGTGGAACGCAAGAAAAGAGGTAACACATTGCAAAACCCTGATTGAATTGCTAAGCATAAACAAAAGGGTTAGAACAGAGATTTAAAAAAAAAATGACCAATAGAGCAGAGCCTGAAACATTTGATAGTTCACAATATCATGATGACTGTGTCACGATTTTAAGGGAAAAACATTGGTTACCCTTTCTAGAGAAATTCAATGGAAACAATGAAGAAGTGACAAAGCAGTTTGCATTCACATTCAATGGAGAGAAAGCATTAATAGGAAACTTCTCTTTTAGAATTTCAGAGGATACCATAGCACAAACATTGGGAATCAGTCCAGAAGGGGAAAAGTATTTCAAGACCAAACAGTTTAAGGAAAAATCATGGACCCAGTTTATGTCTAGGTCAAGGGTTTCCTCTGTCAATTGGAAAAAGGGTGTTCCCAGAAGTTGGCTAATTCACCCTTGGGACGAAATGGTATACATTATTCAGAAATTTGTTACATGTGAAGGGCGTTATAGTATAGTGTACCTATATCACATCAAACTTCTGTTGCACTTAAAAGGTCAATGCACCATCAGTTTACCTTACTTCCTCTTACAGAGTTTGACTAAAATGGCGAAGACCATTCAGAAACGAAAGGGTAATGAAGATAAGAGTTTATGTCATTTTGGGTTGATCAAAATTCTAATTGAATTTGAGTTGCAGAGGAGAGGAAAAACATGGAAAGAATTCTTAATTGCCAACCAAATTAAAGAAGATGAACAGGAACAACAACAAGAACGCACTGAGTTTATGCTTGATATTGATGAGGAAATCCCTGAGCGTAAGTCAAGCAATGTTCCTCAACCCAGCAGTGGTGTAAGGACAAGAAAGATGAGGCAAGAAACTGCCAAGAAAATTGAACAAGACAAAATCTTCACTACTTATACAAGAAGATCAAGGAGAATACAAAAGAACCAAACACAAGATGATCAACCGGAGTCAAATGCAAATGCACCAATGGACATTGAAAGCAGTGCTCATTCACAGCCAGAACAGGAAGTAGAAATGGAAATCGAGAGTAGCAAGGGAGAAAGGAAAGAGCCAGTACCTACAAACAAGAAACAGAGAAGGTTAGAGAAACAAATTGAAGAGCTAAAAGAGGAATTGATGGAAGCAAACATGCTGGAGAAGGTCATAAAGAAGGAGAATGAAATGCTGAGAGCTCAGAGCAAGAAGATTCAGCAGAAAAATGAGAAACTGAAGAAGCAAATCAAAGAACTTAAGGTTGATCAAACTGAAACGTGCAAATGGGCAACAAAATGGTACACTCAGAAAAAAGCTCTCAAAGAAAAATATAAGAAACTGAAACATGAGTTCCAAGTTCAGAAGGATGCCCAAGTTCAGAGGAGTATAGATGTCTTGCTACAAGCGGCAGAGGCACAAGCAGGAACAGAATATAAAGGGAGCACATCAGGAGCACATCAGGATTAGCATGAGGACATGCTAAATCATTGAGCTTGGGGGAGATGTTGGTACTATTTTATTGCCATCCTTTTTCTTCTAAAAATCCATCATTCATCCATCATTTTCTTCCATAAACCCCTCATAGTCCATTGAAATTGATCAATTAAGCATTATAATTGTTATTTTACATTAAATTTAATTTGTGGATTTTTATGTTAAAAATTAGAAATTTTCAACAAAATTACGGGATGTCATGACTTCCTGTAATTGGTTTATGTTGTGACACGTGGCATGGCAGGAAAATCAAAACAGAGGATAGGGACGTGATCACAGATGTACATACATGGTGAAAGATCTATTTAGCATCGCATCTGGAGCTCCTGGATACATGGTCAATGCTGGTCAAACCCAGCCTTTTTGGTCATAAAAGCAGCAAAAAGCCAGAGTTACCTAAACTGATTTCGTTTTGTTTTGGAAATCAGTTAAGATTAGAAAAAAACAAAAATCACCTTTTTGATTGTAAAAGCAGAAACATCTGCGTGATAATGTATGTACATTCGATTGCAAATCGGACTGCGTGATAAGAGACATTAAGCGTATCATATTGTATGGTATTGTTACCAGAACTCTATTCTTGCATGTAATTGATTTCCAGACTTTAATCACAGGCAGCGTTTTATCATTCTAGTGTTTTATGTGTTAACGCGTGGACGGGCCCTACGTGGGGACTGGTATACTTCCATTTTATTTTCATAGCATTTAGACTTCAGATCTGAATAGCGTTTGATGCCATTTCTTTGCTTGTGAATTCATTAATTCGATTAGAAGTTCTTGGGTTATTGTATGATTCATGGTGATAGCTTGAAACTTCAATTGCTAAATTATTGAACAAGATCTTGTAAAATATTTAATTGAGCACTGAATTTCGAAGTATCTCTGTGGAATCTGTTTTCATGCATTTGAGTCTTAGTATGCTTAAAAGAGCTTTTGGTTTTCATGAATGCTTAGTGTGTTAGCTGGAAAGAGTTTTTGTGAACGATATCCTTGTAAGAGGATTGAAAACTCAGACTAGTAACAATTTGTTTTCTTAGAACAGTTGATTAAATTAGGTGATATAAGTGTTTGAATTGTGAAAGGAGACATATTCCAACCTCTTGTAAAAGAGTGCTATAGCCTGTCACAGTAGACACTTATCTAGGTAGATGAGATCCTTTTAGGTCTATAGATTGTAGACACGTGCCTCTAAGTTTACCTACTTTGGTTGACATTAAATTTAGTCTAATCTAGACCCCTGGATTGGTCACTACAGTAATTTTGGCTTTTTCCCTCTTCTTCTAATTTAAGGATTTGATCATATCTTAATTGAATGGAAGAGGAGGGATTTTCTTCAATAAACAACACTAGGGCTAGAGATGGGAGTGCTAAGTTTGTTGGTATCACAACTTCTTTCCCATACACTAAGTTGAATGGAGAAGTACCTATTGAGGCCTTCTGTGTAATGCAGTCTACCCATAATGAAAATATTAAAGACTTGTGCCAATTATTTTGATTCTGGTCAACAGTTCTCTTAATGATCTTGATAAAATTTTTGTTGGTTGATTCTGCTAAACCATTACCCTGAGGATAGTAGTTAGCAGAATATTTCAATTTAAATCCCCTCTTAATAGCAAATTCAAGTATGGTATTTCCATAAAAATAAGATGCATTATAAAAAATGAGAGCATTAGGTACGCCAAACCTGGTAATGATGAATTGATCTATGAATTCAATGATTGCCTCAGAGTTGGCTACCTTTAAAGGAATTACTTCAGCCCACTTTGTGAAGTAATTTGTGGCTGTAAGGATATACCTGTGCTGCTTGGAAGAATGTGGAACAATCTCTCCTATGATATCCAGTCCCCATTGTTCGAATGATTGTTCAATGTTGACTAGTTGCAAAGGAAAGACTGGCTTCCTTTGTCTTCCACTAGCAATCTGACATGTTCTGCATTTCCTTACATAGTCATGAGCGTCTTTCAATAAAGTGGGCCAATAATATCCAGCACGTATTATCTTGTGAGCCGTTATATCACCTTCAAAATGTCCACTTGTTGGACCATCATGTAAGTCCTGCAACACCTTTTGTGCTTCAGTTTTTTCAAGGCATCTTAACAAAACCGAATCATAATTCCTTCTAAATAACACATCATCGATGATTTCGAAGTTTTTTTCTTTCAACTTCAAGGCACGTTTGTTTTTTTAAGAGAGATTAGGAGGAACATATCCATTTTTTAAATAAAAGACCAGATCTGCGTTTTGAGATTCAGAGTTCATAATACTTATCTTGTTTATTTGCCGAGCATTGTCTGAATCTTCATGTTCTGGAATGTTCGAAGCTTCTGCTAACAATCTGCAAAAACCTTGACCTCTAACAATTTTTGTTGGTTTAATATGTAAATCATATTCTTGTAATGCTGTAACCCAGTTGGCTCTCTTCTCTCTCATTTCTCTTTGGACTAGTAATTGTCTCACTGCAGAGAATGAGACTATTACTTTTGTATGAGCCTTTAGGAGGAATGGCCTAAAGTGTAAAATAGATTTGAACACAACGAAAGCTTTCTTTTCTACTTCGGAATAATTAAGTTCAACACCTTGTAGATTAAAACTAAAAAAGGATATGGGTGCTTCAACTCGCTGATCATTGATTTGTGTTAACACAACGGTATAAGAAGTTTCGGATGCTAAAGTATACAAAATAAAATGATTAGAAAAATTTGGGGTATTCAATGCAGGAGCGTTAATGATCACCTTTTTGATTAAATCAAAGACTCCCTTTTCGTTATGCCCCCATTTGAACACTGAATTTTTCTTAATCATAGTCTGTAATGGCAAAACAATTTGTGAAAAATCAGGAGAAAATCTTTTTACAAAATTTATTTGACCTAAAAATGATTGCATTGATTTTTTATTGTGTGGAAGAGGAATATCAGAAATCTCCTTGATTCTTTCAAGATCAATATAAATACCATCTTTAGATACGATAAACCCCAAAACTTTCCCTTGTTCAAGAGCGAAGAATGATTTCTTGGGATTTAATGAAATCTCATACCTTTTACAGCGTTCAAAGATTTGTTTCAAGTCATGTAAATGATTCGTTTTTTTTCTTTGAGAAGATAGTTATGTCATCTAAATAGACAACAACTGCCTTATTAATCAAACCCTTGAATGCTATATCCATTGCTCTTTGGAAGGTAGCTCCAGCATTAATTAATTCGAAAGGCATTTTTTGGTAGACATGTGTTCCTCATTTGGTTCTGAAGGTAGTCTTTAGTCTGTCATCTTGGTGTACCAATATTTGGTTATATCCAGAAAAACCATCCAAGAAAGACATTAATTCGGAACCAACCACTGAATGCAGACTTGTTCCATTGTTGGCAGTGGAAAGTTATCCTTTTGGCAAGTCTTATTAAGATTTCTGAAATCAATGCAAATCCTAAAGTCACCATTCTTCTTTCTAACAGGCACTAAGTTAAAAACCCATTTCGAATGTCTAACTGGGAAAATTATCTTAGCTTTCAAGAGTTTATTTAACTTTGCTTTGATATCACTCTCTAGATTCGGATGAATTTTCTTCAATTTTTGCTGCACAGGTTTCTCCTCAGAGATCATTGGAATTGTATGCTGTATGATAGAAGTATCATACGTTTTTAAATCGTCATAATTCCAAGTGAAAACATTTTTATATTTATTCAATAACCTAATAAAGGAAATTTTTTCTTCAGGAGTGAGTCCTAGTCCCCGATTAATATTTTGTGGTTTGCCCTCAGTGCCAAGATTTATTAATTCAAATCTCAAAGTAGAACTTTGGAGTTTTGAATTAGTGACTTGTTTAAACCTATCCTTGATATCATAAAGATCTTCAAGTTTGACTACGGATTTCGGTATGGAATTCTCCTCTTGTCTTTGTTTTATTTGAAGATCATGATCATCCTCTTCAATAATATGGTCATCGTAGGATTTATCAGAAGTTAAGAAATTAAAATTGTCTTCGTCATGATTAAATACCCGCCAATTGGTGACATTGTTTGGAACAGATGGTCTAAAAATCAATTCATCTGAAAACCTATCAGGGCTGTAAACCTCCGATGGAAGAAGCTTAGAAGCAACATTGGCTAATAAATCAGCTGCTGCATTCTGAGATCTAGGAATGGGAGAAATATTAAATGCTAGAAAATGAGATATAAGGTCTTGAACCAAGGATTGTTAATGCTTGACGTGTCCAGAAAGGTAATGAATAGTATTCCTTACCTGTTTGATGAAAATCTCAGAATCACCAAATACTTTTAAATATTGAACTTTCAGGCCTATTTCTTTGTAAAACCCTTGAACCAATGCCTCATATTCAGAAGTATTATTTATACACTCAAATTCTAGTTTACATGATAGCATAGTTTTTGTCCCCCACAGGACTAACTAAAATACATCCTGCTCCTGCACCATCATTAGATTTCGACCCATCAAAATACAAAGACCAAAATACAAGCTTATCCACAATTTTATTTACAATTTCTTCAGCAATAGTAACACACATAGATGTATTTGTATGAGAAAAGTTTTCTATCTAAGATGTGAAGCTATTAACAGAGAAAGGTGATGTTTGAGCGTTAAAATTACCAAAGAATGATTTGGCTGAGTAATTTGCGAGAATGTTATTATTGAAAGCTATGGGTTGATTTTCCTGCTCAAACTCCGTTACAGTATGAGTCATATGTTTCTCCCGATTAATCTTAATTTGATTTGGTTTACCTTTATAGGGGAGCCACATATGAGACCAATCAGTAGAAATGTAACCATGAAGTTTCTCAGACCAATCCATACTTAAAATTAACCCATAAAACTCAGGGATATCAACAATCAATATATCAATTCTCTGAACAAATCTAGGATCCACCGATAACCTAATGGTGACTGAATTAATCTCTCCTAATACTTGAACCTTAGTTCGATCCAACTGAACAATATGCACTGCAGATTTTTGGGGCTCAATATTCAATTTTGAGCAAACAGAAACTGGCATTATGTTTGATGAAGCCCCTGAATGTATTAAGAAATTATGTAGATTTCTATTGTAAATTTCGTAGGTCAAGAGAAAAGGAGGAGTATGAGAATTAGATCTATCTCCGATTAAGATAGCATTAGTAGCATCTACTCTATCTGATGTTGGCTTACCTGTCCCTTTTGCTGCCTTAGAGAGTACGACATTTGGAAGAGGAGAAGAAGGTACTGCATTCAACTCTTTGAGCAGTGATTTATGTTGATGTTTGAGCTTGCTTAGTTCAAACAAAGAGATATTCGCTCTAGTTTTTCCATGTCTTCTATAATGTTGTAATCCATAGAGTTAGAGACTACCAATGTTTTGGATGATGAGGGCGGATTGGAAGATGATGACTGATTTTGAGTAGGCAAGACTGTAGATTTCTTCATTGGAGTTTTATCTTTAGCAATAGAACTTGCATTTTCTTCTTTTGAGATGGTTGATCAGGTTCAAAAACGACTTTACTTCTGGTACTTACTGGAAGAGATTTCTGTTCGCTTTCAATATCAGAATTGGGTAAAATGAAGTCCCACATACCATGACACTCAACAACCTCATTTTCTTCTGTTTCCTCAGATGACAAGACTGTGTCTTCATCCTCATCATTGTCTGGATCTGATTCTACATTGGATATGACATTATGCAGTTTTGATTCAGCGCTTTTTAAGTTCCTAAATGGCTTTTTAGTGGAGGTTTCATCTACCTGTTTCTTGATCTTTACCATTTCATTAGACATAGTCTTTAAAATTTTTTGCAAACCCTCCATATCATATGGATCTTTAGCCACTTTCTTCTTTGAATCATTTTTAAAAGTAACTTTTTTGGACTTTCTCTCCTCAAGAGCGGTTTTCTTTTCTAAAGCGATAATATGTTTCTCAACGACGATTGCTTCTTTCATATTCTCTGCTAGGGTGGGATTTGCTGCTCTATTAACAAAGATTGCTATATTCGAAGGTAAGGCAGAAATGTACCATTCGCTTCGAACCTCTTCACTGGGCTTATACGTAGTAGGAATTTTATTTAAGAATTTATTAAATCGCGAGTTGAAATCTTTAATAGGTTTTTCCGATTTAGTTTTAAGATTGGAGAGATCATTGGTTAATGTCGTTGTGGACCTATTATCTCCAAACTTAGTTAAAAACTTTTCTTGGAAAGCATTGCAATTAGTAATGGATCTTGCTGGTAACGAAAAATACCATGATCCCGCTGCTCCTTGTAAGGTTTATGGGAATAGCCTTATAACAACATCTTCCTCAGTCACTCCATTTAGATTTATTGATAACATAAAGTTGTTTATGTATTCTTCTGCTAGTATGCCAATATCTTGATTAAACTTTGGCAACCACTTTTCAGGGTGGGCCGATAATTGACTCAAGGGTGCAGGCATTGCGACTGCCCTTGGATTTGCCCATGGCCTTGGTTGTGGTTGATTATGTTCCATTGTCACACTAATAGTAGAAGAAAGTGAGGATGTAGTTACAAGTGGTTGGGAAGAAGATGTTGGAGTACCTGTACCTTGTTGGACAATGATATGAAGTTGGGGATTGGACGGTTGATTTTGCAATGGATTGGATGAAATGGATGATGATGATGAAGGAGTCTCACTGTCAGACTCTTCAGGTGTCTTCCTAGCTTTTCACTCTGTAATCTTGTAAGAGGATGAGAAGGAATGTATTGCGAAGTCACACTACCTTGAGATAACTCAGACTTTTCTTGCAATATTGAAAACCCTTGAAGTATATGAATTAAAGACTGAACTTCAGGGGGTTTAATAGTGGATTTGTCTGATATGTTCAAGTTTTCAATAGTGGTTCTTGTCTTTTCAACTTCTCGCTGAAAAATTGGAGACTTAGAATGCGAGGGAGAAGTTGGAGGAGATGGTGAGGGAGATTTACTCTCAGAATGGGTTATGGATTTGGATTTGCTCGCCATTCTCAGTTCAGGCCCTCCTTTTAGCACCAAAAATGTTGATGCCTCTAAAATCGCTGCATCAACATCGGGGAAAACCACCCGGTCCAGACCTTAAAGCAGCTCCTTTTTCGTTTTGTGTGGTGGCTCCAACTGGATGTAATGGGACCAGTTTCCCAGTGATATATGAGTTGATGGATGATTGGTTTGTAATGTATAACGATAGTGATGAGTGTTTTATTCTATGATGTAAAAATATACAAAGATAACTAATCTAACCCGGGTATCCTTTTAACAACACGATTTTTGATTGTCTCTATTAAAAAAATAACCATAAAGATGACTTATTCATAAAATAGAAATATGCATTCATATGATGATTATTTTGTTTAAGTAGTGAAATAAAGTAACAATAAAAAAATTATCACATTGATCATAATATATATCACTGACACATATATATTCAAAAGATAACAATTCTAAAACATTCAAAAGTGACAAGTTAAAGAATTGCTTGAAATATATATATATATATATATATATATATATATATATATATATAGCAATGTTATATATATATATATATATATATATATATATATATATATATAGCAATGTTGAAAAATGTTCATTCACATAGAGAAATAAAACAAAAACAGAGATAATAGTACTGTATGCATTTGGATTCTCCCGATGTAAACAACATTCAGATTCTGCTTTCCTATTTTAGAACACCTTCAAAAGATGCAAAAGTGCAAATCTTATAAAAGCCTCTTTGACAAAATCGCATAACTTTGGTCCAACTTTTGATTAAAAAATAGTAGAAGTATAGTAGTGCAACTCACAAGTCAAGTTTTAATACAAATTGCGGACCTCTTCTAAATACATGAAAGGGCCTTAAATACTAGAAATAACAACAAACTTTGAATAAAAATCGCTATGCGTTGGTTTAACTAAAAACATATAAATCTAGGATTTATCATGAAAATAGCAGTGTTGTGGCGGTTGAAATGAATTCATTGTATCGGCTTCTTTTCCTGTGATTGCAGTTGACAGATTGCGAGCATAGGCTGGATTTCTGGAGGCTAACTCATCCTGGAGTGTAGCTGAGCTATATAGGTGGCATTGGAGAGTTCAGAGATCATGCAGTTGATTGCATCTGAAAGACATTTCATGGCCATCTGTAGGCTATGTGGCTTAACAAGGAAAAACCAGAATGTTTCCCATGTCAAGCTTTGGATTCCTCCGATCAATTTTTCCCTGTGCTCCAGCTCCTGTTTCCAATGCTGTTCCAACGACTTTACTTTAGGGAGTTTTCCAGGAGAGCAATCGGTGATCAAATTGGACATATGTAAACTGTTGTTTATCAATTCAATCAGCCCATTCATTGCAGCTCTGCATCTAGAGGTTGCTCTCTCAGCTTTCATTAACTAGGACTCCCATTCGGAAAACAGGATTTCCTTATGTGATTCTTGTATTCTGGGCAGGTTGGCAGCCATTCCTTCTTTGGAATCTTGCCAGGACAGAAAATTGGTTAACCTTTCATCTACTTTATCTAATTCAAGTATGGCATCTATTGCCTTCTCAATCATTGATGTAGAGATATCGCATAAGGGGTTGGCCAATGATATATTGTGGCAAAGAATATCCAATTGTCAGGACAGAGCTTTGGTTATCTCCAAGGCTTCTGTTCTGAATTTGCTTATCTGTGGATAGCTCTTATATTTCTCTATCTGCTCTTTCATTTGCGTGATTTGGTATTCTTTTGCTTTCTTATCCCGCTCACTTAACATTTGCATCCTGCTCAACTCCTGAGATATCTCCTGTTGTTTATGGAGAGTCTGCTCATCAATTCTCTATTTTTCCGATTTCAACTACTCTTTTAAACGCTCATTTTGCTGCCTGTGCTCTATTAACTGCTGTTCAAGCTAATTTATCTTTTGTTGTTGCTCTGCCAATTGTGCCTAAAGCTGGGTAATTGTCTGATCCTTTTCCCTCATCAGATGGCTAACCTCTGTCGCTTTATCCATTGTCGCCGCTATGTAGGCTCCTGCGAACTGAGATAACTTTGTTAAATCCTCGGAGGGATCAACTTCTGATTTCCATACCACGTTCATCATCTCTGCTTGAGGAGTTGAAAGATGACTTTGATCAATTTTCTTCTTCTTCCTCTGTCTTTTAACTACTGCCCTATGCTTTGGACTGTAGAAGACATCGAGAGGTTGTATTTCTTCAATTTGTAGTATTATATCATCAATAGGATTCTCAAGAATAATCTCTATGTTCTGTTGAATTCTGGGTAGGCCGCTTGTTCCCTCAATCAAAATTGTAATAACTTCTGGCTTTTGCATTGTAGAAATGTCTGGTGTAGTGAACTCTTGGGGTTTATTCGAGTTATTGATGATCGAGTCAAACTGCTCCCATTCCTTGATTAACTTAGGATCAATATTAATCTCCGTATCAAGGGGTTCACTAGTTCCTTCCAGTTTTTGTTCCCTTTCAGGGGTTTTCTCCTTTTCAGGAGTCTTTTCAATAATTTTCTCTTCACAGTGGCCTTCTGGTTGTACCATAGAAGTAGTGTTTAACAAATCCAGAGGTAGCGTTTCCAATCTCTGTGCTCTAAACTTGTAAAACTCCTCTAGTCCCTCTGCTCCCAATTTGATTTTTGCCAGTTGTTTAACTTGAGAAAATAACTTGGTAGAAGCAAACAAATCATCATAACTGTCAGTCTCATGTTCAAACTTGGCGATTTTGGCCTGAGAAGTAACATTGTAGGCAACAGATTTGGGATCATACTGCCTTTTTGGGATGACTGCTAACTTTAATATTTTTATTTTCTCGGCTTCCTTCTCTGCATGTTTGAAGTCATGGAGAGTGAAAGCACCACATCGGAGGGGAAATGAAGGCCACATATGCTTCTTATGCTCCTTTAGGTTCCTTGAAGTCCCTTCTACTGTTATCTGATATGCCAATTCTCTGGCAAGTAGCTTATCCGGGACGTATAAGGGAAGGACATGAGGGTCAGTAATGCTGCCATAAAGTCTTATGTAAGTGAAATTTTCCTCACCAAACCAGCTACCAATTGCAGTTAGGTCCACAGAGGCTTCCTCGGATAACCTAGGAGTGGGTTTATTGAATATGGCATAATACACGGGGAGGATGAAACCATGACAGATTCTATAAAAATGATTTTTGTAATGGGCTTTCCACAGCTCCTTATGATAGATATGAATGGGGTTGGGGTCCTGTGGAGTCCATTTCCATCCTAGAATGGGATATTCAGAATTGAAATAGATAGTGTTCATAATATAAGCACTCATATAAAATGGGGGTATTACCCGGGTAGTCACGAACCTGTTTCTCCTATAATCAAGTATTTGGTTGGCAATTTTGTCAGACAAAATGGTCGCCCAATCCATGATATAATCATTAATTTCAGCCTCCATTAATGGTACTATCTCTATAAAAAATTTAGCAGAATCATGGACTCCGAAGAGTCTGCACATCATTGCACCAACATAACAATAAGGAGATGGCAACGAATCCACGGAGTACATACCCGATGTTTCATGCTTGTGTTTGGTCAGAAAATGCGTCAATTTTCTGATTGGGTCAGATTCGATGGCGTTTTCCTTAGCGAAAGCCTCCAAGAATGCTTTTTTATACCGCTTCTCTGGTTCATGCAAATGGTACATTCGTTTAATATCTTCTGCTCTGAACAACCCGAACATTCTTCCATCAGACGTGAAGAAAGTTCTATCCGTGATATTGATGCTCTCAATAACCCACCTGACCAAGTCATTATAGGGTAGAACCTTGGCGCGGGCTGCTATTCTATGAAGATATGAGCAGGCCAACTCCTTAAGAGTATTCTCTGACTTACTCGTGGAATCTGTTGTTGCCTCTTCTTTGAGTTCTTCAGGATCCTCAGCTTCCAGCAAATTGTAGATACTCTCCCATGAAGCTTGGCCTAGACCGAGGCATGTAGTATTAGATATCAAAACCTTCTTCGCTGGTTCTTTTTTGGCTACGATAGGAGCCTTTGGTTTATTCACCTTCTTCGTCATTTTCTCTGGATTCATCAACTCAGAGTTGCTCTGCAAAGGAAACAAAAGAACATGACAAAGAATAACCTGTTGAAAGCCAATGCAGAATGAAAAAGTTTGATGATAATTCAAGTGTGATAAGCGATATGAAATCAAATATTACCACTGATGAAATCCTCGAGGGATTCAACCTTAACTACTATATTAATGACCTCCATAACTGTCAATCATGATAATTAAATATAATAATGATATGTCGCATCACACGTATGAGTGATAGTCCTTTAAAATGGATCTCTTGGTTTTCTCATTCAGCAATTAGTGAAAATCACATATCGCAGATCGGGAGGTTCACAGGTCAAGCTTAAGCTGTTGCGATAGTTAGCTCCGATTGCGATAAAGGTGAGAGTTATGGTGAGGAGGCCGGATAATCAACAAATCATTCATTTTTCGTTTATTATTGTTTTAAGGCTTAAACCCGCTAATATACTTTTAACAACCTTTTATTGAAAAGCACACTTTTCCTTTATGCAATCGCATCGGCGAGTTCCAAAGGGGTTCATGGTATCTGTGATTTCCGATTGTGATTGTATTATCACATCGGGGGTTTGGCATAGACCTTCGGAATGTTTCATTGTTGAACTTGCGATTTGCGCTTTCTAATAGATTTATCGAATCGGTGATTTCTAATGAAAGCTTTAAGTTAATTTAAACTAAGAGTGAGATACATATTCTTTTATTTGTTCTTTATGAAAAGGGTTTTTTTTAATATCTAAATCAGATCAGACCTTTTCATAAGGACTTTTTATTTGTAATGTGGTTAAATCAACAATTGCGATTGTTATTGAATTATTGAATTTAACTAAGTCTTAAAGGGGACCCATTTCTTATTAAAGTTTTGGATAAAATTTTGAAATGGGGGGATTGTTGTATAGCACAACAGGACCATAGTACTTTGTTGATAATTTATTATCCTTCTTAGCTTGCTTGAGGGACAATTGTTTGTATGGTTGTAGCCGTAAAAATACCCAATCGCCTACATCAAAATTTCTTTCGTTGCGATGTTAATATGCCTGTTGTTTCATTCAATTTTGTGCTAAAGTGAGGTTATCCTTTAAGAGTTGGAGAACTTGTTGATGCTTGATACAATCTTCCACTGCTTGAACCTTAGAATTTTATGTTAAATATGATGTGATGGACGGTGGATGATATCCATAAAGTGCCATAAATGGGGTCATTTTTGTTGTAGTATGGAAGGAAGTGTTATACCACCATTCAACCAAAGGTAACCACTTGACCCATTGTGTTTGTTTGTCAGATACAAAGAAATGAAGATATCCTTCCAAACATTTGTTCACTATCTCAGTTTGCCCATCAGATTGAGGATGATAAGATGAACTATGAGATAATTGAGTACCCAAACAAGAAAATAATTCCGTCCAAAAATTTCCAGTGAAAATGGGATCTTTGTCACTAATAATAATCTTTGGGTTTCCATGAAGCTTTTGAATTGTTTCGATAAATGCAATAGCAACTGTACTGGATGTAAATGGATGAGATAATGCACAAAAATGTGCATACTTGGTAAGTCTATCAACTACCACCATGATGACACTCTTTCCTTCGGACTTGGGTAAACCTGTGAAAATCCATTAAAACCTCCTCCCAACGTTGACTTGGAATGGCTAAAGGTTGTAACAGACCCTGGGTCTTAATTGCCTCAATTTTATTTTGTTGGAAAACCAAACATTTTGCCTTAAACTTTTGAATATTAGATTTAAGGCCCTCCCAAATAAATTCCTTATTTACCCCATGGTAAGTTTTTAAAAATCCTGAGTGCCCTCCTAAGGGAGAGGTGTGCAATTCCAAAATAATATTTTGTTTGAGGTGGGAATTCTTACAAAGATATAAGCGATCTTTGTACCATAATGAATCATTTTTCCGGCTAAATGTATCATATGTACCAGGATCTTGCTGCAACGTTTGAATGAGCATCCACACTTATTCTTCATTCTTCCATTCATCTCTTGCTTCAGTTATCCAATTTGGTTGGATAATAGAAATGGCACAAAGCAATCCTTTTACATCTTCATCCTTTTTTAAGAGTGCATCTGCAACAACATTTTTCTTCCGTTTTTTGTAGATGATTTCAAAACCAAAACCCAACATCTTTGTGAACCATTTTTGCTGCTCTTTTGAAGATAATCTTTGTTCCAAAATTATTTAAGGCTATCATGATTTGTTTTTACCTTGAAGTGTCTTCTCATTAGGTAAGGTCATTGTTGCTTTAGTGCATGTAATATTTCCAACATTTTCTTCTCATAAATAGGTTTGTGTAAATACTTCCCTTTGTTTGGACGACTTTCAAAAGCAATGGGTCTTCCTTCTTACATTAAAAAAACACCAATTCCATTTCTTGAGGCATGACATTCCACAATAAAGGTTTTTGTGAAGTCTGGTGTAGCTAAGACTGGTGCTTGGCATATTTCCTCTTTAAGGTGTTCAAAGGCCTTAGTTTCTTCTGGAGTCCAATAAAATGCATCTTTCTTTAGTAATGTTGTTAGATGTCCTGCTATTCTCCCATAATTCTTAAAAAACTTGCGATAATACCTCGTCAACCCGAGAAATCCTTAAAGATGCTTTATGGTTGTGGGGATTTTCCATTCCTTAATGAATTTAATTTTTTAAGGGTCGACCTTAACACCCTAATGAGATACAATATGACCCAGATATTCCACTTCCTGTACTCCAAAGAAACATTTGGAGGTTTTTGCATATAACTGTTTCTCCTCCAATAGTTTGAGCACCCTGTCAACATGTTGAGCATGAACCTTCCAAGACTTGTTGTAGATTAGTATATCATCAAAAATTACTAACACACATTTTCTAAGGAAGGATTTGAAAATGGAATTCATCAAACCTTGAAATGTAGAAGGTGCATTGGTAAGGCCAAAAGGCATGACCAAAAATTCATAATGACCCTCATGAGTTTTAAATGATTTTTTTGGAATGTCTTAAATCTTCATTCTAATTTGATGATATCCTCAACGAAGATCCAACTTGGTGAAGTAAATTTCTCCATGTAATTCATCTAACAATTCATCAATGACAAGAATGGGACATTTTTCTTTAATAGTGAGCTTGTTGAGCTCCCTATAATCCAGACACATGCGCCATGATCCACCCTTCTTATGCACCAATACTAATGAAGCATAGAAAGAACTTTGACTAGGTTGAGTTATATCGGTATCTAGAATTTCTGCAACCATACTTTCAAATTCACTCTTTTGGGTATAGACATATGTGTAAGGCCTAATGTTTGGAGGAACACTTCCTGGAATAAAATAAATAGCATGATCATGATCAAGAATAGGTGGGAGTACTTTGGGAGTCTCAAATACCTTGGAATCATTGTCCAAGACTTTTTGGAGATCTGGAGAAATAGATGATTTCAATGTTTGAATCTCTAGTGAGCATACTTGTGTAATTATGCGCCGTGCATACTTGTGAGGCTGATTCCAAGCAAACATGCCAACAAAATCATGAACCATTTTCTCCAGGTAAGAGATCTCTTCAATATCTACATTTTCATCCATTTAAATTTCAATTATGGGCTTTCATTTAATTTTTTTGGGGGTTTTTATGGTAAAAAATCCACCCTTGGGCCTGCGCGGTTTTTGTTCATCGGGTCTACGCAAGCCGACAATTTTTGGTGCACTGAGCAATGCGATCTACACAGTTTTTCTCCTGAGGAACCATATAGTTGTGCTATGCTTACCAAAAAGCGGTCACGTAAGCGTTAAGTGGTTTCAAAATGCGTAAATTCCGCCCCAAAAAATGCAAAACTTATTTCAAATGTTAATATAACTCATTTTAAATGTCATTTTGAGGATATTTGACCATTCAAAAATGGAATGGAGGGAGAGAGAACATGAGAACTGAGATGTAGTGGCTTTGGATGATCCGTTCACTTTTCAGGCTTTGAGAAATTGTGGCCTCTACAAATATTTGATTATTCCATGGATGAAAGCTCAAGTAGAGCTCATGACATGGTTGGTGAGAACTTGGGATGTCCAGGATCAATGTTTTGTGATAGGGGATCATCGTGTCACCATTGATGCCAATGATATATACTTTTTGACTGGGCTCTCCCATAGAGGGGTTGATATTTATTTATATGGGAAAAGACCGGGTGGAGATACTACTGTTTGATACCTACGATGACACTGTGGGAATGCACAAGTCAAGGACGAAAGGATTGATATTCAAACTATTGGGAACCTAGCCTTGAGGACCATAGCTTTCACTATTAGCAAACTGTGTGGTAGCACAACTCTTCACTTGGCCACAAACGCCCAGATGTAGATTGTCGTGGAATGTTGGGAGTCCATGGTTTTTAATTGGTGTGAGGCAGTGGTTATCAATATGAAAGGACAACTGACCAGTGCTAAGAATGATAGACTAAAGAATTTTGGTTATGGTGCCATTATGATTTCTTTCACTCTAGAGAGGATTCCAATCCTCAAGCCACAACATATTTTGGTGGATGAGGGCGGGCGTCGAGATCCACAGATGTCGAGGTGGGTTTTGCTTATGGCTCATCATGGAGGTAATGGTACGGTGGTAAGATATGCTCTTGAGGTTTTTGTATGGCTGGGTCAACAGATCATCTTGATCAAGTATTTCTCATGTGCACGGATGGAATACAAGGGTGACCCAAATATCCCACTTCTAGCAGGGTGTAGGTTTTAACCCCGTACAAAAATTACCTGCATACAAATTCTAAAAAACAGAAAATAAATAATGGCAAGAGCATAAAACATAAAATTGATATATATAGATATTTTCCCCTGGATCCCAAAACTGGGAATACCAGATTGATTTTTCATTATATTCCTTTCAATGTTACAATACATATATATACATGCCGAAGCATCCATAAACCCCAATCCATTAACCCTGGATTAGAACATAATCGTAGTTCTCTTGATCAAATCTACAAAATACGATGGACAGAAAACCATCATGCCCAAAACCATGTGTGAAATCCATGCACAAAACCATAGGCAGGTCTTACCACCTAATATAGGGTCCAAAAAAAATTTCCTGAGGCCACGCCTCGAACCCCATGCAAGGGGGCTACCGCACCGCCCTCCCACCTTGTGACCCCCCTGTTGCACCCAACACAACGTACAAGGGGGGACTGGAAAGAATATAACACACACCCAACATTCTCCCACTTTTTGTTTTCTTTTGACAGGAGAGCTTAGTCATTGATCCAGCCCTGCATCGCCCATTGTTTCTCTACACCATGAGAACTTCTCAGTGGTCACAGACTTTGTCAATGCATATGCAGTATTCTTCAAAGTGTCCACCTTTACCAACAAACACCTTTTTGTCCTCAACCATAACCCTCACAAAGTGATATTGAACATCAATGTGCTTTGTCTTTGAATGATAAGTACAGTTCTTTGCTAAGAAAATTGCACTTTGGCTGTCACAGTCTATCCTTATAGCTCACTTTACTAACCCTGTACTTGAACACAATCTCTACAACCAAGTTGCTTCCTTGCTTGCATGAGTGGCTGCTATGTATTTTGCCTTTGTAGTTGAAAGGGCCACTACAGACTGTCTCTTACTGATCCAATTGATTGCACCTCCAAATAGGTTAAACACATACCCACTTGTAGATCTTCTCTGATCCAGATCTCCAACCCAGTCTCCATCAATAAAGACAGAGATGTCCAAAACTTTGTCAAATCTTGGTCTTCCTTGGTAGCACAAACCATAATCACTAGTGCCATGCAAATACCTGAAAACCCACTTCACTGTTGTCCAATGCTCCTTCACTGGTTTTGACATAAACCTACTCAATACTGCCACTGCATGTGTAATGTCTGGTCTAGTACTGAGTTTCCACAAATCCTCCATCTTGAGTTTCCACAAATCCTCCATCTTGAGTTTCCACAACTCAAAACACTGACCATTAAATTTCTCAATTTCTATCTTTCCACTGCTCGCCATCTTCTTTCACCACAAGAATTGATCTCGCTGATCTCCCACTGAACAAGGTCTACCACAAGCCCAAGAAAAACCCCTTAGTAGCAAAGGCATCCCCTTGAATCCAAAATAGCTCTGGTACCAAATGCAGGTTTTAACCCTATATAGAAATTACCTGCATACAAATTATAAAAAACAGAAAATAAATAATGGCAAAAGCATAAAACATAAAACAAATATACACAAATATTTTTCCCTAGATCCAAAAACGGGGCCTACCATATTGATTTTTCATTATATTCCTTTCAATGTTACAATACATACATATACATGCCGAAGCATCCTTAAACCCCAATCCATTAACCCTAAATTAGAACATAATCGTAGTTCCCTTAACCAGATCTAAAAAATACCATGGATAGAAAACCATCATGCCCAAAACCATGTGCGAAATCCATGCACAAAACCATAGGCAGGTCAGCCCACCTAATATAGGGTCCAAATAATTCTTCCTGGGGCCCTCCCCCATGTAGGTTTTAACCCCGTATAGTAATTACCTGCATACGAATTCTAAAACATAGAAAATAAACAATGCGAGAGCATAACACATAAAACACATATACATAGAGATTTTCCCATTGGATCCCAAAACCGGGACTACCAGCTTGATTTTTCATTATATTCCTTTCAATGTTACAATACATATTTATACATGCCGAAGCATCCAATACTATGGACCGAAAACCATCGCGTCCAAAACCATGGACCGAAAACCATAGGTAGGTTCGCCCAACCTAATATAGGGTCCATTTTTTTTTTTTCCCGGGGCGCTGCCCTGGACCCCGTAGAGGGGGGCTACCCGCCTCCCTCAAACCCCCCGGACAGGGGGGGCTGCCGCCCCCCCTGTGACCTCCCCTCTACACAATCGGTGCAACAAAGGGGAGGCTCCGCCCCCCCTCTAACCCCCCGGTTCACTACGTGGGTTAGTCGTGGAAAGAATATAACACAACCCAACAATCTCCCACTTGTTGTTTTCTTTCCACAGGGGGCCACAGGAGAGATTAGTCATTTTTCCAGCCTTGAAATGCCCATTATTTCTCTACACCAAGAGAACATCTCAGAGCTCACATATTTTGTCAATGCATCTGCAGTATTCTTCAAAGTGTCCACCTTTACCAGCAACACCTTTTTGTCTTCTATCATATCCCTCACAAAGTGATACTGAACATCAATGTGCTTTGTCTTTGAATGATAAGCAGGGTTCTTTACCAAGAAAATTGCACTTTGGCTGTCACAGTCTATTCTTATAGCTCCCTGTACTAACCCCATACTTGAACACAATCTCTGCAACCAAACTTCTTCCTTGCTTGCATGAGTGGCTGCCATGTATTCTGCCTCTATAGTTGATAGTGCCACTAAAGATTGTTTCTTACTCATCCAACTGACTGCACCTCCAAAGAGGTTAAACAAATAACCACTTGTAGATCTTCTCTGATCCAGATCTCCAGCCGAGTCTGCATCAACAAAGCCACGAATATCCAACACTCTATCCAATCCTGGTCTTCCTTGGTAGCACAAACCGTAATCACTAGTGCCACGCAAATACCTGAAAACCCGCTTCACTGCTGTCCAATGCTCCTTCCCTGGTTTTGACATAAACCTGCTCAATACTCCCACTGCATGTGAAATGTCCGGTCTAGTACAGACCATTGCATACATCAGGCTACCAACTGCACTTGCATATGGAACACAGGACATGTCCTCTTCCTCTTCTTGTGTCTTGGGACACTATTCAACAGATAACCTCACACCTAAAATGCCCATTATTTCTCTACACCAAGAGAACTTCTCAGAGCTCACATATTTTGTCAATGCATCTGCAGTATTCTTCAAAGTGTCCACCTTTACCAGCAACACCTTTTTGTCTTCTATCATATCCCTCACAAAGTGATACTGAACATCAATGTGCTTTGTCTTTGAATGATAAGCAGGGTTCTTTGCCAAGAAAATTGCACTTTGGCTGTCACAGTCTATTCTTATAGCTCCCTGTACTAACCCCATACTTGAACACAATCTCTGCAACCAAACTGCTTCCTTGCTTGCATGAGTGGCTGCCATGTATTCTGCCTCTATAGTTGATAGTGCCACTAAAGATTGTTTCTTACTCATCCAACTGATTGCACCTCCAAAGAGGTTAAACACATAACCACTTGTAGATCTTCTCTGATCCAGATCTCCAGCCCAGTCTGCATCAACAAAGCCACAAATATCCAACAATCTGTCCAATCCTGGTCTTCCTTGGTAGCACAAACCCTAATCACTAGTGCCACGCAAATACCTGAAAACCCGCTTCACTGCTGTCCAATGCTCCTTCCCTGGTTTTGACATAAACCTGCTCAATACTCCCACTGCATGTGAAATGTCTGGTCTAGTACAGACCATTGCATACATCAGGCTACCGACTGCACTTGCATATGGAACACGGGACATGTCCTCTTCCTCTTCTTGTGTCTTGGGACACTATTCAACAGATAACCTCACACCTACAGGAATAGGAACCTTCATCGGTTTACTATCCTGCATATTAAACCTCTGCAGTATTGTCTCGACATACTTCCTCTGGTTTAACCAGAGCTTCCTCTTTGCCCGATCTCTTTTAATTTCCATGCCCAAAATATAGTTTGCAACACCAAGATCTTTCATGTCGAATTTGGAGGACAATTGGGTCTTCAAATCCTGGATAATTTCTTTGTCATTTCCAACCAACAACATATCATCCACATACAAGACCAGATAGATAACACGGTCACTAATTAATTTAAAATACACACAGTGATCTGCTTTGCTTCTGGTGAAGCCAAGTCCTCGTATAAATGTATCAAATTTCTGATACCACATCCTTGGTGACTGTTTTAACCCATACAGAGACTTCTTTAACTTGCATACCAGTTCTTTCTTACCCTTCACCGCAAAGCCTTCACGTTGCTTCATGTAGATTTGCTCTTCCAAATCCTCGTGAAGAAATGCTGTCTTCACATCCATCTGTTCTACCTCAAAATCAAAAGCAGCAGCAACAGATAAAAGTAATCTAATAGAAGTTACCTTGGCAACAGGAGAAAAAATATCACCAAAATAAATTCCCGGCACTTGGGAATATCCTTTTGCTACCAACCGAGCTTTGTATTTCTCCACCTTCCCTTCTGCATTTGTCTTCTTTTTAAACACCCATTTGCTGCCAATGGGTTTCCTTCCAGCCGACAACTCCACCAGATCCCAAGCCTCATTTTTGTGCAAAGATGCCATTTCATCAACCATGGCCTCTTTCCAGAGTTTTCCATCCTCTGAATCCACTGCTTCCTTCAC
The DNA here is from genome assembly GCA_031772625.1 of Pinus tabuliformis. Taxonomy (NCBI): domain Eukaryota; kingdom Viridiplantae; phylum Streptophyta; class Pinopsida; order Pinales; family Pinaceae; genus Pinus; species Pinus tabuliformis. The sequence goes on from CM062805.1 coordinate 21,919,610, forward strand.
AGTTCTCGAATCATCATTAGTAACAGACAAAGCAAAATTTGAACAGAAAGCAGATGGACTATACCTTTCTAGCTGCCTTTTTTCTTGAATTCATCTTCTCAGAGCCGGAGTTTGTGGCTCTTCATCTTCTGATTCCTCCTCTGTTGTAGAGTCTGATTCTTCCTCCTTTAGTTCAAACTCTATCTTCCCAGGTTCCTTTGGTTGGAATTCATGTTTAATAACATCTTTCACCTCTCTGAACACCACATCTCGGCTGTACACAACCTTCCTGTTTACTGGGTTCCAAAGCTTATAACCCTTTAAACCATCCTTATACCCAATCAAGATGCACGTTTCAGATTTACTATCCAACTTGGTTCGTTTCTCCTTTGGAACATGTACATATGCATCACATCCAAATACCCTCAGATGTGAAAGAGAGGGTTTCTTACCAGTCCATACTTCTTGTGGAGTCTTATCCTCCAATGCTGATGAAGGTGACCTGTTGACCAGGTAACATGCAACATCCACCGCCTCTGCACAGAATTCCTGTCCTAACCCGACACCACTGAGCATGCTTCTTGCCCTTTCCATCAACGTCTTGTTCATTCTTTCTGCAACTCCATTTTGCTGAGGTGTATATGGAGTAGTCTTCTACTGTGCTATACCACACTTCTTACAGAATTCTTCAAATTCCTTACTGCAAAACTCTCCACCATTATCTGTCCTTAGCACCTTTATCTTCTTCTCTGTTTGATTTTCCACCAAAGCCTTAAATTCTTTAAACCTGTCAAAGACTTCAGATTTCTTCTTAAGGAAATATATCCATGTATTCCTTGAGAAGTCATCTATAAATGATACATAGTACATAGACTTACCCAGTGATGGAACCTTCACAGGTCCAAACACATCACTGTGCACAAGCTCTAATATCTGTTTCGCCCTCTTAGCACCAGAGAGGAAACTCACCCGATTCTGCTTCCCATATACACAATTTTCACAGAAATCAAAATCCAGAGAGCTATTACTCATACCTTCTACCATACCTTTACCATGAAGTATTCGAAGGTGCTTATCTCCAATATGTCCAAGCCTTTGATGCCACAGCATGGTCTTCTCTCCAGAGACCATTAGATTTTCAGCTCCACTTTCAGGAACTACTGAACTGTTGCACCCATCAACAACAATGCTACCTTGCAGCTTGTACAGAGTTCCAGTCCGAACTCCTCGCATTAATACCAGTGCTCCCTGAACCATATTGCAGGTATCCTTCTCGAACATTGTTTTTACACCTGCATCATCCAACTTGCTTACAGAAATCAGATTTCTGGCCAATGCAGGAATATGCAGAACACCCGGAAGTGTACTAACCCTTCCACCTTGCAACTTCAACTTTACTTTTCCGCGACCAATGATTCTAGCCTTCCTATCATCTCCTAAGAAGACATCACGACCATCGTATTTCTCATACTCACAGAACCACTCTCTATGGGGAGTGAAGTGAAAGGATGCACCTAAGTCAATCAACCATGCCTCATGATCTATATGTGTACTTGAAGAAGTCAAGTACACATCCCCACCTTCATTTGAGGTGGTTTTTGCCTCTGCAGAAGGAGCATCATCAGATCCCTTTCCTTTATCAGGAGCTTTAGATTTACAGTCCCTTTTGAAGTGCCCTTCCTTTCCGCATTTCCAGCACACCACCTTTACAGGTTTTCCTGGAGATTTAGATCTCCCTCTAGATTTAGATCTCCCACTCGATGACTTATTTTTGTTTCTATTCTGGGACTGTCCTCGTACAGACAAGGCATCACCATTCTGGCTCTCCATATTTTTCCGTCTCATCTCCTCCGTCAGCAAGGCTGAGACTATTTCATCAAACTGCAAAGCAGTTGCATTGCTACCTATTGCAATAATCAGACTATCCCACGAATCTGGTAGAGAACACAACAAACTGATGCACTTATCTTCATCTGAAATTTTAATATCAACAGACGCTAACTGACTTACCACAGTATTAAATGCGTTCAGATGCTCTGTCACCGAGTCTCCATCTTTCATCCTCAGGTTATACAGCTTTTTCCGCAGGAACAGTTTATTCACCAGAGACTTAGATTGGTACAAAGTCCCTAGCTTGTCCCACAAACCCTTCGCCATAGCTTCCTCTGATACATTCATCAATACTAAATCTGAGACACACAATCGTATTGTGCTCTTTGCCTTCCGATCCAACTTCTTCCATTCTTCATCGGTCACTCATGTTGGTTTAGTACCTGGATCTACCGCGATCCACTGATCTTTATCCACCAACAGATCCTCCATCTTGAGTTACCACAACTCAAAACTCTGACCATTGAACTTCTCGATCTCTATCTTTCCGCTGCTCGCCATCTTCTTTCACCACCAGAATCGATCCCGCAGATCTCCCACTGAACAGGGTCTACCACAGGCCCGAGTGAAACCCCTCAGCAACAAAGGCGTCCCCTTGAAGCCAAAATAGCTCTGACACCAAATGTAGGTTTTAACCCCGTACAGTAATTACCTGCATATGAATTCTAAAACATAGAAAATAAACAATGCGAGAGCATAACACATAAAACACATATACACAGAGATTTTCCCACTGGATCCCAAAACCAGGACTACCAGCTTGATTTTTCATTATATTCCTTTCAATGTTACAATACATATTTATACATGCCGAAGCATCCAATACCATGGACCAAAAACCATCGCATCCAAAACCATGGATCAAAAACCATAGGTAGGTTCACCCAACCTAATATAGGGTCCAAATTTTTTTTTCCCGGGGTGCTACCCCAGACCCCGTAGAGGGGGGCTACCCCCCCCCTTCAAACCCCCCGGACAGGGGGGGCTGTCGCCCCCCCGTGACCCCCCCGCTGCGCAATTGGCGCAACGAAGGGGAGGCTCCGCCCCCCCTCTAACCCCCTGGTTCACTACGTGGGTTAGTCGTGGAAAGAATATAACACAACCCAACACCCCCGACCCCGTGCAGGGGGGCTACCGCCCCCCTCCAAACCTCCCGACAGGGGGGGCTATCGCCCCCACTGTGACCCCCTTGCTGTGCTCGGCGCAATGTACATGGGGGGCTTCCGCCCCCCTATGACCCCCCCATGCATGGGGTAGTAGTGGAAATAATATAACAAACACCCAACACAGGGACATAATGGGGTGACCTAGGTAAAAAAATCTCATTTTGATGTTTCTTTTTAAGTTTTTAATTTTATGTGTTTTTTGCCTTTCAAGGCTAATTATTCGAAATGCATATGCAGATGTGGGCCCAGTTCGACTAGCAGGGCTACGACGTTTTGACAGGCGGGGTGACCAACCTATAATAGTTGCAACACCAACCAAAAGGAAATACAGACACTGAACGAGATGGAACAAAACCTGGACAGGTTTACTAAAGTTATCCTAGAGATTGGGACTGATGATTTTCCTCTCTAGTACCAGAGGCACGTGGTTGGGGTTCAAGGACCACTTAGGCGATTGTTATGTCGAGTTGCTCATTCTATAGTCTTCTGTCATAATCATCATCATGCTTAGCTGCTTAGTCTTCTAGGGCTACATTTTGATTTTTTATCGACATATTTGGATAATAAAGGCCACGGGGCCTTATGTCCTTGGATGAAATATTTTTTGTATAACACACTCTCTACAGACTTTATCTAATGGAGACTACTACTTTTGATTTTAGTTTATCTTGTTCAATATATGGATGAATATTGTTTTTACTTACAAATGTTGCAAATGTCTACTTAACACGTGATTGGCTTATGCATCGGTTAATGTGTTTAAATTTCTTGGAATGTGTTGATATTGAATGTAATCAAACTTCCTTTCCAAAAGATGGACTCGTAAAAAAATTCTTAACATTGATAAACTTCTTACTATGTAGATACTGTTTAAATGTAATACTATGATTTGCGAATCTAACCTAACAATCAAATGTTGAATGCCAAATGAGATGGCGTTAGATAATAGTTCAATGACTACACTATATTTTGCTATGTTGTTTGTTGTTTGACCAAAGCATATCCCATGAATAGAAACTAACTCATCACTGGGTGAATAAATGACCTAGGTTGCGGAAGACAAGTTCCGAGTATTATGACTAGCGCCATCAGTAGAGCCAATGTAAGTTTGAGGTGACACTGATATCTGCAAATCAAGTGTAAAACAAGATAAGCAGGAGAAATAGTAGTGAACTATAAAAAATGCTAATACTACTGCACACACCTATAAAGTTATAATACAAGTAATGTACAAATATCCATGAAATATTTTATGCATAATATCTCTTAAGGTAAAGGCCATTTCTGCACTTTCCAAAAGAAACACCATCATAATTGACTAGCTCATAGGCTCCTTTAGCTAATACATGTTTTACAATGTAAGGGCCATGCCACATAAGCTCGAATTTACCTGCACCTAATTTTCATGTGCTTGATCATAGACCAAGACTAGGTCACCTTCTGCATAAGAACAAGGATTTACATTTTGATCAAATTGAGCTTTGACTCATTTTTTATGAGCCTCGCTAGCCAGTGTAGCCTCACAACGAGTTTCATTTAGACGTGCTAAGTGCAAAAAAATATCTTCCTTTGCAAAGGTAGCTCGTAATAATTTGATGGCTAGCTTCAAAGATGGAATTTCACATTCAATTGGTAAAACTACCTCCAAACCATAAACAAGTTGGAAGGGAGTGAAACTCGTAGATGTTTTCGCAATAGTATGGTATGCCCACAAGGCTGAAAAAAGCATGGTATGCCAGTTTCCTTTATGAATGCCAACTATCCGTTTAATCATGTTTGTTAAAACTTTGTTAACAACTTCGACTTGACCATTTGCTTGTGGATAATAAGGGGTAGAGCTATCATGGCGTAGGCCGAGCTGTGCAGACAGTTCAGTCATCATAAAATTGCGAAAATGGCTACCATGGTCCATAACAATGGCCTGTGGGACACCGAACCGAGAAATCACATGATTGAAAATGAAAATTGTTGTAGTTTCACCATCGTCCTTGTATGTAGGCATCACCTCGGCCCATTTCGTAAAATAATCAACTACAAGGATAATATACCCATGCCCCCCGGTCGAGTGAGGGTTATAGGTGACGAAATCTATGCCCCATTTTGAAAAAGGACCAAAAAAATATAATAGGGTGAAGAGGAGCTGGAGGCGCTCACATCTTGCAATCATAAACCTGGAAATTATGGCAATTTTTTACTGCAATAATGCAATCTTTAAACATGGAAGGCCAAAAATAGCCAGCACGCAATATATTTTGGGCAGTGGCATACCCATACATATGACCACCACACACTCCAGAATGGCAATCATTTAGTGTTTTTTCAGCCTCTTGAAGAGCTAAGCATCATTAAAGCACAGAGTCAACACCGCAATGATAAAGAGTATCACCAACAATGTTATATTGATGGGATTGGTAGCAGATGTGATGGTGATTAGTTTGAGATAACATAGGCCTAAAATTTTGGGTTTGAAGATATGTGATGATATCTCCATACCAAGGATCAAACGTACTGATCAGAAAGAGAGATTCATCTGCCATATAATCTTCTACCACTGTTTTTGTGTCAGTATAGGGAAAATCACATAATAATTTAGCGAAAAGTAATGATTTCTTTGATTTAGATCTTTTGAATTCCAAATTGAACTCCTGTAAAATGAATATCAATTTGGAATATTTCACCCCTAGCAATTGTTTGGTAAAAATATACATCACAGGGTTGCAATATGAAATGACTGTCAATTTTTGCAAAAGTATATAGTGACAAAAACGCTGAACAAATTGAACAACTGCCAATGCTAATTTCTCCACATGTGCGCACTTGATATCAGTTTTAGTGAGATTTCAACTTAGGTAACATGTTCATTGTTAGATTCATCTTCCTGTACTAATGCCATGCCAATGGTGGCATCTGACGTGGCTATATATAGAAAGTAATCCCGATGATAATCAGGCAGATGCAAAAACGATGCATGGGTCAACGCATATTTCAATACATCAAAAGATTTTTCAACAAGCTCATCCCAAATGAAAGGAATTCCCTTTTCAAAAATTGGGTAAAACCTTTGGTAAGCTCGACATAGTTAGGTATGAATCTACATAAAAAGTTTTCCTTACCCTGCAAACTTTGGAGTTGACGAAGACTAGAAGGAGCAATCAAGTTTAGGATTTCCTCTATCTTAAGTGGATCGACAAAATGCCTTCTTTCGAAACAAAAAATCCTAGAAGTCGACTGGATTGTACGCAAAAAATGAATTTGTGTAGATTCAAATGAATATTATAGTGCCTACATCTAATGAAAATTTCTTTTAAATCCGATGGATGATCTTTCCATTTCCGTGAGTGAGATGGTAGGTCATCTAGGTAAGGCTGGACAATGTGTTTGATATCATAAAATGCGTAAGACATCACTCTTTGAAAAGTTGCACAACATCCTTTAAGCCGAATGGTAGTTTACGTTAAGAAAAAGTTCCCCATTGGCAGATGAATGCAGCCTTATGCTGATCGACAGGGAGTATGTTTATTTGGTTATAAATGGAAAATCCATCCATGAAAGAGAAAATCTCGTTTCCGGCACAACCATCAACAATTTGACCAATATACGGGGTTGGGTAATTGTCTTTTGGACAACTTGGTTAACGTCCCTATAATCGACACATACTCGAATGGTTCCTTGTTTCTTATTAACGGGTACAATATTTGATACCCAATCAGTCAAAGGAATGGGTAAAGAAATCCAACTTTTAATAGTTTTTCAACCTTAGCTTTTATAGCATCAAATTTTTGTGGATGCAATGGATGAAATCTTTGTCTAACAGGTTTGGCATTCGGATAAGTCTTAATTTCATGCACTACAATACTAGGATCGATTCCTGGCATTTCTTCGTAAGACCAGGAAAAATGTCGCGGAATTCCTGGAATAGGGCTTTATATGTTTGAATTTATTCAAAAGAACAAGAAGCACCTATATGAATATTCTCAGTAATTCCTAGTTTCACTAAGATGTTTATTGACACAGTTGCCGATATGTTTTCTAAATTATTTTCAGATTCAGAATGAAGGATAAACATCAGGCATTCAGGATTATTCACAATCTCAGGTGAAAACATAGACGAAAAATTATTCTCGACTTTGTTAAAGAAGGGTAAGAAAGATGAACAATGATGGTAATCGTCCCATGACATTTCATCCAAAGTCATTACCTCCATAATGCCTTCATCAGTTATAAATTCTTTATCAAAAGGGTCAGGTATTGAGATTGGCTCTAAACGTGACAAATGAGAATAATCATCAATGTTCGTATTCAATCGATCATTTTTAGATGGTAATGGGCTGGAAAAGGATTGAACTACCTCTTAAGCCAATTCAAAAGGACTAAGAGGCATCTGATTCCCATACAAGGCTAATTCTGACTCTTAAGGCACTTTCCAAGGATCCGAAGATTCAAAAGTGCTTCATGTAATCATATTGACCTGGGAAACGTTATGAGGAAGATGTGGTGGAGGGAACGTTAAAGTTCCCATAAGAGATAAGTCTTTAAGAAGAACAACACCAACATCCTCATATGAAGTAATCAATTTTCCAACAAAGGGAACACTACCAATAGAGTTAGGGTCCGAAGTGTAATAGGATAGTTGGTCTACTTTCGTAATTTTTGCTTTATGAGGGAACATAATCATTCAAAAAACAATGAAACAATGGAAGACATGGAGTAAGTCCAACTTTGGACTAGTAACGAGATATAGTCAAGTTGAGCATCAACGACCTACACTTCAAATACAACTGTTTTACCTTCTAATTCTATAGGCAAGTCGGTCAAAATTCCATAAGGTCGAAAACCTATTCCATCAAATGCCTTCAAAGTCATGGGAGATTGATTGATAGTTGGAGAACTTGAAGCTCTCTAATAAGTGATAGACATACTGCATGTAGACGCTCCTTCGTCAATTACCGTTCAAAAAACGTGTTTGGTTATTGACTCTTGAGGCTTCTGTGATTCATATCAAGTTTTTTGAGACAGGTTTTCAGTCTTGACAAAAAATGGTATCTGGAAGGCTAGTTGATGTGGGATTCAGGGTACATGATTTTCGAGATAAAAAACTATTAGATTAGATTCTTGGGGATCAACTGCTTCTATGGTTGATAACAGTAATTTCCTTTGTGCTGGAAAAGTCTGCAGCACTTCGAGAGCCGACATTGCTGAAGGTGACATAGTCAGATCTTCAACAATATTGTAATTTTGAGCAACTCTAGCATGAGGATTAAAAGCTAACTTTCGAAGAAAACCCTTAGGATGCAGTGGAATTACCATATTAGGGTTATATTTTTCAATTTTTAGAGGTTCAGAAAGAGGTGGATCTGACATGGAAGAACGACCAGGTGAACTAGAATCATTTCCATCTACACTAGGACTTTTAGATCCATATTCTTTGAACCTCATAGCTACCATAACTTGTGAAGATATCATCATGATGTCCACCGATGTGGAAGAATAATATGGGTTATGGGAGACCATCTTACTATCTTGATAAGGAAATGGATCCTTCAAAACAGTGGGAGTAGGTGAACCCTTAACTAATTTAGAAACTTTAGCACAATGAGGGCATTCCTTGGTATAATGATCATCATCACATATTAAACAAGGATAGTGAGGCTTCTTCTTTTCGTCAGATGGTTCATTCTTGTTTGATTTCTCCTTCGGAGTAGTGTTTTGTTGGTTTTTCCCTTTCCTTTCTTTTTACCTCTGGATTGCTTGTTTTTTCCAATAGATGAATCTATGACATTTATTTTAGAAGTAATTTTAGGAGAAGGATCTTCTTTGGGTGAATCTGGTAATGCCAAAATATGAGTCTTCTTAGAATTTTTCTCGTCTTACATTTTTGGCTAACATAACCAATCACACCGTCAGCGGTGTGTGATCCTGTAAGAATTGGGTTGCTTTGAGCTGGATGAGGCAAATATGGAATTTTTTCATACAAAGTTCCAAACTGAGTATAAACAAGATCTAAATAATGGGCACGAGGGATGAATTTCTCTTCAGTTACAATGCCACCTTTGGAAACATCTCAGTAATTACCAACAAAAGTGATTTTATAAACCATTTGGCTAAGATCTGATTTGGGCTATAAACATTAACTAAACGACGTCTTCTTCTCCATTCATGAATATGATATGAAATATAGGTAGACGTTGACTATTTTAGAGAATTTAAACGTTCAGTACCATTATCATATCGGATGGGTAATTGAAAATGTATCAAAAACGCAGTGGCAATGGCGTTGAAAACACTGAAAGAAGCTCGTGGTAATTCAACATACCACTTAGCTTCCAAACTAGTTAAGGTTCGTTGAAAAATTCATAACCTAATGGAATCATTGACTAATGACTTCGAGGCGCACTAAGTATGATGATTCATGATGTGATTTGATGGGTCCTCTCCTGATTTACCTTGAAATTTTGGAATGTGATTGGGCAACTTCATAGGGATTGCCGACCAAAACAGTAGATAGAAAATGCGATCATTTGTTAACCTAGATAAATCCGGTAAATCCAAAGTTGCAATAAATGGTAACTAATGGTTACGGTCTTGTTGCATATATTAATAACCCTGAGGGACAAGTCCTGTTCCTGGAGGGGGATACCTAGGATATCCTGGAATAGCCTGAGCATTTGGAATTTTCATACCTCCAGGGTATTCAGGATGAGCCATACCAAATTTCGATTGAATTGATACTTGAGAAGTATGACCAGGGTAGGGTTGATTATGGAAAGGAGGACCTTGACCCATTTGACCCTAGATAAAGTATCCTTGATAAGGTTGACTTTGAAAAGGTTGACCTTGGAAGAATTGGTTTTGAAAAGGTTGGCCTTGAAAAAATTGACTCTGGGGTTGACCTTCAAAAGCCTGTCCTTGAAATGACGACTGCATATATGGTATACTAGGTTGTACCACGAGTATTTGGGGTATAGAATGAATCTTAGGGACAGTTTGATAAAAAAATGCTTGAAGAATGGCTTGAGTAGTTGGCTACATCATTACTTGAGGAGTAATTGGAACAATTACTTGTGATACTCCTGGGATGAGAGTTTGTGGAGAACTCAGAACTTGATTTTGAATAGACGTTAGCACAACAGATTGAACTAGAGTTTGTGGAGAACTCGGGACAGGATGCTAGAGTGGTTCTTGAACAGGTGCTGATGGATTACCCTGGACAATCTATTGGACTTGAATAGGAATACCTTGAACAAGCATTTGCTGAATAGGTTGTCTAATAGGTTGAACAAGCTGATAAATTGACACTTGAGGAGCAGCTAGAATTGGTTGTTTATTATATGAAGGATTCCAGATTGTGTTCATCCCAGGATAATGAGTACCAAAAATAGGTTGTGATATGATAGGTTGACCTAAACTTGCTTGAGGTATCTGACCATAACCTCGATAATTTCCGTTAGGAGGTTTCCCTCCAACCGTAGGATAAGATCCGACTAAAGGTTGTCCTCCAAGAGGATGATACTATGGTTTCCCCCCAGGTGGGTAATAACTGCCTGTTGGGTTAACTTGAGTATTACCTACATTTCTGGAAATCATATTTATATATTGATCAGATGTCAAGCCTTGGACAGTAGAATCGGTTAAACCATTTGACATAATTGAAGGTTGATTTGAAGGAGAATCTCCTAAATCAGTCCCTGTAAGAGACTGATATCCACGACGGACTGATGGGCCACCATATAAAAATGATTTTGGAGAAGTAAAAAACATAAAATTATCTAATGACATTTCCCCAGAAGTCATTCTAGACATATCAAAGCCTGGTATAATAGAATAAGGAGTAGCGTATCGTGGAATGCCTTGATCTAAAAAGTTCAAGGGTGTAAAATACCAAGGGTCAGGTCAAAAAGCAGAAAAGAGAAGTTCTGGAGTATCTGCTTGATCACCAGTAGAAACTGGTGTATGTGGCGATTCTTCCTCTTCGTCAGAGGTAAGTTCTTCGATACTAATAAGACCAAGAGGTAGACTATTGGTAATAAGAAGTTTTACTCACGATGAACGTGGAGGAGTACGAGCTAAAGCAGCTGAAGGTGATTCAGGTTCAGAAACATTAGACTTAGGTTCTTCGATATCTGGTTTGGTTAATTGTGAATCCGAACTCTCTCCAGTATCTGATTCTATTTGAATAAGTTTAGTAATTATTGGATCAGTTACTTCTAAGTATGATTCTAGTGTTTGAGGTTTATCAAATTCTAGTGTTTTAGGTTCATCTGTAGTCCTAGATCCTTTTGACTTTGATTTTTCAGTTTTAATATTTTCTAACTGACTTGGAGTATATTCAGGGGGTTGGCCTAACATTCTACGTGATTTTCTTGGTAATTCAGAAAGGATAAATTTTTAAAATTAATACTTCACACAATATAAAAATAACACCTAAATCCTCTAAAAAGTAAAAAACAAACAAGGTAACATGGGTTGATAAATCTAGGGATTCAAACCATACAAACTGAATTTTCACAGAGATCAATAATTACTAGTTGGTGATGAAATCTGATGTCGCAGAGACTAAAGTGAAAAGTTTTATAGATATGAGTGATTAGACACGAGTTACACTGACAACCTTCTTAATGAAATGATTTGGGGCAAGTAACTTCACTTATTCCATCTCGAGAAAATATTACCCTCCAAAAAGTCCAAGTGAGTATAGCCAACGTCTGTTCCAGTTATAGAAGGACGTTCCCTCTATAGCCACCTTAGGTAAAATCCCTAGGATTATGGTCACTAACTTTACCAACTACAACAATTCTACCTGGGGGGAGAATCGTAAATCAGACATACACGCAAGGTCAGAGTAACAAAGCTCAATCCCCTTGAAAGCTCCCCAACATGATTAATTGGAGCTTTACTTTCAAGTGACCCTAAGTACCTTTCGGCATCGTTGTAATACGTGCAAATCACTCTATCATAGACAATGAACTGGGTACAATCACTTCACCAAATTTGACATGATATCATGCTTAACTCATGTGTTAGAAGAGCTTCCCAGAGAAAAACTGAAATAATTGGATCTCTCTTCTCTCCCTATCGCAATATTCTATTGTTTGTCTGTAGATTTGGAAAGTTTACTCACAACTTCCTTATTCCAAAGCCCTACACTTAAGCTACTGTACATGGTAAGAGCTATAAAAAATATAAAATTCTAATTGAGTTTAATTAATGTTGTGTTATTAAGTTGTTATTTACTCAATAGGTAATGAGAGTGAAACTTGTGATATTATGACTCGACTCAAAATTCTAATGCAATCGAACATGCAATTTGTAATATATTATTCAATGAAATCCTAATCAAGGGAAAGTAAGAGTTTCTTTGATTTTCTTCAAATAAAATACAAAACTCACAACTTCACCAAAATTTTCTTCATAAGACATCCAATTTCACTTTGATGTGATTCAGATGTAGAAATAAACTAAGATTTCAAATTTGCCTAAGAGATCAAACAAACCCAAAATGTCTTTTATCATTTATCACTTGAAATTTTGAAACACACAGAAATCAACCAAGAGTTTGGAAAAAATGAAATTTTCCTAATGAATGCTTTAACTTAATGATGTTAGAATGTAATTATGAAAGATTTCAAAACTGAAAAGAAATGATTTCCTTTTTATCATTCAGCAATGAAAGAAATTCTTCACAAAACATAACAATTTATGAGAAACCCTAATTTGCGATTAAACAAAGAATTTCATCAGAAATAAGAAAGATTGATAATGGGTATGATGGATTTGATCGAAAAAGACAAGAATACAGTGATCTTAAGGAAAACATGTCTCTTTTTGATCATTCAACAAACAAGCAAGGAAAAACCCTAATCAATTTTGCAAAAGGGATTGATTCCCAAAAGACTTCACCAAAGCACTCAAACAAGTTCAGAAAAGGTATTGGACAATCAAAACAAATATAATGACACTTTCAGAAACCAAAATTCAGACTCTGGTTGAGAGAAAACCTATTTGTTCAAAATTTTCTAGGAATTGCGTAAGAGAGTAGTATAGTTCAGTGCACATGTGCTTGGTTGTTGAGGCAACAACTGCAAATATCTACGTTTCTTGCGTGAACATAAACCGCACAGATCTGGGAAGTCCAAGAATAAATAAAAAAGAAAGCAATCAAACCCGGAGATCTAAAAGATCATAAGTTTACCAAGACTTAGGTCCAGCTAAACAAAAAAGATTGGAAAGCAAAACCAAGGAAAGAAAAGAGAACAATAGTGTTCTCCAGCGGAGTCGCCAATTTTTTATGGTGTATAAATCCCCCTTGCTCACAAGAGAGATCTCTCTAGATCCTAAAGGAAACTAGAAACAAAGAGACAATTGAATAACTCTTTCCCTCTTATTTCGTTTGAATTTTAAATACAAGAGTAGGAGAATAAGCCTCTTATCTATTTGCGATATGCTTGATGGAGATCCCTGCTCTGTCTCGATGAAGCTTCCCAATGCTCAAAAAGACATGCAATCATAGAAATAAGCGAGATCAAAGGCATATGTGATCATAACAATTCAAACAAGCTTAATCTAATGATCAAGGAGATTAGAAATTGAGATTTTCTTAATGAATATCAAAAGAAATATAAATCATTTATCATTTCAATAAGACAATAAGATGGAAAAAAAGATTCATTTGTATTAATTCAAGGAGAAGGAAGAGCCTTACAACCTCTGCCTTGATGTCATGAGGTTCCTCACAAATGCCTCTAAACCTCTCCTTAGCTGATAAGCCTTCCAATCTAAATCCAACAACATAAGTGTAGCTTTTTTGAACCTTTTAATCCCTCTATCATCTAGTCAATTTATATGCCAAGAGGAAGAAGTTTCAGATCCAAAAGAGAAGGATGAGATTCTCTAATTGGGGGATTAGGGTTCCTTGATGAAAGGAAATCAACTCCATGATCTGAGGGGTATGGCTCAAATAGATATGACCTAGAAGCTTTTAGTTGGGATATATTCAACCAACAATTCTTATGAAATTCACTTTTTATTTTTATTTTTCTTTGAATTATCTGCACAGTATATAGTGGGAGATAGAGTGTAGTTTTGCGCAATTTTCAAGGATAGAAATTTCAAATGCACGGAAACTAACTAGGAAAAGCGCGCAAGTCATACTTAACAAGACATAAAGCCATTTTACCCAAAATTCACATCTTCTTCAAGGGTTTTTGATTGTTTTACTTCTAAGGGAGTGTAATGGAACATGTTTATGGATGACAAGAGATCCATTTTAACGGTCAAGTGTCACGATGACAAAATGATGTGTAACACATCATAAGTTTCATCTAATATCTTTTTTCCATTAGGAAGTGTTTCTTGTAGCAACTTTGCCAAACCTGCTTTCAAACCTTCCATGTTTGGTTTTAAACCATCCTTCAAACCTTCCATGTCTTATTTTAATCCATCATTCAAACCTTCTATGTCTGATTGTAAACCATTCTTCAAACCATCCATCTTAGCTTCCATTTAATTTTTGGTTACTCTTTGCGAGAGCGAAATTTGTTGCACTTGGTCTCATAATTTTCATATATCATGTTGCATTTCTTCCTCTTCTTCATGTGTCGTAGTTGAGCTTTCTGGTTGCTTAGTAGGTGTTTCCATTTTCTTGCTTCGAGTTATTTTTGAATGAAACAATGATATTTATGCTTCACTATGCCCCTCGAATCACTTCAAACTGATTTTTCAAACAAAGCTTATCCAAATTTTATAAAAATACACACCTTTTTCTTGCTTTGTTGGAGCTCGATATTGAATCTGTTGTATCTCTATAAATTCATATCTCTAAGGGCTAAAATTTAGTTCCATGGTATCCCTTTGAGTATTCTTTCCAATGCCACAAGTCAGACCAAAGTTGGATTCTTCAAGGTAAAGTTATGTCCAATCTCCCATAATGACTTGATTATGGATTGGTTCAATAGAGAAAAGTTGTACGAAGTTCCACGTGTCAATTTTTTGACTTTGAGCCCTGAAACTGATACAAAAATATTATAGTCAGTGTAATTTCAACCACTTTTAAGAAAATTCAAACCTATTTGAGACGAAATTATGGAGCATGCAAAAAACCTAAAGTATTTGGATGATATCTTCGAAAATATAGCGAACCAAGATCTGAAATTTTTATACAGAGTTCATCAGGATTTCAGATCCTTGTGGTAAATATTTTAGCTTCTGAACCTTCATAGAAACAAATATATAGCAAAAATTCCACGATGACTTTCTTGCAACAATGAAACCCTAGAATCCAAAGCTCAGATACCAAATTCTATGCAACCAACTCACAAAATAGAAGAAAAGATAGATCAACGACTTAAAAATTAACCTCTTCAAGGGGGAAACCCCCTTTACATTACATAAATGAGCAATTCTTGGATTATCCAAATGAAAAGATCTCCTTTCTATATATAGGAGTCCAAGGGGTCATAATATAATCAGAGCCTACATAACAATAATAAGGCAAGGGCACAACAATAACAATAGTGGGATTTTATGGGGTATGGGGACTACATGGGAACAACAATAAAAATAAGGGGGCTACACTGATAATAATAGTAATGGTATACACCGGTAGTATAGGGACATGACATATCCAAAATCACTAGCGATGGTAGGTGCCATGTCAATCACTACATCGACTCTTTCATACCAATTTTGCAACATAACCCTGCCACATTGGCATGTTGTGTTAGTGAAACGACAACATGCCAAATCATACATAACTGGTCTATGTGACATGTTAGCACCCGCCTACCCACAAGGCCCAAAGTGCTCACGTGGATTCTGTTATCACCTGGATTGAACCTTAGGTTGAAGGAGGGCAATGCCAGGGTAACCACAAACCACGCTTAGCCAAGTAGCTAGCCCTACTAGGCTGAGAGGGGGCTCTCTCCGTAAGGATCTCAGCCAATATGATTGGATCAGGTAAATGATATTAGGCTAGGTATAGTAGCATGAAGTTTTGATTGGATTTTTGAAGGGGTTTTGTCAGATTAGGAGGAGATGGACAGTTTAGGTTTGGGAAACTAGGTCAGAATTGCAAGGTGTTCAATGGGGCAAGGTAGGCATATGCTTTAGCACTCTAGGGCTTGATGAGGTGAGATGTTTAATACTAGTGAGAAGCTAAGAAGGGCATGTGAAAACCATGGATCCTTCCTAGACTGCAGAAAACATGAAATGGTGAATGGTTTCCCAAGGCAGAGCACTGATACAATGAATTCTGCCTATCAAACTTGAAAACATTCAACTAGAAGCAATGAAATGATTAATCACATACATAAAACACATGAACATATAATCACAGAAGAAGAAACTGTACTAAAACTCCATACCACAAGGATCCCATAAAAATAGTTGCAATTCTTATTAATCTCCTGCCAAACTGCTTACAAAAGGTGTACAATCAAAGTCTGAGCATCCAGATGAGTCCCACCATTTACAATGAGAAAGAAAAAGAAGATATAGACATAATTTCAACCTCCTCCCATCATCAGGGGTCGAATCCCTAATATTATGAGCTAATCTAACTAATACTGAACAAGAAACAAGAATATAGGTGTCATCAACAACTTGCCTCTAAAAGTGAAAAACTGATTCATTTGAGCTCAAACTAACTTCTAAAGCAATGAATCTACCCTCTATCAATATTTATCTATCATAATTACATGGCAAGTCATCATTTACAATGGTAAATTATCCACCATGAGAGAGAATCCATGATTACAATAAAAAAACTAGAAAAATAGCAACCCTGAGCAAAACTGCCAAAAGCACATCGCCAATTTCAAGTCCCTTTTGGAGGCCTTCCCGACATCCAAATTGAGCCTATGATAGCTCATTGGAAAGGTATTCAAGTATACTTTCCAAAATACCTAGAATTTATAAATTTGAAGCTCATTTGACCCCTAAAATAGTGATTCTCCCAAGACTACTTCTGTGTGTCCAAAAAGTGGCAGAAAGGTCATTTTTAGGGTGTTTTTTGACCTTTTGGTGGACCAGTTCTACCCCAAAAACTTTGAAACTTGCTAGGGTGCATGTCCTCATTGCTATAAATCCAAAAAATGCAAACCATTTCTTCATTGGGTGCCCCTAGGTAAAGCACAGCGGCGGTGGCGCTGCGCTTATAGGCAGTTTTTATGTGTATTAAATTCCAAAATTTGCAAATGACAAAATTTGCTCCAAATTTGCCCAAAATTGGTGAGAAGCACCATCATCAAGTGCTCTGATGAGCCAAGGAATATTCAGCCAACATCCTAAGCCTATCCTCCTCCCTTGTGTGGTTTTCTTTGTTGCCTAGCTCTATTTGCTGAGGTGTCACTGCTTGTGTTTTCCTCCTCCTCATAGTCTTGGTCTTCTTGGTCCATGTTTGCAAGGCTGAGGTGTATGAAGGGAATAAGTGAAAGTGTTTTTAGGAATGAGGGGATGGGAGATGAGCTTGTGACTAGGAAATGAATGGAGGAGTAGGAAATGAGAGGGTCGACTTGTTTGCTTGAGAATTTGCTCTTGGGGAAGAGGGACAAAGGGAATGGGAATGATAAGGAATAGGGGTAAAAGGAAAAAGGGGCAAGGTGATAGGGGAATAGGGATAGGTGAATTTAGAGCTGTAGGGATAGGTGATAGGATGAACAGTGAGGATTTAGGGTTTTAGGCATCATTAGGGAGATTTTAATGTTTCATATTAAACATGGAAAATGATGCTTAAACATTGGATTTGCAAACCAAAACTAAAGTGAGGGATGTCCACTTACTTGTATGATGAAGGGCAAGAGAAATTTTGGAGTTTCGTTGAGGGTTTGGGGGTTTTTAGGCTGTCCTGCCAAAAGTGCAGCGCTACTTCAAACCCACTTTTGACTACCTTCCCGATATCTAAATTGGGCTTGGGATAGCTCGTTGGAAATCTTGTCGACTATACTTTCCAGAACATCTTGAATGTTTCAATTTGGAGCTCATTTTCCCTGTCAAACGCTCAATCTCCCAAGACTGGTCAAAATGTGTAGAATGAGGCTGCCAAAAGGCAGAGTGTTGTTTCAGTCAACTTTTGGAGGTCTTACTCAACTCAAAATTGAGCTCATGATAGCTCATTAGAAAGCTCTCTATGTATAGTTATCGTTTGACTCATCAAGAAAGTCATTTGGTCACTCCAGGTAGGAGAAAACTTGAGTTTCCCAAGGTCACTCCAGAAGTGCAACAACTCTCTTGTAGCAACTTTATTTTTGACATTTCGCTAAAACCCTGACACCTATGTAAAAAGCGAAGGAGGTTTTTCTTCCGTGGCCTATTGTAGACAAAAACCTCTCTCACTTTTTCCATATTCATCCCTGTTTGGTCTAAAACATAGTTTGAAGAAAAACCGGTCCTATGTGTGGGAAATGATTTGTCCCTTGGAATGACTTATTGAAAAATGATGGAGACATGATGTGTATGAGGTGGAATAGCCTCATACTCGCTGAAATGAACTCCCTTATGCGTCATATACTCAGATGTATCTGATTTCATAGCTAGCCCTAGCTCAATGGGTGAGGAAATTAGGGTTTAGTGCTTGTGGAAAATGATGATTTGGACACCCTTGGGAAAAAACAACTCCCTTTGGCATGCACTTAACCCTTTGAAACTATACCCTTTCACTTGACTATTTCCTTTGAAAATTTGATCTTTTGATGGTTTGGCATCTTTGGAACACTGAGTTAACAGCTTGGGATGGTGAAATTATTACAATTGAAAGACATAAAATTACATAATGAAATAAGCATTTCTCTTTACAAATCATCTTCACATGGTGAAGGGATGTTAGTTGATCACCCTTTACTTGCTGGTCTTATGCAATGGAATGGAACCTTCGCAACCCTAATGACCTAATGAAACCTTAAAAAACCTTAAAGACCTGATGAGACCTTGAAGGACTGAATTTCAAGACGACATAATGACCTCATGAGTGATACAAATGGCATGATAAAAATAACTATATGGATGATGTACAGTCAAAAAGATATGAAACTATGCCAGCAAGTAATCACATTTAGGGAAGAGTGATGTTTTTGGACTAGGACTACCATCAGTGACTAATTTTTTTTGCGTGACCTAGTGGAATGATAAAAAAATTCTGAATCGGACCCTTAAAATGATACAAAAAGAGGATTTTTGATCATTGATGGCAGGATGCAAATACTGATACTAACATCGGCCTTATTGGGGATGGCAGCACCTTGGAGGTGTCAAGAACACCGTAGAACAAGTGCCTAACCATGTGGGCCAATATGGTCAAAAACTTAAATTGAAATGCATGACTGAAAACTGACGACTTGACGACACAAACTGACTTTTACTCAACTAAAAACTGACTCAATACTAAAACACAACTGACAAACTGGAAAATATGCTCGAAATGGAGCTTATTCAATAAAGCCTACTCTAACTTTTCCATTCATCAGCTGATCAAGTGAAATGAAACAAACAATGCAACCAAGTAAGCATTCTGGCTGCTGTTTGAATTCTCCACAAGTGCTTGTTTATGAGAAAGAAGAGAGAACTACTGAAATGAAACTCCCATGAAAACTTGTAAACAGATCCAAATTTTCCCAGATTGAATAATATGGATTCTCTATCTGACTCCAAAAATACTGCATGAGGATCTTGAAATTCATGTGCACTGGGACTTAGCTCATCCAATGGATTACTTTGCTTCTCCTCATACCATGAATGCAAACTTTCATCTGAGCTTTGTGACGAGACTCCTGCTGAAAATGACAAAGAAACCAGCTACCGGATCAAGTTTGTATCAATACTTTTTTCAAGCTCACAGTTAGCTAATGGAGAAGGACTTTGACTGTAGACATCATCCAACACATCAGCTATTGGATCGTGAAAAACTTGAAAATATTGTTGCAACCCATTTTCTATTGGTTCCAATGAGATTGCATGATTTTCTACAGGCTGCTCATTTGAAGATATACTATGCAAAATTCCCTTCAAAAACTAAAATGATTCAAAACATAATGGCACGGAATCATCTTGCATAATTTTATCATATGTTCCAGCTTCCAAGTCTTCATCTGCAACCTGACATTCAATGGCATTTAGGGGCTGCAAATCTATATATGAGAAGTCTTGAACAAGGATTTCATTGCCCTCAAGATGGTCCAGATAAAAAATTATCGACAGCTGATTTTTGATTGCACGAAAGTTGTCTCTGATGAACTGAAACAAAGTAAAACAAAGAGGCAAAGATCCTTCACTTACTTCAAAATTTGCTGCACTTTCCTCCTCACTTCCATAGCTGATATGCAACGGCTGATCACTATATTCGAGCTGCTGAAAGTGAATTTCCTCCTTCCACAAACCAGTTGCTGATTTGTCTGCAAGACTAGATTTTGTTTGGAGAACATAATCATCATCATACTGATCAAACTTAGAGAAATCATCAGTGTAAAACACATCATCAAGCACACATGTCAGATCAATAGATTTCTCTTCTACAAGCTGATCTATAAAACAATCATTATCAGATCTATGATAGCTGGGATAAGAAAGAAAATGTTTTGGATTAGCCACTTGTTCTTCTTCAATCAGCGAGCCATGATCTTGAACATCATACTCATTCCTTGTGGTGATATTTTGCATCATCTCTTCCATTACACTTACCAAAATGTCGAGCTTTACCTATAAAGGTGTCGATTCCTTTGGATCTATGTTCTTCCTCTCTTCTTCCTTCAACTTTGCCCTTCTGATCAGCAGATTAGCCTCTACATCTAATGCACTGTTTTGCATCTCTTTAAGTGTTGCAAGGTTCCTTTCTCTCAGCTGAAACTCCATTTCTGGATCAAAGGCTTCTGGATAATGCAAGAGATCTGAATCAAGAGGTCTTATATTAGCAGGCATCGAAAAATAGACTTGGTTAAACTTGGCAGAAAATTGTTGTACTGTCTCCCCTGGCTGTCTTTTCAGCTGGTTATACTCTTCTAGAATTAAGAAAGGGTTTTGTCTGACCACCCACTTGTCGAGGAAAACTTTGACAAACTGCTGGAAATCTGAGATGCTTGCATCAGGCAGGGTTTTGAACCAACTCTTGACTTTGCCTCGTAAAGAAAGAGCAAAAAGCCTAATATTGACATCCTATTCATCAACTTAAAAAAGGTCAAGAAAAGACTCAAAATTCAGTACATGTCTCTCAGTAGTGATGTTGTCACATTCACCATCAATTCCTGGTAGATATAGGTAATGATTTTAGGGAAAGCATGGGATATAGGAGGTAAAATCAGAGGCTTGTATCTATCCGGAATTTTACAAGGTATAGGGGTATATACAAAAGCTGTAGAATTATTCTTGATCTCTCGAGGCTCATCAGTTTGAAGATGATCATCATAAGATTCAAAAGAAGGGTCTTGATCAAGATAAAAGGCATGCGAATATTTTGCATTCGAAATCTTCAAAGGGAAAGAATCAAATACAGGTCTAGGATCTTTTCTCGAATACAATATACTTTGTAAAGCCTTCTTGACATTTTGGGAAAAGAGAAGAAATAATTTATAACAAAGAACATAATGTCTTAGATGAAATTCCAACTTGAATACCTGATCTTTCCGTATTGTCCTTTCATGTTTTTGTTGGTCGGATTCATCCTCCAGTGGAGTTCTTGGATCTGATCTTGAAACTGATTTAGAGTCACCAGGTAAATGACTTCAGCCTTCTGGTGTCTGAATGTTGTCCACCATCAAAAATCAAATCTAAACTTGATACATTTTACTGAGGAACGTAAAACTACGCTCCCCAGTATGGTCGCCACTATGTTATCACCTGGATTGAACCTCAGGTTGAAGGAAGGCAATGCCAGGGTAACCACAAACCACGCTTAACCAAGTAGCTAGCCCTACTATGCCGGGAGAGGGCTCTCTCCGTAAGGATCTCAACCAAGATGATTGGATTAGGTAAAGGATATTAGGCTAGGTATAGTAGCACGAAGTTTTGATTGGATTTTTGAAGGGGTTTTGTTGGATTAGGAGGAGCTGGACAATTTAGGTATGGGAAACTAGGTTAGAATTGCAGGGTGTTCAATGGGGAATGGTAGGCATAGGCTTTAGCACTCTAGGGATTAATGAGGTGAGATTTTTAATACTGGTGAGAAGCTAAGAAGGGCATGTGAAAACCATGGATCCTTCTTGGACTGCAGAAAACATGAAATGGTGAATGGTTTCCCAAGGCAGAGCACTGATACAATGAATTTTGCCTATCAAACTTGAAAACATTCAACTAGAAGCAATGAAATGATTAATGGCATACATAAAACACATTAACATATAATCACAAAATAATAAACTGTACTAAAACTCCGTACCACAGGGATCCCATAAAAATAGCTGCAATTCTTATTAATCTCCTGCCAAACTGCTTACAAAAGGTGTACAATCAAAGTTTGAGCATCCAGATGAGTCCCACCATTTACAATGAGAAAGAAGAAGAAGATGTAGACATAATTTCAACCTCATGCCATCATCATGGGTCAAATATCTAAGATGAGGAGCTAATCTAACTAATACTGAACACGAAACATGAATATAGGCATCATCAACAACTTGCCTTTAAAAGTGAAAAACTGATTCATTTGAGCTCAAACTAACTTCTAAAGCAATGAATATACCCTCTATCACTATTTATCTATCATAATTACATGCCAAGTCATCATTTACAATGGTAAATCATCCACCATGAGAGAGAATCCATGATTACAGTCAAAAAACTAGAAAAATAGCAACCCTGAGCAAAACTGCCAAAAGCGCAACGCCACTGGGCAAAAGCGCAACACCACTTTCAGGTCCCTTTTGGAGGCCTTCTTGGCATCCAAATTGAGCCCATGATAGCTCATTGGAAAGGTCTTCAAGTCTAATTTCCAAAACACCTAGAATTTCTGAATTTGAAGCTCATTTGACCCCTCAAAACTTGATTCTCCCAAGACTGCTTCTGTGTGTCCAAAAAGTGGCAGAAAGGTCATTTTTAGGGTGTTTTTTGACCTTTTGGTGGACCAGTTCTGCCCCAAAAACTTTGAAACTTGCTAGGGTGCATGTCCTCATCACTCTGAATCCAAAAATGCAAACCATTTCTTCATTGGGTGCCCCTAGGAAAAGCGCAACGCCGGTGGCGCTGCGCTTATAGGCAGTTTTTCTGTGTATTAAATTCCAAAATTTGCAAATGACAAAATTTGCTCCAAATTTGCCCAAAATTGGTGAGAAGCACCATCATCAAGTGCTCTGATGAGCCAAGGAAGCTTCAGCCAACATCCTAAGCCTATCCTCCTCCCTTGTGTGGTTTTCTCTGTTGCCTAGCTCTATCTGCTGAGGTGTCACTGCTTGTGTTTTCCTCCTCCTCATAGTCTCGGTCTTAATGGTCCATGTTTGCAAGGCTGAGGTGTATGAAGGGAATAAGTGAAAGTGTTTTTAGGAATGAGGGGATGAGAGATGATCTTGTGACTAGGAAATGAGAGGGTTGGCTTGTTTGCTTGAGAATTTGCTCTTAGGGAAGAGAGACAAAGGGAATGGGAATGATATGGAATAGGGGTAAAGGGAAAAAGGGGCAAGGTGATAGGGGAATAGGGATAGGTGAATTTAGAGCTGTAGGGATAGGTGATAGGATGAACAGTGAGGATTTAGGGTTTTAGGCATCATTAGGGAGATTTTAGGGTTTCATATTAAACATGGAAAATGATGCTTAAACATTGGATTTACAAACCAAAACTAAAGTGAGGGATGTCCACTTACTTGTATGATGGAGGGCAAGAGAAATTTTGAAGTTTCGTTGAGGGTTTGGGGGTTTTTAGGCTCCCCTGCCAAAAGCGCAACGCCACATCAAACCCACGTTTGACTGCCTTCCCGATGTCCAAATTGGGCGTGGGATAGCTCGTTGGAAATCTTGTCGAGTCTAATTTCCAGAACATCTTGAATGTTTCAATTTGGAGCTCATTTCCCCTGTCAAACGCTCAATCTCCCAAGACTGGTCAAAATGTGCAGAATGAGGTTGCCAAAAGGCAGAGTGTTGTTTCAGTCAACGTTTGGAGGTATTCCTCAACTCCAAATTGAGCTCATGATAGCTCATTGGAAATATCTCGGTGTCTAGTTATCCTTTGACTCATCAAGAAAGTCATTTGGTCACTCCATCTAGGAGAAAGCATGATTTTCCCAACGTCACTCCAAAAGTGCAGCAACTCTCTTGTAGCAACTATATTTTTGACATTTCTCTAAAACCCTGACATTTGTGTAAAAATTGAAGGAGGTGTTTCTTCCTTGGCCTATTGTGGAAAAAAACCTCTATCACGTTTTCCAAATTATTCCCTGTTTGGTCTAAAACATAGTTTGAAGAAAAATCGGCCCTATGTGTGGCAAATGATTTGTTCCTTGGAATGACTTATTGAAAAATGATAGAGAAATGATGTGTATGAGGTGGAATGCCCTCATACTCTCTGAAATGACCTCACTTATGCTCATATACTCATATGTATCTGATTTCATAGCCAACCCTAGCTCAATGGGTGAGGAAATTAGGGTTTAGTGCTTGTGGAAAATGATGATTTGGACACCCTTGGGAAAAAACAACTCCCTTTGGCATGCACTTAACCCTTTGAAACTTTACCCTTTCACTTGATTATTTCCTTTGAAAAAATGATCTTTTGATGGTCTGGCATCTTTGGAACACTGAGTTAACAACTTGGGATGATGAAATTATTACATTTGAAAGACATAAAATTACATAATGAAATAAGCATTTCTCTTTACAAATCATCCTCACATGGTGAAGGGATGTTATTTGATCACCCTTTACTTGCTGGTCTTATGCAATGGAATGGAACCTTGGCAACCCTAATGATCTAATGAAACCTTAAAAAACATTAAAGACCTAATGAGACCTTGAAGGAATGAATTTCAAGACGACATAATGACCTCATGACTAATACAAATGGCATGATAAAAATAACTTTATGGATGATGTACAATCAACAAGATATGAAACTATGCCAGCAAGTAATCACATTTAGGGAAGAGTGATGTTTTTGGACCAGGACTACCATCAGTGACTAATTTTTTTGCGTGACCTAGTGGAATGATAAAAAATTTCTGAATCGGACCTTAAAATGATATGAAAAGAGGATTTTTGATCACTGATGGCAGGATGCAAATATTGATACTAACAGACTCCACATGTCCTCCTGGTGGCCTATTACATTGTCATCAATAAAGTCCATTTATAAGAAATTTCATAGGTCTAGATGTCTAAATCTTAACAAACTTTGTATCCCCGATATCCATCACTTGACAAATCCTTCTAATGTCTATCTATAAAAATCTAGGTTCTCCTTCCTTCCCACCTCTTGTTAATGGAATAATTACCATTGAGCCACCATGAAAACTAAAAATGGTCTTCAAAGTCCTAAGTTGGTTTGGTTAATATATCCTGGCTAAAAAAATTAGCAAAAACGTTTTTTATTGATGGACTTTTAACTTGGCTCTAGGCTATTGGACCTTTCATCCAACCTTACCCTTGCTACAATTAAGGCCGATCTTCAGTCCCTAAACACTGAGAAAACCAAAATAAATGTTTATAGAGAGACTTAAGGCCAATCTAATTAGTGGATCTCATTCTTAACCCCTCTTTCATGGCTAAGCCCTTGGTCACGACTCTTGTTTTCCATGTGCCCAACGGTTAGGAAAAAAATCCCCCAATCCCTAAATTTCCAAATCAGCCCGAAAACAAGAGAATCAATCCTTGAATTCAAGAATTTTGATAAGATTCTAATTATTTTTCAAAGGATTGAAACTAAGCCTTATTAGGGTATATACTTTCCCCAAAGACTTACGAACATATAAAAGTTTTCTCGAGCCTAAGAAGGCATCCAAACACTTCCTAAAACTAGAATCTTCATAAAATAAACTTACATAAATATGGCCAATGGTCAGCTTTTCATCTCAAGCCAAACTAATATGAGATTTTCACACTCTCAGGGACTACAAAATACAAACATCTTACCCCAAAACTTTCAAAAAGAGAAGCCAACAATTCGTCTTACCACTTGGGAAAATAGGCCCCCCCAAAACTCCTTAATAACAAATTTGCAAACTAACACTCAAAACCATCACAAGTAGGGCCTTAAACACCCCTTCCCAAGGCCTCTAATTTGGTGAAACCTCACAATATACTTACTTCAATTCAAGGATATAACATAGTTGATCAATCCCATTGTTGGCCTAGCAATGACTGGGCACACTAACAATATTGCTAGAAGTTTCATAAGCTCATATCAACTTGTGCATTAGATTGTACAATGCCGTGCATACCATATCTAATAAAATAATCATACTTATAATATTACTTCTTGTTACATCATTCCTTATTAAATGAATTTATAATGAATAACTTAACACCATTCACCATAGTTTTCAACTCATCATTGCAAACATAATTAGAAACCCAGCATAGATTTAATCATGAAACAATAAACAACAATTTAATTTCATTGATATAGAAAAATATATACACTTATTTTATTTACTTAAGCTTGCTATAAAATGAAAAATGGACAACCACTCTCCACCAAACCATAGGCTTACTAAACTGCAATTTTCTTGCAGTTGGCCACCCCCAAGCTAGATTTGATGCCTTGAGAGGAAGACTCACTCAAGAAATAACAAGGATTCAAATAGGGAAGAGAACATGAAGGCTACCCCTTCATACATAGGAATTCAATATGTTTCCTTTCATCCACTGAGCTAGGCTATGTTATCTTTCACAATGTTGTCACACTAGGCTTCCATAACACAAAGGGAGTCCCTGTTTGATCTAGTAGTCCCTTGGTACTTCCCATTTTCTTAGTGTTTTTCATGTATAAATCTAATAAAATTGCTCAATGATTCATTCTATCTCTCTAGCTCAAACTGAAGGCTTAAACACTAACTTCCCTAACTAATGAAGCAAACCACAACTCCACATGGGTTGCTACATCTCAAAATAATTTTTATCTCACCTTCTGTTCAGAGCCAAAGTCTTAGAATCCATGTGTCATTTTGGTTAATTCCACAGTGACATATATTCACATGCACACCCATCTACATTTCAAATACCACCATAATATTTGCTCAATTTCCTTATGGCCAACATCAATCTCATGCCTATCAATTCAAGGTCACCTCTTGGTTACATGTCAATTTTCAAGGCTCTATATGGGTGCATCGTCCATATCTCTTCAACATTATTGTACCTCTTTCATTCTCCCTCATAACTGCTAGAAGTTTGGTATTTTAGGTGCCAAATAAAAATTCCAAACATTAAATTTAGGGTAAGATAGGGAACTTCCCCATTCCCCTCACAACTTCTCTCAAGCATCCAGATCCATGTTGGTTGCTCCTCCCATTTTTGGCAACATATTAAAAAAGTCCATATTACATCATTTAAAGTTTGTCAATATGTTTATGTTAGCCATTCCAACATTATAAGTCTCAATTACAATTACAAAACTTGGGGTTTAAAAAAATATATGGGTTTTCTAGAGGTGGATTATTCGAATTGTTGTCTTCCCAATAGGATCAAAAAGTTGCTCACTATTCCTTTTCTCTTTCTCTAGGTCCCAATAGAGGCCTCTATGTTCATGATATTATGGTTTCTCACTCAATTTTCCACTATAAATGTCTTAGTGATGGCCATTTTCATTTGTCCCCTTCCTATGTCAAAGAGGTGGTCATGTGCATGACTTATATATCTTGTTCACATTGGTCTATGGATTTTGAAAAACCCTCTATTTTATCTTGTGGATAGCAACAACAACCATAGTGGGTCATGTTGTGTCCTAGGTTAGTCTTCTCAATGTATAAATATGGAATTACATTGGATCATAAATGAGCTTAGTCACCATACACATAATAGAATGATAAGAATTATTGGATGTATATATGCCCTATTTTATAATTATAATATGAATCCCTCTATTCATAATAAATCAAGTTGGGTTGAAATTGTAATTTATTAGTAAGCCACCTAAGAAAATAAGGTATACAACTTGGCACATAAGGTATACCATTAATTATTTTCCTATGTAAGTTCAACACTTATTTACATAGAGTAACACTAATAAGTGAACAAGGGATTTATATTCCACTTGCCTCACCAACATATATCCTCTATGGAGTTTACTTCTAGTCTCCATTCTATTTTTGATAGATTTCTCTTTGCTTAGAGTAAATCTAAGGCCTATATCTTCAATGTGACCTAGACACAACATCCAACTAACAATGAAACAATAATTAAGCTATAAAAACCAAGATTCTATTAACACTTTGTCATGAATTCAATCCACTTTCTTATTTGTATGTTGTTTTCCCACTTGTGAATTTAGGGTGTATGGTTCAACTGAGTGACAAGGTGCTAGGTTCTAATTGTGAAGAATTCACTATAGCTAAGAGTATTATCTTATAATTTTCCAAGTATACATATATATAAAATATAAAAAGGACCATATCCACTATCAAACAAACATGTATATCACCCCAAGAATAGTAAATCCAATTTTCAATGGAATCTTGACTAAAAAACAAGCAGTGGAGTTATGAATATGCAATAGCTTGTGAAATGAAGTGACCAAGTCCTAATGCTACTTATACTAGAGTTTTATACAGTGTTCCCTTAGTTTTAAACACACACACACATAAGACATATATGCTAATGTTATTTATGATGCAATATAAAGTGGAAAGATTTATTCTAGCACTCTAGACTCTTGATAATGGCTCATTAATGATCCCCCTATAATATAGAGTTTATTACAAAGATGATGACCATAATTTCATGCTCTGAGCGAGATTCAATCTCAACGATGTAGGTTTTAACCTTGTACAAAATTACCTGCAAACGAATTCTTAAAAAATAGAAAATATATAATGGCGAGAAACACAAAACAAATACATAGAGATTTCCCCTAGATCCCAAAACTGAGACTACCAG
This sequence comes from Pinus tabuliformis, assembly GCA_031772625.1. NCBI lineage: Eukaryota > Viridiplantae > Streptophyta > Pinopsida > Pinales > Pinaceae > Pinus > Pinus tabuliformis. Next base: position 21,948,640 of record CM062805.1, read on the forward strand.
ATTGATTTTTTATTATGTTCCTTTCAATGTTATAATACATATATATACATGCCGAAGCATTCATAAACCCCAATCCATTAATCTTGGATTAGAACATAATCGTAGTTCCCTTGACCCGATCTACAAAATACCGTGGGCAGAAAACTATCATGCCCAAAACCATGTGCAAAACCCATCCACAAAACCATAGGTAGGCCCCCCCACCTAATATAGGGTCCAATTTTGTTTTTCTCAGGGCGCTGCCCCTAACCTCATGCAGGGAGGCTATTGCCCCATACCTCGTGTAGGGGGGCTGTTGCCCCCCTGAAACCCCCCTGACAGAGGGGGTTGTCGCCCCTCTTGTTGCACCCAGCGCAACAAACAGGGGGTACTATTGCCCCCCTGTGACCCCCCCGATAGTCCCCCCTGTGAGCCTCCCCGCGCGTGTGATTAGTCATGGAAAGAATATAACAGACACCCAACAAACAAATATAGTGATCAACATGAAAATTATACGGATCAATAACATTGAGCAACTACAAGGAAATTCTAACTGAAATTATACACAAATAATGAGGACATATATGAGGTGATTGATGATCTTTCTAATCACCTTCCTAATTCCTAAGAAGAATAATTAATAATACTGCTCATTTAATGTCATTATTGAAGCTCGTATGAGACTTTGCAAATTATCATGCACTATATATGAATGTTAGAGCAATTATTTGGTGTTGTGTTGTAGTTGAAATGAAAATTACAAAGAGAGTCTTAACGATGCAAGAGAAATGTCACTTAAGGTTCTTAAAGTGCATAATCAAGGCTAAACTAAGCTTATGCAAAATTAATGCAATTGACATGTTTACCAAAGATTACATAGATCACTCAAATTGAAGAGAAAATGGAAATCTTACATGAATTGAACTCTCTTGATAAAAAACAAATCACTCTTTGCATGGAAAGAAATAACTTGCTTATTCAAGAATTCAAAGTCACTCACAAGAAGGAAATTCACTCTTGCTTAAAATGAAATAACTCAAGGAGGAATTGTTCTGCATGTAACATGAAATGTGATATGGCCTAGATAATTTATAAATAATGCGTGCTCAAGTTGTAATTGTATTAATATTGGGATCATAATAGAGTGTTTAAGCGACTGCATGGAAATCCAAAATCTTTCTCTTTGTCTTCTATAATTCTCCTTCTTCATTGCAACTAACAATCATATCACACACTTGTTCCTTCAATTATATCAATAACAAGGATTGAATCAAGCTGTAATAGCAATTTATACTTGAGTTCTATGAGTCTTGTAAATGGTTCTAATACAAAGAAAATAACTAAGTTCTCTTCTCAATAAATGCTACGAACACATCTTTTAAACCTGGTGTTGGTTCCTAAACTGTTCCTAAAGGGAACGGTTCATAAGCACATTTATTGAGGATTATAAAACCCTCCTGCTTTAGGTGCCTTAGGCTGACCTCCTATACACCACAAGGGGTATTCCTTGGTTACAATTATATGATTTTCAAAATGAATATAGAATAGGGCCAGTTGATGATCAAATGAGACGTTGTAATAATAATATGGCTTTAATAGAAGAAATGTCAATCACTAACAACCGTTGAGCGATATAGCTCATACATCAAATACAAACTCAGAAAAAACTACAAATACAAAGAAAATAAAGTAAGGAAAAAGTAACAAATGAACGCAAATATAAATATAAATGTTTGAGTCAAAAAGTTTCCTTAATGATAATATGCAAGAACAATGCAGCATGTACAATTGTTCTTTCTCTCTCGAGTTAATTCCACAATAACTAATGAACTCATAGTAAATATTAAAACCATTAAATTATCAAAATCGATACGAGAGAATAATTGTTTCAAGTTTCATTAATATCCCAAATATAAAACATATCACACACACACACACTACAAATAAAAGAAAACACGATAGTTTGAAGATATGTAAAGAAAATGATTAATCTTAGCCCCAAAGGAAAGTACATGGAAATTTTCCTTCAATCAAATGCTCAATGTTTCAGTCACTCAATTCGATAATAGATATCAGAACATCAATGAACTAAATTAAAGGACACTACTAAATGTGAAACAAGTATTGCATTTAGCGTGCTTTAAAGTACTACAAACGAATACATATACAAAAAGGGATTTATCAAAAATGTAGAGTTATCTCATTCAATCAACAAAGATCAGTGTATCAGGTACAACCAAATCCATAAAACAAATGGTTCTTCTGTCAACCCCTCCTCTTAGCGAGAAATAAGGTTTTAAATAATATTAACATAAGTAACTGTCTTAAAGCAACTATCTCGAACTAATCAAATGTCAGAATTAAAAATTACAATAACTTAAAATTAAGATAAATAAAGAGAATATCATGACTGCCTTCATGACTTGGACACTTTAGATTTCTTCATCATAACCACAGGAGAGGAACTTTGAGCTCCACACATTTTTGCTGCAGGTGCTTGGGTTGTGATCAATGGGATTTCACTCCAATCTTCTGGTTGGTCTATAAACAATTGTATTGGTTGAACTGGTTGGGCAGTCTGAGTAGTTGAAGACATCTATTCCAGGATGATGTTCTGATTGATGATACTTCTGACCTTAACAATCATGTCCCAATTAGTCGGTACTAGCCAAGGCACACTTTTGTATTTGGTTATCACCACTGTCAATCAATATCTGATCTGATAGCATGGCGCGGGAAGATTTTGTATTAGTATATTTATCTAGATTAAGATGGAAAAGTCTCCATAGAGGGCAATGAATTCTATAGATGGTGAAATAGACTCCTTGCCCTGCATAACTAAACAACCAAGGTTTTTCTCTGTAGCCTTCAACTTATCATGAAACTCTTCATTAGAAATCAACCAACTATCTTATACCTAGAATGATGGGATGCCAAATCTGCCCAAATAATTCCGATCGACTCTGAAATTCTTGATCTCTTTAGAGGCCCTATCAAATTATTCTCGCATGAGTTGCATTACATTGTGTTTTTATTTCATCATACACAGGGAGAATACCCAATTGTCCCTTGGAGGCAGATTCATTTTGGCGAGAGTTTCATCTTCCAGAGTGTTAATAAATTCGATGAGTGGGTTGATGTCCCTTAGTCTTTCTTCAAGAAATGAAGTTGATCTTTTGGCTTCTAGATTGGCACTCTTTATTATCCCTTTTTCGCAGTCGGAGAGAATCTCTACATAGGCTCTTACTGTTGATATTTTTTACTTAATTTCTCTCCACATTTCTTGTTTTTCCTGTATAATAACTTGTCTCCCTATGGTGCTCACCTTGATCACCTCTTGTAGGGATTTTACCTCACTCTGTTTCTCCTTGAGTGTATTTTGAATTTGTTCTATCATGGTGTTCTTTTGTTGCAACAGTGTTTCCTCCCTCCTCTCGACTTGTTCCCTTTATTTTCTAGCTTCATCGAGTTCCTATTCTGATTGGGAAACATTTTTTGCATAGGAACTTCAAGACTTCAGTTGTTGATGCTTGGGGGTGTCAAGGGCTTGATCAACCACAGCTTTGTATTGTGCAATTTTTTTGAGATATTGCTCTTCCTTCACCAAGAATTCTTCTTTGAAAACTTCCAACTGAGTGTGTTTTATCTTAAGTTTTTGTTCCTTGAGCTAGACGAAAGTCTACATCTCTTGTAGCTTCTTCTGAGTCTCTTCTCTTCTCTTAAAAGCTTTTATTAAACTATGATAATCATAGTTAGGGACCTTCATAATACTTTGCAGGATTTTAAACTCCTTCTCCTTTTCCTCCAATAATTTTTTAAAAGGTCCAATTTCTTTAGGTTGGCTGGCTTGAAGAATCACCATGTCTCCCAATTCTTTGATTGTATTACCTCAGTTTCCCAAAGCTATTCGTGAAATATGAAATTGGTCATATACTCTTCGTAGCATGGCTTGCATCTTTATATTTCCCCAACTTGCCTATGCAAATCGATCATATCGAAGTATGACACTTTGCCAAAGTTAATCACCATATAGGATGTATGGGAACCTACTAATTGTTGATTCTCACTCTACTCTAGTTGGATTACTGTGATATTTAAAGTATTTGTCTCAAAATCAGAAGAAGAGATAAACCTTAGCTTGGCTATGAGGGCCATGTCCTTGAGCACCATTTCCTCTGCCAACCTAGCCTGATGTGGAAAAAACGTTATTTCTATGCCCAATTTTTGCATTGACTTTCCTTCTATAAAACTGTGTTTGATATCCAAGGCTTGTACCTGGGAATCCCTCGACCGAGTATCCTCAATTTCCTGTTGGTTTTCTTTACTTAATTGTTCAACCTCTTGTTCGAACACTTCGGTGTCTACATCACCTTCCTTTGTTTTTACATGACACATTGCCTCATCTGGACTTAAAAACTCATAATTCCTCTTTTTCACCGAAAAAATATGATGATGATTGTTCAATCTCTGTTTCAAGAACCTACATTTCAGTTAACACCGGAGCTTGGTCATGCATTCCTTCATTTCTTGTTGGTATCTACATAACCACTTGTATGTTACCACAAGATGGTGAAAGTATATTCGCCAACTTTTCTATTTATGGCCCACTCTCATGTGTGTATGCTAACAACCCTACTAGTTTCCTCAACCCATAAATAATCACTAGTAGGTCATAGTGCCAACATTCATCTTGCACCATACCAAATGACAACATTTCCTTTTCAATTACATCTATAGATTTTTTTTTTTAACAATTAAAAGTGGGATTGAGTATGGATAAGCAAAGAGTGATCCTTTTTTCTTTGATACAAAATGCAATTCATTCACAGTGATTTTCTATCTAAGCACTTCGTAAGAAAAGAGTAAGGTGAAATATACTTGGGCAATTTGAAAGGTTCTCTTTCAAAACAATATCATCAAATTAAAGAGAAGTATTAATAAAGGAACCAAATTCCTATACTTTCCTCCTTAGTAAGTCTGAGGGTTCTTTTTTGTTCATCAGAAATCATATTTGAGGCTTCCCCAACCAACTTAACTTTCAAGTAGAAAGAAAAATAATCTATATACGGGGTGTAAGAATTATGAAGGCATCTAGGGTAAACTACATCGATCCATTAGTAGACTTGTTTTCCTGTATCAATTTCATATTTAACAGTTGTGAGGAGTTTGGTAGAAAAGAAGTAAGTAGGTGTTGTAACAACTATAACCACCCTCCAAAATTTTGCCTTTGCTTTGTTTTGGAGCCTCCCTTTTAAACTACAATAGCTCATCTCGCACTAACCCAAGTACTTGTGATTTTATTGAACTTCATCTTTTGCATTATGGCTTGTGTTTTCTTACTTGGTTTACTGTCTAACCCACAAGCCAATATCTTGACTTCGTTTCCACCCAGTTCCAAGCTTGCCTTAGAGAAATGCGCAATCCTTGACGACAACCATCCTTGATCTTGGGAATTGCGCAGTTCAAGGTAACAGAGAGCCTTTAGCTCCAAAATTTCACAGAGCTAGTGGACAACCAACCTTTAGATGAGAAATTGTGAAGAACATGAGAGGTAACCCAAATCCATTCAACCCATAAATTGTGCAGGACCTCACTATCCTCATAAACTATGCAGTGCATGAGCTAGAGAGTTGCCCAGTCCTTGCCAAAACTGTGCAATCTTTCCGGGCAATGAATGGCAGGTCGCCCCCCTGCCCCCTCCCCCGAGAAAAGAAAGAAAACTAAAGGGAAGGAAGCATCCCTAGGAATCAGGGATCTATTATTAGTTTCCTGAAGGTCACACATTGCTATCCTTAGAAGTTTCCGCCAAGTGTCACTTTTGTCCTTGATCTCAGGCATGCACATCATAAATTCCAATTTTCTCAATTCTATGTAATGAATGCCTCTAGAGCTCATTTTCACATTCTATCATCAAGCTCTATCATTCCCGAGGAGAGTAAGGAGCCTTCAAAGCATTGTCATCGCTTTTCTGGGTGAGTTTTGCTTTTATCATCTTGCGCCACATTTTCTGTCACTTTTTGTTGTTTAGGTTGTGTGAGTGTCGTTTCACTTGTTTCTTTGAATGATTGTGGTGTCTTAACTTGTTTTAGCTTGTAGAAGTGCTATTTCAAGTTATATATTTCCTTTCCCAAGTGTCGCATGAGTTTTCCCATTTTACACCAACGGTCGCTGTTGTGGTGACTCCTTTCACTTGCTTCATTTTCCTTCAGTTTAATCAATTGTTGCACTTGTTTCACATGCATGCATAAACACTTAGTCAGATATGCACCTAGAATCACATCATCCTTTATATATGCTTGATTTTCACACACTCCCATGGGCAAATCTGAGCTCCCCTTGCCTAGATCTCACACTTCATTGCATGCACTGCACAACTTGGGAGCTCAAGGCCTTTGCCTTGGATTATGGAATTACGTAGATCTTATCCTAGCATGGCTCCAATTGCATATTGCACCATTCCAAGATCCAGTCTCCCAGCTTGGCCACTAAGACTATGCAATGCACATTCTCTCCCAGGCCTTGGCCCAGACTGAACTGCGCATTGCACAATTATAATAATCAAGCTTCCACACTGACTATTGGGACTGCACAGTGCGCAGTTCCCACAGTCAGTCAGTCACCCCTGTCGGTCAAAATTATGCAATCCCTCTCATCAGATGCCCTAATTACTGATTGATCACGCTGTGAAGTTATATTAGTAAGAGCTAATGTTTGCTTGCCATGGGTGTCCCTTCTATCCCACAGGTACCACACTTGTGAAGCACTTCTCTCCAACAGAAATTGTACCATGGCACCAAAGAGAGATGCTTCAAGAGAGACCACTGAAAGAAACACTGGGGAAGTAGTTGAGAAAGTACCAGTTAACTTGCCAATGTATGTGGACACTCAACTACTCATAGAAAAGGAGTCAACACTAACATGCAGTAAGTCCAGCAGCAATAGCAGAAGGCAACAATTCAGTACAAGATCAAGGAAAGAGGAAGTTGTTGACATAATAGAGGGAGAAAAAAGCTGCAGAGTGAAAGTGGATTCAATCTTCATGTAGGTAGGTTTGGCAATAGAAGCAAAAGGAAGTAGAGGACACAAACATCAGAGCAGAGGAAGAGAGAAAAGAAGATCTTGTAGGTAGTAGAACTAAGATCATAGCAAGAAGAATAACAATTGAAGGAAGGATGAGAGCTGAGGAGGAAAGAACACGAAGAAAAGAAAAAGCGAGAAGAAGAACAATGGCAAGGCACAATGACAGAGAAAATAATGCCAATACAGGTTGATGAGCTAGAACAACCAACAATTAAGGAAAAGAGTGAATAGGTATAAGTTCCCTCACCAATTCTAAACACAAGAACCAAGTCCAGCTTGAGATCGATGAGTATGTGGAGAAACTAAGATGAGAGGCCACTAGAGAAGACTTGGAGCTGAATGCACACAACATGCAGAAGTACATCGACGGTCCTATCAAGGTCAACATCATGCTGCTCATGCTTCATAATGATTTGGATACAGGTTCCGAGACCATACACCCGGATGCCATGGAGGTAAGAGTTCGCCTTCAGGAAGGAAACATCAGGTAGTTTGGGGTCACCATCATGCAGTACCAAGCTTGGCATGTGACCAAGAAGCATCAAGTGGATGTTTTCGAGTTGTTCTTTCCTCAAACTTCAGAGTCATAGTGTTTTGTCTTATTAGGTTGTCTCTAGCCTATGTTTTCTTACATGGGTACATGTGGAAAATGTAATCTTATTTGTAGATATGTTGTAAGTGAAATTACAAGTGCCATTAATGGAATGTGAAAGGTCATCATGTTATGTAATGAGTAACTTGTAATGAAGTTGAAGAGTCATGAGGGTAGTCAAAGAGTCACAAAGGGGAATTTCACGGGTCACCCCACCCTTTATTATAAATAGAACCTCATCACTCATAGAACAGGCTTTTGGGAGCAAAGATTTTGGCTAGGTTTAGGCTTAGAGAAGGCTTGGGAGTATTGTGATGAGCCTTGGCTTCTCCACAACGTAGAGCGAGTATAATTCTTTGGAGGAGCATGTGTTCTTGACTGTAATGTTCCACTATGGGGGCTAGGTGAAAACTCATTTCCGGATGTTTCTACTTTTGATCGTTCACAGGACATGTCGGATGTTAGTCTGTCATTACATCGCGGGAAGGACACATCTTCCTCTGAAAATCTGTCCAATCTATCATCTGTCATTTTTAAAAACACAAAGGGTGAACATCCTTACTTCTCATCTACCCCTCTGCATGATTCACCAAATCATGAGGATGCCGACAAACATCCTGAATTTTCTGATCTTGGTTTTCAGGATGTTGTCTTAGCTTGGAATCCCAATCGAAACAATTATGTTGGCTTAGCTTGGAATGTGTGCCGACCGACCAAGAGCTTGGAAGATGTTACATCTTACAATTAAGCAAGTGTGGAAACCAAGATGGACAGAGAACTGAACAATACTTACAGAGGTGTTAGACTTGTTTTTCATGAACAAGGTCCATTCGGAGAGGTGGAGTTCTACCAATGTGTCGCCAAGTGTTGTAGTGGCTACAACCACCCTCCAAAATTTTGCCTTAGCTTCGTTTTGGAGCCTCCCTACCAACCATCCTAGCAGCATGTCTTGCACTGTCAAGTACATAGGCTTCATTGGTTTTTCAGTAGCTTGCCAGCCTATGCATGATAGTTTGCTTCATTCCCCTCACAGGCTGCCACTCCGGATTTGTGCTAGTTGTTGGCTAAGAAGCTCCCTCAGAAAATTGCACAATTATGGAGGGGAACCAGCCTTCTCTAAGGAAATTGCACAAATCTGTTGGCCAGCCTGTTGGGCTGAGAAATTGTGCAATACAGTCAGATAATCTTCCTTTGGAAAATTGTGCAATCTGGCCCACAACTGCAGCTCAACCCATAAATTGTGAAAATTAGTTGGGCAGACTTCTGAGCTCCAAAATTGCGCAGAGAAATCAGACATGATTCCTTTGAAAAACAGCGCAATTTGGCTAGCACTATAGCTCAGCCCATAAATTACGCAATTCTAGGCAGCAATCACCTGCTCCTCCCATAAATTATGCAATCCCTCCGAGACATCCAACCTAGCTCCTCCCAGAAATTGCGCAATCCCTCTGGGACATCTAGCCTAGCTCCTCCTAGAAATTTCGTAATCCCTCTGGGACATCCAACTTAGCTCCTCCCAAAAATTGCGCAATTCTGGGCAATAGTCACATGCTCCTCCCAAAAACTGCGCAAACCCTTTGGGACAGCCGACCTAGTTCCTCTCAGAAAGTGTGCAAGTCCCTCTCTAAGTTAAGCAGGCTGTTGCATGTGCCTTCAGGTTGACCGGTTCCCTCTGGGACCGAGCAAAATTGATTTGCATGCATGGGCTTCTCTTCCCAAAATAGCAAAATGCAACATGCAAAAGGCATCCCTAGATCTAGGGATCTATTCTTAGTAGCTAGAGGTTACATGCAAAGCTCATTTTAGAAACCTCTCGCCAAGTGTCGCTTTTTCCTATATTTGTGGCATGTGCGTCATAACCTCGATCTTATCAAAACTCATCAACCGGACACTGCAGAGCTCATTCCTCACATCAATCTTGTAGCTTTGACATTCCACATTACATCTAGGAGTCTTCGACACTTTCAGCTTAGTTGTTTCAAGGTAAGTCTGCTTTTCATGTCTTGCGTTGTGTTTCTGTTGCTTTTTGTGTTTCGCTTTGTGTGAGTGTTTTCTGCTTGATTTAAATGAGTGTTTGCTATCGTTTTGATGTATGTTAGCTTGTAGAAGCATCGTTTCAGTTTTTGTTCGCATCTCACTACTGTCACATGCATGACACTATTTTTGCACCAATGGTCACTGTTGCGGTGACCCATTTCACACACATGCATATTTTCACATTTTTTAAATCCTGCACTTGTTGTTTCCATGCATGATCATTCACTCTTATTTACACTCAGTTTCACAATGCATTCAGACTTGTCATGTTTTCAGTCGCCCATCGGTGGGTCTGGGCTACCTTAGCTCAGACCTTGCCTTTCCCTGGCTAGCATTGCGCATTTCTAGAAGTAAATATTTGCCTTACCTCAAGAAATTGCGCAAATATGGCCTAGCACTGACCTCCAAGCTTGCATTGCACAATTTTGGGAGGTAGTGCCTTGCTGGCCCCAGAAACTACGAAATGCAGTTTGTTGGTTTGCATGTCACTATTAACTGAAATTGCACATTGTGCAGTTTCATTCCTCAGCAGGCCAGGCTAGACTGTGCATTGCGTAGTTTTGGTAGTCAGTTAGCCTTTCGACAGCCTGGACTACGCCTTGCGTAGTTTTGGCAGTCAATCTCCCAGCCTGTCGGTGAAAATTGCGCAATCTTCACAGACAGTCACACAGGTATGTTGCATGTCAGTGCTCTAGTATGTTTTGGTTTTCGACTGACAGATTTTTTGTCATGAGTGTTTCTATGTCTCCAAGTATCACAAGTGTTCATATTCCTCTCAACAGCATAGGTACAATGGATTCCAGGAGAGTAGAGTCGATGATATCGTTCAAAGCACAACTGGGGATGCAGTTGATCAAGTGTTTATGAACTTGCCTATCTATGAAGACATCAAGTTGTTCATGGATATCAAGATGAAATAGTAGCGGCGTCATAGAAAGCACCACCATCATTAGTAGCAAAAGGTAGCACACCTACATGCAACAAATGCCAGAGGAAGGTTGTTGACAACGCAGAGACGGAACAAAGTTGCAAGCTCAAGCAGATCCACTTGTGATGAAAACAGCTTTGGAGATTGAGGCTATGAGGTGATGACACGACAAGAGGATCACGCAAAGGCAGAGAGAGAAACAGAGAAGGAGTTATAGGTGCTGAAGTGACAATTCAAGGAAGAACAAGAGCTTCACAGACAACAGAAGGATTTGCAGTAGGAACAAGCACAACAGGAGGCAAAACATGCAAAAACTGATGAAATCGCACCCATACAGGTTATGGACCCATCCAATAGCTAGCATGGAGCAGACAAGGTAAGCAAAGTCGTCAATCATATGCAAGTGTATTCAGGAGCATGGATTTCATTGTGCGCATGCATTCTATCCCACCCATTTGGCACAATCATCGAGGCAAAGACAAGAAGCAAGTTCGACTGGAGCTGAACATGTATTTTGACAAGTTGACGCGCATGGTGACCAGCACACACTTGGAGTTCAGCACAGACACAATGCATCAGTATGTTGCTGGTCTAGTTGCACTCAAGACAATGATGCACATGTTATTAGATGAGTTGGACAGAGGAGCCATATCAATTTACCTGGATGCAACGGAGGCAAGAGTTCGCTTTTAACAAGATGTCACCATTGAGCGCATGGACACCATCACGGACGACCAAGCTTGACATCAGTTCTTCTCCGTCGATCATCGCAAGGATGTCAAAGAGTTGGTCTTACCATAACTGTAAGAGTGTTAGTGATAGCTTGCATGGCTTGCTCAAGCCTATTTTTTCTCACATGGGTACATGTGCAGATTGGACGTAACATCTTGTAAAGTGGAAGACCAAGTGTCAATAGTTGAATGTAACAATCATAGAGTAGTTGAAGAGTCATGAGGGTAGGTGAATAGTCACAAAGGGGAATGTCAAGGGCCACCCCACCCTTTACTATTTATAGTAACTCATAACTCATTGTAAGGGCTTTTGGTCAGCCAAGCTTCTAATAGGAGTATCTTAGAGAAGGCTTGGAGAGTATTGTAATGAGGCTTGGCTTCTCCACATTGAAAAGTTAGTACATCTCTTTGGAGGAGCAGGTGGAAGTGACTGATCTAGGTGGATATTGGTGGCCACCCACCTATTTCACGTGGACCCCCACCATTATTTCTTCCAGTTTTTCAGTTTCCTTATTTGTAGCACAATTTACTATTTTTAGCAGTTTTTCATGTCCTCAACTTTCAGAGCTGTTTTAAGTACCTAACAACTTTTTTTTGGCAATATTTGTTCCAAGAGATTTCATTGAAATCATGTTTTCAGTTGTATTCCTCGGAGATATCTTTCCAATGAGGTATAATGTGCATCAAACATATATAATATGTCCAAGTTACGACCCCGTGAAGTTGGCTACCCAACTAACCCCAACGAGGCCCATAAACTATTGGTTTTACATCTCCTTGGGTTAGGGTTTTGGTTGTTTAGGGTTTTATCTTATTGTTCAATAATAAAAATTCCCTTGAGCCTCATTGTAACTTAGTTCAGAGGCATGTAGCCACCACATCTCTTCTCAGAGATAAGCTACCATCGCCCGAACTAGTCTCATTTCCATTCTGTTTGTAAGCATATTTCATTATTTGATATTAATGAAAGATAATGTTATTTCTGCTGCATCTCTATATTTATGGTTATATCTATAATTTGTTGCATTCCTGTTTAAATTCGGATCAGTGGTATCAGAGGGGTCTGCTCTTTCTCTGTTTTTCTTTGCATGTCCCTAACGAGGTCGGGATATAAGGATTTAGGGCTCGAACTAGTCGAACCTTTGCAAGACCAACCTCGAAAATCCCGACGACCACCCATGGGGGAAGAAAAGAAAGACGACGGAGGAGGATATCCTATCAAAATATTGCTCGAGGAGGCCCTCGAGAAACAAAGGAACGTGATGATGGATAACTTTGCCCAGATCCTTCAATGGTTGCCCATCGGCGGCGCATACACATTGAACAACCACTCTGGAGGCTCCACACCTTTTAAGGTACAAGTAAACTTTGACATTCCCATATTTGAGGGCCAAATAGATGCAAATGCAATAGATAGATGGTTGAATCTTCTAGAAGGATATTTTTCAGTTCATGATTTTTCTAGATGAGAAAATATTACTTTTGCTCTTCTCAAATCTGCCCCCCACGTCAAGGACTGGTGGGAAACCGATTGTGAGTAGAAGGGCGAAAGTACGACCTCACTGTTTTCATCAGCTACCACTTGGAATTCATTCTGGGATGCATTCAAGGAGAAGTACTACCCTATCGGGATCTACGAGGACAAATACATAAAGTGGACCATGCTGCGGCAGGGAAGGGACCAAGATGTGCCAGAGTTTACCAATGTTTTTCATACCCTTCACACAAAGTTGTGTATCAAGTATTTTGAGAAACATTTGGTACTCAAGTAGCACGGCTGCCTACATAGATACATATAGGATGAGATGGAGTTCCTGGACATCTCCTCACTTGGCATGACATACCGATATGCCGTCAAGATCGAGCAGAATTTTAAACAGAAGAAACGAGATTTATCATCCTCTAATATCCACAGGAAGGTATTCAGCCACCCTTGGACCTCTTCCTCAATATTCGGTGTCGAAATTCTTTGGAATCTGCTTGATCGAGTAGAAGTTTAAATAGAAGAAGCGAGACCTTGGATCTGCAAATCCGAAGCAAGGGAAAGGTGACCCTAAACCGTAGAACAAAGGACAAATCTAAGGCAGGACGACCTACGACAACCTTCCAAGGCCACAAGAAAAGGACAACACTACAAAAACGAAGAAGGACATGGGAAATTGGTGTGAGTTCCATAAGAGCTCCACCCACAACACAAGTGAGTTTCGAGCCAAGAAATCACTGGTGGCTGAATTGAAGACTTCAGAATCAGATGCATGTTCCGAGACTGGGTCAAAACCTGACAAGGGGAATGACAAAGGGAAGCATATTATTGATGCGGATCCCAATGCCACCATCGTGACCACAAATATCCAAAAGGAGGAACCCGAAGATTTAGAGGAGGAGGAGTGTATCTTCCACTCCCAGATGTGGATAAAGGGTTCCCTGCTATAGTTCATTGTCGACAGCGGGAGCGAAAAAAGCTCATTTCAGAAGAGGTCGTGAAGCGACTGGGCTTACCAACCACATCACACCCACAACCGTACACCATTGGGTGGCTTCACCAAGGATGAGATCTGTGCGTGAGCCAACTATGTCGCCTTCCATACAACATCAAGCCCTTCATAGATGAGGTATTATGTGACGTTGCTCCCCTTGATGTTTGTGATGTATTGTTAGGCCAGCCATACTTGTGGAAGCGACATGACGTGTATGAGTCAAGGCCTCGCGCTGTTATTGTTACATTGAGAAATAAGTTGTATAGGATATCAGAGGTAGCATCACCTACCGCCATCTCTCTGGTTACTGTAAAAAAATGTAGTAAGCTCATTTCAAAAACCGGGAAATTTGTTTTCTTGAGGATACTCCCTCAAGGAAAGAAGAAGACGGTGGCCATGACCTCCAGACATGGCCCTTCCACACGAAAAAAATAGATGGACAAGGTCATGGAGGAGTACGAGGACATCTTCACCTCCCCACAGGGGTGCCTCTGTACTATCAGGTCAAGGACTCCATTGATCTGACCCCAGGTGCTTTGTTACCCAATGGACCAATCTATCAACGCTCCATTCTGGAGAACGATGAAATCAAGAGGCAAATTCATGAGTTTTTGCAAAAAGGTCAAATTCGGCAGAGTTCATCGCCCTATGGGAGCTCGATCGTATTGGTACACAATAAGAATGGGACTTGGATACTCTGTATTGACTATCGAGTGCGGAACAAGATCACTGTTGGGAATAGGTACTTGATCTCGTGGATTGATGATCTTCTGCACCAAATCAAGGCAAAAAAACATTTCAGCAAGGTCGACTTCAAGTCCGGATATCACCAAGTACCAATCGAACCCTCCAATGTGTGGAAGACTGCCTTCAAAGCCAAGGAGGGCCTTTTCGAATGGTTTGTAATGCCTTTCGGGTCGACGAATGCTCCAACAACCTTCATGAGGTTTATGGATGACATCTTGCAGCCATTCACCAACTCATTTGTGGTGGTATACTTGGATGACATCCTGATCTTCAACTAGAGTTGGAAAGAGCACCTCCACCACATCCAACAGGTTTTCCAAACATTGTGAAAACACAAGTTGTGTGCCAATTTGAAGAAATGCACTTTTGGCATGACCCAAGTTTAGTATTTGGGATACATTATTGATGAACGGGGTGCATGTGGATCCAACCAAGATCCAAGTCATTCGGGATTGGCCAACATCAATCACTCTGATGTAGCTCTGCAACTTTCTGGGTCTTACCAATTTCTACCGTAGGTTCGTGTTGTGGTTCTCTCATATCACTTGGCCCTTGAGTCAAGTCACTAAAGGAGGAGCGAAAGCAAATTTCTTTTGGTCTGAATCTTAACAGAAGGCATTCGTAAAGTTGAAACATCGCCTTTGCTCTACACCAGTGCTCACATTACCAGACTTGCAACAACCATTTTAGATCGATACAGATGCCTCTAACTATGCTATTGGGGCAATCCTTACTCAACAGGGGCATTCGGTGGCATACAGTGAGACACTTCCAGACACAGTCCGGAAGTATCCCACTTATGACAAAGAGATGTATTCCATTGTGCAGGCCTGCCGACAATGGGAGGATTACATTTTGGGGAAGGAAACGGTCATCCACACAGACCACTGACCCCTGTAGTTCATATAGATGCAAGGGAAGTTGCAGAATGATAGCCATAAGAAGTGATCCACATACCTGAAACAATTCCATTTGATTATCAAGTATAAGAAGGGCAACACAAATAATGTTGCAGATTGTGTTGGGCCTCTAAAATGTATTCAAATTGACATCCACTTTCACCTTTATCGCCACCATTTCACTCACATGTCACCACTCCATAACCATATAACCTTTTATTATCCACCATTTTCATAAATATATGGGTTAGGATCCTTATTTACCAAAGTTATTTATTTTATGTGTTTAAAGTGAATTTATGATTAAAAACTAGGAAATTAACATGGTTTCATGTATCTATATATGTGGCTTGAGTTTCATGACATGTGTAGGTCATTTGGAAGCTTCCAAGGCACCCTTATGTGGCCTTCAATGCTCAAATTCGAATTCCCTTAAAAGAAGATTCGGATAAAGGTTAAAGAAGGATATGTGTCCTATTTGGATTGTAACTCTATGAGGTGTCTAATAATTTCTTATTTGGATTAGAACTCTATGAGACACTTAGGGGATATGTGTCTCATTATGAGCTATTTGGTTGTAACTATATGAGATTTTAGTGGATCTTCATTAAATAGGGTAGCTTCTTATGTTTTTGTATAAATAGGAGAGCCTTCTCCTTTGAAAGGCATGTGTAAAGTTGGAGAAATGCTCATGTTTTTAATAGAGAATTTGGAGCTTATACTTGGAGATTTGAAGATTTAGTTTTGCTTGCATATGGAGCTTCTTCACTTGCCATCCTCATACACCATTGGAATGGCCATCTAATGATTGTGAGATTTAATTGCTTTTATAGATTAAAGTTCATTTGCTTTCTTAGTATTAGTTTTAGAATGACTATGTAATCTTTGCTTTTCTAAAAACATTTCAATAGGGAAGATTTGTGCATTTTCTAATTGCATTAAGTTTGAGGCAAGGGATCATGGTTATTTGGTTTCCTTTCATGTTCTGTTATTTACTTTCTTAGATCAAACCATCAACTCATTGTATAATTGAATAAAGGATTAGGCCAAGAAGGTGACTTCAAATTGGGTGATTGAATGTTCAACCTATGCAATCATTGAGCTTTATTTTTTAGTGATTTTATATTTGCTTTTAAGATCCTCATTTAATTGCATTAACTGATATTCATAAAGATCATTCTAAGAAATTGATTTAATCATATTTCAAGATTGAATGGTTGAATATTTGATATATGCAATTATTGAGTTATTTTCTGCACACTTTACTTGATTTTCTAGGACATTAGAAGTTAAAGTATAAATAGTTGCTCACACATCATCTCAAGAAGGTAACACTTCATACTTGAATGCTGGAGTAACTAAGTATACATTAGTTTTTTTTGATTTCACAGGTTAGTTGAAATTTCTTTTTCATTATTTGATTTCATAGATTAGATGAATTGGTTTTCGTTATTTTGTAGTTAGATTGAACTAAACTGAAAGACAATTTCTAGCACATACAGTGCATGCATGCTTCACAAGTTTACGAAACCCCCGGGTTGACAAATTAAATGATAGGCAATCACTTTGACCCAACATTTTGGCACCATTGCTGGGGAAGTGTGCATAGGAACTAACTTTCAGTTTAGAGTGTATTTTATTTGTTTTTATTTTTACTAACCATTTATGGACATATGATCTAGATTGCAGCCCAAAGACTACATTGAGGAATGGTATCAAGAAGCGGTTATGCCACAGTATTCATCAATTCTTCAAGAGGTCCTTGCGGCAAATCGAAAGGTCAAGTCGATTTCGCATATCCTTACAAACAATCAAGTACATTTTTCAAGTTGGGATATGATCATTTCAAAAATTCTAATCCGTAAATGGTTTCATTGGAAGCATGAATATACTTAAAAAAAAAAGTTTTTAGATAGATAGGAAAAAAAAAATTATAGTTTTGAGGATAAATTTGATGTTTTTTGTTGTAGTAAGAACCACCCATCTACTAACCCTTTGTAGGAAAAATTTGAAATAAAACAAATGGTTGAGAACAGGAGCGGAAGCGAAGATCACGAACAACAATTTAAGTTATGAGATCAATCCTTTTCATTTTATTTTTGCGAAATTTATAGAGGAATCGATTGACAAAATCTTGACTATGCTAAAAAAAAAAAAATCTCAAGTATGCTCTCTTTCTGCACTTCGTGTGACCTGGAAGATCAGAAAAAGAAATTGTTTTGTTAGTATATCATAAAAAATATTTAGCTACAAAATGCAATTTTGTAGTTAATTTCTGTTTTTATCATTTCATTTGATTTAGTTTTACAATAAACTTAAAAAAAAAAAAAAATAGAAAAAAAAATATTGTTTTGTTTAATGAAATATATATGTATATTTTTTAATTTTTTTTGAAAATATAACATATATAATTGTATTAACAAATCAATTAAAAAAATACATAAAACACAAAACACAAATTAAACAAAAGCAAATAAACCAAATTTAACATAAACGAATTGCATGAATTAAAAAGGAAAAGAAAAACTAAATAATTAAAAAAAAACCAAACACAAATATTAAAAAAACAAAACTTTGAAAAATAAAAAAAATCTAATGCATAAAAGCCATAATCCCACCCATTGCATGATATAATCAAAGCGAGCACAACACAAATTTGAATGAGGTCGTTGAGGGTTTGAATGGACGCCCAGAAAAATAAGAAACAACCAATGGCAATCTCCAATTCCAGTTTCCGCTGCGGCCTTAATAGAAAACCTGCACATAAAATTTATGGCTCAAATCCTTTATTCCAATTTGAGCTTTGGCCTCGAAACAAACCTGCAAGAACATTTAAAAAATCAAATGTGAAAATTATAGAATTCAATAGATCGAATTGCATGGACCGTTGTGTTTATTAGGGAAAATAAGATGAGTCCAATTGAAATAAAAACTCTTGCATGGCTTTCAAATAATGTATGCGTTTTTTACAGTTGCGGCATCCAATTTACGTGGCAGAAATTTCGAAACCTCCCAACATCAAAATCTGAAAAATCTGCATACGCATTGTAGCATGGGCCACGTAATTAGAAGTGATCTGATGTTCTGGCCTCTGTGTGATTTCATTACGTATAGATATGTTCTGGTGCATCTTCAGCCCTTTGTAAGCAATTCATTTGCATTCATCTGGACCGTGTATCTTACGTATATGGCAAGCTTGAAAAAAATTAATATTGAGGAACAATTAGCTTCTTGAATGCCATTTGGTCTAGAACCTGGTTCAGAAAGATCGAAAATAGTTGCTGAAGCCTTTCACTGGAGATTTACTAGGAACATAATCAATAGAGTTTTTCTTCAACCATTTGAACGAGAAGCAATGGTGTACTGTTAGAAGCTCTATTTATTCCTCAAGGTCGGGCAGGTCTTGATAGTTAAAACTTCATATGCAATTTTGTTACTTGCTTCAAATTTTTGCATTCAAAGATTTTGGAAATATCGTGCCCAATTCAAAAATTTCACTGTTAATTTTTGTTACCCGAGCATAGACGTCTGTATCCACGCTTATGGAAGAAGAAGAATCAGTGCATTGAGGAAATCCATTAGATGTGTATCCCATTAGATGTGTATCTCCTTACTGGATAGATACATAACTAGCCTCGAGAGCCACCACACAGCAAATCGAACCCAGAAAGCCCGAGTGCAATACTTGTAGAGGAAATGCGTAACAACTGAAAAACATCAATTTTTAAATGCGATTTACAGCCAAATGAAAATGAATTTAGGAAAACTGAGAAATGGGTTTTTTCGGGAACAAGGTGAATTAGATAACCTAGAAATGGTTTCCTCAATTTCAGAACCGTTTGAGAGAAAATTGAGATGATTCGAGACCCTATTTCACTGTCTACGTGAGGAAAAACAATTTTAATTAATGCACAGTTGCAGCCATATTTCGATTTCTTTGAGAAATATTTGCCCAGATCCTATTTCCCTGGATAAATTCCAGCTTGAGACAGTTGGAGAAAACAATTTGAGTTTGGGTTCCTCGATCGCTTGTGCCAAGTCATCCACCGTGCGTTGGCATTGTTAATTTCCTCCATTGAAGGAGCCACCGTGAGATAGAATGAGAAGGGATTTCAAGAGATCGAATAATGGTTTAGTGATATTCAGTATTTGATACCTCATGCAGTTAAATAATGAAGGAATTAATTGATAAGAAGGCCTATTCTATTTCATTACAGCCTCAATACACGTTTGAACATAAGAAAGAACAGGGATTCTCTAAAGCAGCAATAACGCCTTCCGGTTCTGATCGTCCAAGTATCTTGGTTTCATTATCTTGACGTTGTATTTTGAAGTGGACGGTATGTGAGAGGAACCAGATATCTCGTATCAAGTACTATGGAAGCTTTGATGTATCCCTTGGAAGGTTCTTGCGAGATAAATTATTTAACCAAATTTCTATCCAGCAGATGCACATGGCCTTTGCCTTTGCTAGCGGTTTTGTAACCCTTGCTTATGTTGATTGGGTTTGATTGGGTTAATAGCTTTTTGCTAAACATGTTTTTATACAAGAATGATCATGTTTCTTTGAGTCTTGTAGGTACAAAAGACGAAGGCATTACAAATGAAAAAATTTATGCCATGGCATAGCCAAAGAAGATCGATAAGATTTTAGCTACAGAAACTATGCACATTCTGCAGCTGATTCCATTCTGCAGCGAATCGAAAATTCTGCAGCTGAACAACGATTCTGTAGCTAATCAAAAATTCTACAGCTATGCATTTAAATCAATGATTTATTTGTCAAACAATGCATTCTAACCATTTCATCTACTTACATGATCTTTCACTGTAGCATCATGTTCCCATGCCACATTTTACATGACAATTTTCACTGTTTCATAAAAATTTCAAAATAGTCTAACTTTCTCATACAACATTGGAATTCGATGATTCAAGAGTCGTTGGAAAGATCTCA
Organism: Pinus tabuliformis; assembly: GCA_031772625.1. Lineage (NCBI taxonomy): Eukaryota > Viridiplantae > Streptophyta > Pinopsida > Pinales > Pinaceae > Pinus > Pinus tabuliformis. The sequence goes on from CM062805.1 coordinate 21,969,067, forward strand.
ATGAGATCTAAAAAATGAGGAAGCTATTTTCAGCTTTTGAAACAGTAAATGATGAAAAAATTGCTGAAAAGAAACAATAGGTAACTTGAGGTACTACTTTCAACACAGGTATAAACTCTCTTGTTTTTCTTTCATGAACTTGTTTAATAGTACCGATTATTATTTTTATGTAAATGTCATTAACAGAGAAATTGATCACCTCTCTATTTTGATAACTTTACAATCCATTGGAGAAGAAGTACTAGTTTTTTGCAGGTTCTAGAAGGAAGAACAGATGAACATAAACAAATAATGTCTCTCAAAGACCACATTTATTTCACAAGAAAATGATCGGAGCAGCAACAAAAATGAAACATCAATGCATGAGCACATGCTAATGCATATCAGATCCAGCAGTTGCAAGCCTTTCAGATGCCAGTATTTCCATTGCATCCATACTCTTTCAGTCAATAAAACCTTCATGTCATTTCCTTTGCAGTCGGATTGCATTTCACTTAGTCAGTCAATAAAATTCTCATCTCATATTTTCCTGCCTTGCTTTCACTAACTCATAATCCATTTTCATAAAAATATTCAGCTCACTTACATGCTGATTTATCCTTTTACTTTCCATTCACTTGTCATTTTCCTTTCCGTTAAATAAACCTTGATCCACTGCAAAATTTTCCATTCATAGTTCTTCAAAATCATTGTTTCATGCTAGCGTTAGATGATGGAGGATTCCTTCAGGCCTTCCTTCTAACAAGCCTTGGCCTATCGACATCGACACATTATCTAGGTTCAGGGCTAGATTCCTCATTAGTACCTTGAGGCTTTTATGCCTTAATGACAGGCTCTCTCACCAACAATCATGGGAATACATCAATGTCCCTTGATAGTTGGATCTTGCAAGTGGCTCAATAGCGTTTCATTTATTTGCCCTTTGCAAGATGTACCTAGGTACCTTGGCACTCATTGACATTAATGGCGAGTTTGCCTTGCATTGGTTAAGGACATTCATCAATGGTCGGTAATCCAATGACCTCTCTTCATGCTCGACACCGACACATTTACTCGCATGACTAGAGTTGTACCATCAGTTTTATAGCAATTGAAGACTATATCATTCAGCATTTTGTAGCAGATACAATAGATTTAATAGCAAAAATAAAGAATCCACTTCACAACCTCATCCACCATTTATGCAACCAAGAAGCAGATGAATTCTACATTTCATTCCATGATCCAGAAGCAGCCACACTCTTCAATTTCCATAACTCTTGCACATTGAAGGTAAGTGAAGGTATGTGGTTTTCTAATTTTTGGTCATGCAATTCCTTAAAATACTAAAATTGTAACTTTGGGAAATTTCTCACTTCCTCTTTCATATTGTCATATCTTTAGTTGGGGGGAAGGGACATCATTTCATTCATATATCATACACCATCACACATTTTCATTTCATCCTAACGTACTTGTCCTAATCAATTATGATTCCATTATGGTTCAAAAAGTTATATGATTTGCAAATAATGCCTAAATTATGAGTACACTATATGGCTGATTTTAAAGATGCATTCTTAGATATGTTCAATGAATCTTGCTGCAACAAAAAGAAACAAGGTATTGAAACACAAGAACCAATACCAATTAGAATTTGGTTGAAACACAAGAACCAACCAAACATGTTGCAATTCAATGTATGACAAGGAATACTTTGCAAAAATAAATAAAATTGTCAAATGCAAAGTTTAAGGACATATGATATAAGCCAAGCTCATTCAAAAGCAAAGACATTGCGAGCAAATCAAAGGAATTAATGCAATATTTGCATGAGGACATGCAATTACTCTAGTTGGGGGGTATGTTGGGCCTCCAAAATGTCTTCAAAATGACATCCACTTTCACCTTTATCACCACCATTTCACTCACATGTCGCAACTCCATAACCATATAACCTTTTATTAGCCACCATTTTCATAAATATATGGGTTAGGATCCTTATTTACCAAAGTTATTTATTTTATGTGTTTAAAGTGAATTTATTATTAAAAACTAGGAAATTAACATGGTTTGATGTATCTATATATGTGGCTTGAGTTTCATGACATGTGTAGGTCATTTGGAAGCTTCCAAGGCACCCTTATGTGGCCTCCAATGCTCAAATTCGAATTCTTTTAAAAGGAGATTTGGATAAAGGTCAAAGAAGGATATGTGTCCTATTTGGATTGTAACTCTATGAGGTGTCTCATCATTTCTTATTTGGATTAGAACTCTATGAGACACTTAGGGGATATGTGTCTCATTATGAGCTATTTGGTTGTAACTATATGAGATTTTAGTGAATCTTCATTAAATAAGGTAGCTTCTTATGTTTTTGTATAAATAGGAGAGCCTTATCCTTTGAAAGACGTGTAAAGTTGGAGAAATGTTCATGTTTTTAATAGAGAATTTGGAGCTTATACTTGGAGATTTGAAGATTTAGTTTTTCTTGCATATGGAGCTTCTTCATTTGCCATCCTCATACACCATTGGAATGGCCATCTAATGATTGTGATATTTAATTGCTTTTATAGATTAAAGTTCATTTTCTTTCTTAGTATTAGTTTTAGAATGACAATGTAATCTTTGCTTTTCTAAAAACATTTCAATAGGGAAGATTTATGTATTTTCTAATTGCATTAAGTTTGAGGCAAGGGTTCATAGTTATTTGGTTTCCTTTCATGTTCTGTTATTTACTTTCTTAGATCAAACCATCAATTCATTGTCTAATTGAATAAAGGATCAGGCCAAGAAAGTGACTTCAAATTGGGTGATTGAATGTTCAACCTATGCAATCATTGAGCTTTACTTTTTGTGCTTTTATATTTGCTTTTAAGATTTTCATTTAATTGCATTAACTGATATTCCTAAAGATCATTCTAAGAAATTGATTTAATCATATTTCAAGATTGAATGGTTGAATTTTTGATACATGCAATTACTGAGTTATTTTCTACACACTTTACTTGCTTTTCTAGGACATCAGAAGTTAAAGTATAAATAGTTGCTCACACATCATCTCAAGAAGGTAACACTTCATACCTGAATGTTGGAGTAACTAAGTATACATTAGTTGATTTTGATTTCACAGGTTAGTTGAATTTCATTTTCATTATTTGATTTCATAGATTAGATGAATTGGTTTTTGTTATTTTGTAGTTAGATTGAACTAAACTGAAAGACAATTTCTAGCACATACAATGCATGCATGCTTCACAAGTTTACGAAACCCCCAGGTTGACAAATTAAATGATAGGCAATCACTTTGGCCCAACAGACTGCCTCAGCCGACCATCGATCATGGCATTAACCAGTGTGCTCAACTCTTGTGGGCACGAGACTTATGATTGGCCACTTCTCTACAAAAACGACCTAGAATTTGGCCACACATAACATATGCTCTTAGAGGGTTAGCATGTTCCATATTTTAACCTCCAGGATGCTCTGTTATGCCACCTGGGACACCTTTGTGTTCCTTCAAGTGGGCGTGCGAAGATGATTTGGGAAGCATAATACAATCAGGTCGTTGGGAATTTTTGGGTCAAGAAAATGGTGGCAGTACTGCAGAAGTATTTCTATTGGCTGAATCTTCGACAGAATATCAGGAAGTACATCAGATCCTGCACTGCCTGCGCCATTGCCAAACTGACCATCAAGAAGAAAGGTCTCTATACTTCGCTGCTTAACCCTAATCGACCTTGGAAATCCATCTCCATGGACTACATGTCAGGCCTTCCTTCTACTAAGCATGGAAACGATTGTGTTTTTGTGGTCGTCGATAGATTCTCAAAGATGGCCATTATGGCAGCTTGCAAGAAGAGTATCACAACAGAAGCCACTGCTAAACTCTTCTTTGAATGAGTGTGGGTACACTTTGGGATCCCACAGTCTATCATCTCAGATCGGGAAAACAGGTTCCTCAATACATTTTGGTCTAGTCTCTAGTCGATGCTCAACACCAAGCTCACTAAATCCACAACTTTCCATCTTCAAATAGATGGCCAGACAGAGGTCGTCAATAGGATGATCGTACACATTCTATGCATGTGCAACTCAAAGAATCCACGCACATGGGATGAGAGCTTCCCCTGTGCCTAACACAATTACAACCGGGCTCTCCACAACTCAACTGGCCACAACCCTTTTCAGGCGGGCTTTGTATTCCAGCCATGATGTCCCATTGATGTGACCATACCATTTGCAACGACTCAAGCAGATTCGGCTCATGTCCAGTCCGAAGCCGACAAGGAAAATAGCTTCATTGAGCACATTCAACACATCCACCAACAGGTCCATGACATATTGGACAAAGCCAATGCTAAGTACAAACAACGACATGATCAGCATCGAGTGCCACACAGGTTCTAGGTGGGCGACAAAGTTTGGCTACATTCGTAGAATGAGCACATCGTTGGGCCCCGCTGCAAGATTCGCCCGCTTCGATATGGGCCATACACCATCACTAAGGTTGTGGGAGATAATGCTTTTGAGATCAACATTCCCCCATTCCTTGGACAGCACCCAGTGTTCAATGTGGATTGCCTTCGGCCATACTTTCCACCATTACTAGACACATCCGACATTGCAGAACAGCTCATACCAACAAAGTTAAATCTAGACTACATGGAACAAGCTGCAACTGATCAGATCATGGACACAAAGATCAAGAACACTCGCCAGCAGAAGATCCAACTATATCAAGTTGTCAAAGCTGACCAACTCCTACACCAAGGAAAATGGCTCACTAGGGACCAAGTTCAGCAGAAGTTTCCTCATCTCATGGAGGAACTCAACGCAATGGAAACCATTGCTTCTTAAGGGGGGAAGAATGATCCATGTGGATATTGGTGGCCAACCACCCATTCCATGTGGACCCCCAGAATTGTTTCTTTCAGTTTTTCAGTTTCATTAACTATAGCACAATTTAGTATTTTAGGTCATGAACTTCCGGATCCATTTTGAGGCCCTAAATGACATTTTTGGGAAATATTTGTTCCAAGTGATTTCTTTGAAATCACATTTTTAGTTGTAGTCCTCAAACAGATCTTTGCAACGAGGTATCATGGGTGTTAAACGGAGATAATATGACAAAGTTATGACCCCAGGAAGTTGGCTGCCCAACTAACCCCAACAGGGCACATAAACTCTTGGTGTTACATCTCCTTGGGTTAGGGTTTTGGTTGTTTAGGGCTTTCTCTTATTGTTCAATAATAAAAATCCCCTTGAGCCTCATTGTAGCTCATTTCAAACGCATGTAGCTGCCACATCTCTTCTCAGCGATAAGCTACCATCGCCTAAGCTAGTCTCATTTCCATTCTGTTTGTAAGCATATTTCATTCTTTGATATTAATGAAAGATAGTGTTATTTTTGTTGCATCTCTATATTTATGGTTATATCTTTAATTTTTTTTGTTCCTGTTTAAATTCGTATCAGTGGTATCAGAGGGTTCTTCTCTTTCTATGTTTTTCTTTGCATGTCCGCAACGAGGTCGAGATATAAGGAGTTAGGGCTCGAACTAGTCGAACCTTTGCAAGACCAGCCTCAGAAATCTCGATGGCCTCCCATGGGGGAAGGAAAGAAAGATGAGGGAGCAGGAGATCCTATCAAAATATTGTTCAAGCAGGGCCTTGAGAAATAAAGGAACGTGATGATGGATAACTTTTCATGGATCCTTCAATGGTTGCTCGCTGACGTCGCATACACATCAAATAACCACTGTTGAGGCTCCACGCCTTTTAAGGTACAAGTAAACTTTGACATTCCCATATTTGAGGGCCAAATAGATGCAGACGTAGTAGATAAATGGTTGAATCTACCAAAAGGATGTTTTTTTGTTCATGATTTTTCCAGCTGAGAAAATATTACTTTTTCTCTTCTCAAAGCTGCCCCCCACGTCAAGGATTGGTGGGAAACCTATTGTGAGCAGAAGGATGAAAGTACGACGTCACTGTTTTCATCCACTCCCACTTGGAATTCATTTCGGGACACCATCAAGGAGCAGTGCTACCCTGTCGGTGTTGGGTTGTGTTATATTCTTTCCATGACTAGCCCACGTAGTTAACCGGGGGGTTGGGGGGGGGGCGGAGCCCCCCTTCGTTGCGCCGATTGTGTAGCAAGGGAGGGTCACAGGGGGTTTGAGGCGTACTTGTAACCCCACTTTATGGGATCTGGGGCAGTGCCCTGGAAAATTTTGGTTTTGGACCCTATGTTAGGATGGGTGGACTCACTTATAGTTTTGTGCATGATTTTCGCACATGTTTTTGGACGCGATGGTTTTTTTTCCATGGTATTGGACGCGATGGTTTTCGGTCCATGGTATTGGATGCTTCGACATGTATAAATATGTATTATAACATTGAAAGGAACATAATGAAAAATCAAGCTGGTAGTCCCGGTTTTGGGATTTAGGGGAAAATCTATGTGTATATGTATTTTATGTGTTATGCTCTCGCATTGTTTATTTTAGGTGTTTTAGAATTTGTATGCAGGTAATTTCTATACAGGGTTAAAACCTACATTTGGTATCAGAGTTGTTTTGGCTTTAAGGGGACGCCTTTGTTGCTGAGGGTTTTCGCTCGGGCCTGTGGTAGACCCTGTTCAGTGGGAGATCTGCAAGATCAATTCTGGTGGTGAAAGAAGATGGCAAGCAGTAGAAAGATAGAGGTCGAGAAATTTAATGGTCAAAGTTTTGAGTTGTGGAAACTCAAGATGGAGGATCTATTGGTGGATAAATATCAGTGGATCGTGGTAGATCTAGGTACTAAACCAACGGGAGTGTCCGATGAAGAATGAAAGATGTTGGATCGGAAGGCAAAGAGCACAATACGATTGTGTGTCTCAGATTCAGTATTGCTGAATGTATCAGGGGAAGCTACAACAAAGTCTTTGTGGGACAAGTTAGGGACTTTGTACCAATCTAAGTCTTTGGTGAATAAACTGTTCCTGTGGAAAAATATGTATAACCTGAGGATGAAAGATCGAGACTCGATGACAGAGCATCTAAACGCATTTAATACTGTGGTAAGTCAGTTAGCATCTGTTGATATTAAAATTTTAGATGAAGATAAGTGCATCAGTTTGTTGTGTTCTCTACCAGATTTGTGGGATAGTCTGGTTATTGCAATAGGTAGCAATGCAATTGCCTTTCATTTTGATGAAATAGTCTCATCCTTGCTGGCGGAGGAGATGAGACAGAAAAATATGGAGAGCCAGAATGGTGATGCCTTGTCTGTACGAGGATGGTCCCAGAACATAAACAAAAATAAGTCATCGAGTGGGAGATCTAAATCTAGATGGAGATCTAAATCTCCAGGATAACCTGAAGGTGGTGTGTTGGAAATGCGGAAAGGAAGGGCACTTCAAAAGGGACTGTAAATCTAAAGCTCCTGATAAAGGAAAGGGATTTGAGGATGCTCCTTCTGTAGAGGCAAAAACCACCTCAGATGAAGGTGGGGATGTGTACTTGGCTTCTTGAAGTACACATGTAGATCATGAGGTGCATCCTTTCACTTCACTCCCCATAGAGAGTGGTTCTACGAGTATGAGAAATACGATGGTGGTGATGTCTTCTTGGGGGATGACAGGAAGGCTAGAATCATTGGTCGTGGAAAAGTAAAGTTGAAGCTGCAAGGTGGAAGGGTTAGAACACTTTCGGGTGTTCTGCATATTCCTGCATTAGCCAAAAATCTGATTTCTATTAGCAAGATGGATGATGCAGGTGTAAAAACAATGTTTGAGAAGGATACCTACAAGATGGTTCAGGGAGCACCGGTATTGATGTGGGGAGTTCGGATTGGAACTCTGTACAAGATGCAAGGTAGCACGGTTGTTGATGGGTGCAACAGTTCTGTGGTTCCTGAAAGTGGAGCAGAAAATCTAGTGGTCTCTGGAGAGAAGACCATGTTGTGGCATCAAAGGCTTAGACATATTGGAGAGAAGGGCCTTCGAATACTTCATGATAAAGGTATGGTAGAAGGTATGAGTAATAGCTCTCTGGACTTTGATTTCTATCAAAATTGTGTATATGGGAAGCAGAATTGGGTGAGTTTCCCCTCTAGTGGTAAAAGGTCGAAACAGATATTAGAGCTTGTGCACAGTGATGTGTTTGGACCTGTGAAGGTTCCATTACTAGGTATGTATGTGTACTATGTATCATTCATAGATGACTTCTCAAGGAATACATGGATATATTTCCTTAAGAAGAAATCTGAAGCCTTTGACAGGTTTAAAGAATTTAAGGCTCTGGTGGAAAACCAGACAGAGAAGAAGATAAAGGTGCTGAGGACAGATAATGGTGGAGAGTTTTGCAATAAGGAATTTGAAGAATTCTGTAAGACATGTGGTATATCATGGTAGAAGACTACTCCATATACACCTCAGCAAAATGGAGCTGCAGAAAGAATGAACAAGACGTTGATGGAAAGGGCAAGAAGCATGCTCAGTGGTGTCGGGTTAGGACAAAAATTCTAGGCAGAGGTGATGGATACTGCATGTTACCTGGTCAACAGGTCACCTTCATCAGCGTTGGAGGATAAGACTCCACAAGAGGCATGGACTTGTAAGAAACCCTCTCTTTCACATCTGAGGGTATTTGGATGTGATGCATATGTACATGTTCCAAAGGAGAAACGAACCAAGTTGGATAGTAAATCTGAAAAGTGCATCTTTATTGGGTATAAGGATGGTTTAAAGGGTTATAAGCTTTGGAAGCCAGTAACAAGGAAGGTTGTGTACAACCGAGATGTGGTGTTCAGAGAGGTGAAAGATGTTATCAAACATGAAGTCCAACCAAAGGAACTTGACAAGATAGAGTTTGAGCTAAAGGAGGAAGAATCAGACTCTACAGTAGAGGACGAATCAGAAGATGAAGATCCACAAACTTCGGCTGTGAGAAGATCAGTTTGAGAAAGAAGGCAGCCAGAAAGGTATAGTCCATCTGCTTGTTGTTCAGATTTTGCTTTGTCTGTTACTGATGATGATCCCAGAACTGTGAAGGAAGCAGTGGATTCAGAGGATGGAACACTCTGGAAAGAGGCCATGGTTGATGAAATGGTATCTTTGCACAAAAATGAGGCTTTGGATTTGGTGGAGTTGCCGGCTGGAAGGAAACCCATTGGCAGCAAATGGGTGTTCAAAAAGAAGACAAATTCAAAAGGAAAAGTAGAGAAATACAAAGCTCAGTTGGTAGCAAAAGGTTATTCCCAAGTGCTTGTTGGCATTATGATGCATGTGTTGTACTTGATGGCAACCCTCTCATAGAAGATCATCTCACTTATATACATTCAGATGAATCTACAGAAGAGATATCAGATGTGACATAATACATAGATGCAGGACAGCTCAAAGGAATCAAATGGCAAGTTCTTAGTAAGCTTTGCCATCAAGTCCAAAGGGGGAGATTGTTGGCATTATGGCTAAAGTATTGTCCTTGATGGCAACCCATACAGGTGATAGATCACAGTACTTCAGGTCAGTAGCAGAGATTGATGATCAGCTCTCAAATATTGAATAAAATAAGGGGTACGCAGGTACACCATTCAGAAGGTGCGTACACGCAGGCCTGTCTTACATAAAGTGCGTACATACCCGCAGTTATCCCGTTCAGAAGGTGCGTACCCCCATTTCACTTACTTCAAGGCAGAGAAGCGCGCTCACGTGGGGTTTCTTATGTTTGGCCCGTGGTATTTAGCCCACCGTTCTTGATTCTATGGTTTTGGCCCGTGGTATTATTTTATATTATTATTGAGCCCCTATTGATCCATGATTTTAGGAAGAGCTTGCCTATATAAAGCAAAGGAGATCATTTGGATAGACACTTGTGAAAGTAGAAGATCTTGAGAGAAGCTAGATCTGAAATTCTAGTGATGGGTTTGTGAGAGATAGCTGAATCTAAATCAAGGAGAAACATGAGGGTTACAAGTCGGATCTACTAATGGGTGGAGATCCCTTCGGCGCATGATCAGATCTGTAGATCTGACAGTCTGGGTTATTCTTGAAGTCTTGAAATTATCTATACTCGCAGGTACGCAAGTACAGTGAAGGAAAAGTGCGTAAGTACGCAGGCCCAGAAGCGCTGCAGGTGCGCAGATACGCAGGCCCAGAAGCGCTGCAGTTGCGGATGTACGCAGGAAGTTCATTGGACACAGAGCGCAGGTACGCAGGAAGTCTGTGAGGCACAGTGCGTGGGTACGCAGGAACACAGTTGGAAACAGTGCGTACTTCTACGCAGGTGTTATATGGGTGAAGCTGCGTACTTCTCATGAAATCTATTTAGCTGCCCCTGTTCATTATTGTTGTGTTCTGGGTTTTGATGTGATGTCTGGTTTCTGGTATTAAGTTCTGATAACAGTAGTGATTGATTAAATGTTTATACATTGATGGATGAATGAATCAGGTTCTTATGAGGGCGAAACTAGGGTTTCTGATGTGCTGATCCCGTTGCAGGGCTGGAAGTGGTCATCTCTCGTTTCGCAGCACTGTTTCGAAAAGGTCAAGAGCTGACCGACCGGATGGGGGCAGAGGGGTCCAGTGGGACCCCTACTTTCAAACAGATAATCATGCAGAAGCAGAGGCAAAATAAGAAGGAAGGGGTCAGGATTTCTGGGCTTGACAATAACAAGCAGAACGACAGGAGGAATAAGGAGAAAATACAAGGGGAAACTGACAAGCCAGACAACACAACGGAAGGCAAAGGCAAAGTGGATGAAAGCCTGACAGGAACTAAAGACAAAATCGCCTCAATAATTAAATCATCAGAAAACGAGGAGCGACAAGCAGGAGAAGACAGGGAGCAAACAGATAATAGGCAAGGAAAGCCGGAAAAGGAGGGGGAGACAAGCACAAGCCCCAATAGATACTCTTCATCAAATGGGGTCTGCAAACCAAAAAAGACCAATAACCTCAGGGTAGTAATAACTGACCCAGAGATTCAGGCATACAGAGAGCACATGGCAGAACATGCTGTCATTTGCAAATTTATGGGTATTTGGCCATCTGAAAGGACTCTTTGTCATTGGATCAGACAACAATGGAAGCCGAGGGGGGATGTTAAAATTCATTTGGGAGCCAAGGGATTCTTCACAGTTGTATTCTCCAACCTAGAAGAGAAGGATAGAATTTTTGAGGGTGGCCCATACTTTTTGGCTTCAGCTGGTCTGTACATGCGACCATGGAAACCAAACTTCACCCCAGAGAAAGAATCTTTTACTCAAGTCCCAGTCTGGATTCGTTTGTTCTCTCTCCCAATAGATTATTGGGGCCTAAATGCCTTGAAACAAATTGGTGACCAGTTGGGAACATTTATCAAGGCCTCGGAAGCAACATTACAAAAGAGATACACATCTTACGCCAGAATATGTGTTGAAATGGACGTTTCCGGGGCACTGCATGAGGGGCTCTGGCTGGAATATAGGGACGAGGATTATTTTCAGGCCATAGACTATGAGCAGATTCCCTTCCGGTGCCGCAAATGTCATGAACATGGGCATTTGATGAGAGATTGCCCTATGATTAGGAAGGAAGTAGAGACCGAAACAGCACAAGCCAACAAAGACAAAGAAACCTTCATAAAACCCAAGTCTAGACAGAGAGCTAATAGAAGGAAGAATAACAAAGGTAATACAGACAGAAACAACCATAGCAACTCTTTTGTGATCTTAGATCTTGAAACAGATTCAGAGGACAAGCACAAAACCCTAACATCAGATGCAGGGCATGATGAAAAGGAAGAACCAACCAGGGAAGGAACGGATGAAGGAGACCTCAACAACGAAGTTCAAATGCAGGAGAGAACAGAGGAGATGGAAGAAGAAACTGATATGCTCACCAGTGATGGCGGAAGTGAGGATCAAGAGTGGGAAGAGGCGCTAGCCAGGGAGGGGATGAATCTACCAGTAATTGCTGAGAACTGGAAGGCTCGAGGAATAGAAAACGCGTCGGAAGAAGAAATCAAGAAGGTAAACGACCTGTTCATAGCAAGGCAAAAAGCAGAATTAGAAAAGCAGAATAGGAAGCTAGGTATAGTAAAAGGCAATAGCCTCCACTCGAAAAGTCTCCTATGGAAAACATCCAGCTCAAAGATGAAGAAAAGAAGAGGCCGTAGAACTAGTGGTGAAGTTCTACAGGAGCTAGGCATGATAATGATAAACTCAGGGAAGATGAAGGCACTTAGCGCCTTCCCGTCCTACCAAGAAATTTAGTTAAACATGAAGATCATCTCGTGGAATGCAAGAGGGCTTAACAGCCATGCAAAACACAGAATCTTAAAGAGGAAAATCCAGAAATACAGACCGGAAATTATATTCTTACAAGAAACTAAATGTAGCAACTCTAGCATGAACAGTCTATGTAAGAAGCTTGGGAGAAATTTAGAAGTCTTAGAGATTGAAAGCCAGGGACGAGAAGGAGGCCTTGCAACACTATGGGATGCAAGGGAAATCCAGTTTTTATCAGCTGAGGCGAACAAACACTTCATAGCGGTGGAATTTCAACCCACAGGTAACTCTGGGTCCTTCCTTTGCATCAATATTTATGGTCCTCAGAAATTAGAAGATAAAATAAATTTTTTGAATTCAATAACCAGACTTATTGAACGATATCCAAGGTCTAAGTGTATTCTAGGGGGTGATTTCAATATGATAACCACCCTTCTGGAAAAAAAAGGGGGTCTTAGGAAACTTAATAGGGACGCGGAAGCCTTCACAAGTTTCATTGAGACTGTCAGATTGGTGGACATATACCCCAAGAGTGGCATGTTTACCTGGAACAACAGAAGGGGGGGAGAGAGGTTGATAGCCTCTCGCTTGGATAGATTTTTGATCTCAGAAAGCATAATAATGGATGGTATAACAGCAGAATCAGATATCCTTCCCAGTGGTGGGTCGGATCATTGGCCAATCTCGCTTATTGTCGAAGTTCAGGGTACTCCTAGGAATAAACCATTTAGATTTGAAAAGTTTTGGTTAGACCACCCTAACTTCCTCAAAATGGTTGAGAAATGGTGGTCTGAACCTTTGGAGGCAAGAGGTTCCAAAATGTTTAATCTACAAAAGAGGCTGAAAGCAACTAAAGAAAAGATAAAAGAGTGGAATAGAATGGTTTTTGGAAACATCTTCCAGGAGAAAGCCATTCTAGAGAGCAAATTGGAACAGATTCACAGAGATGGGGTAGCAGGTATCCACAGTGTCGAAGCTGTTGAGCAGGAAAAAGTTCTTTCACAGCAGTGGCACAAAAGATGTATGCAAGAAGAGATTCTTTCGAAACAGAAATCTAGAATCCAGTGGCTAAAAGAGGGGGAGTAGAACACTAAATTTTTTCACAGGTCGGCTCTAGACCATAGAGGGGCTAACAAGATTCTTGAGTTAAAAAAAAATGCAGGGGAGATATTTAAGAATCACAATGACATATCTGCTCTGCTCTCAGATCACTTCAGCTCAATTGCACAGGAACCGCCTATAAACAGAGAGGAAGCCATCAGGGAACTCACAACAGCCATTCCTAAATCCATTACCTCAGATCAGAATTGGGCCCTTAGCAGGGAAATCTCTCTGGAGGAGGTGGAGGAGGCAATTAGGAGTATGCCTAACGATAAAGCACCAGGTCCAGATGGATTTACCATCAACTTCTACAAGGCTTGTTGGAACACTGTTAAGCAGGAGGTCTGGGAGGTAGTTGAGGATTCCAGACGCTCAGGAACTATTCTAAAATCCATCAACTCCACCTTTTTAGCGCTCATTCCTAAGGTTGAAGAAGCAAAGACACCTGACAAATTCAGACCTATTGCCCTATGTAATGTTATCTATAAAATTATTTCAAAAGTCATAGCTAATAGACTAAAGTCGATTCTTCCTGGTATCATTTCGGAAGAGCAATCGGGCTACGTTGAGGGTAGACAAATTCTAGATAACATCTTGTTAGTGCAGGAGATGATCCACTCACTTCATTCGAGAAAAGAAGCAGGTATGCTAATGCAATTAGATTTATCAAAAGCCTATGACAAAGTAAGCTGGAGATACCTTGAAGCTGTATTGGATGCATTTGGTTTCTGCAGGGCTTGGATCAAGTGGATACTTGCTCTCATCAAATCTCCAAGATATTCAATCCTTGTCAATGGCGCTCCCTCAACCCCTTTTACTCCTTCGCGGGGAATAAGACAGGGGGATCCTCTATCCCCTTTCCTATTCGTTATCCTAATGGAAGGACTAAGCAGAATCATAGCCAAGAAGAAAGCAGAAGGATTCATAAAAGGTCTGCAACCGTTAAGATCGATACCAGCCACAACACATCAACAGTTTGTGGACGATACCATGTTACATGGAACACCCACTGTGAAGGAGGCTTTGGCTTACAGGGGCATCCTTGATCTCTTCAGCCGAGCCTCTGGCATGGAGATTAATTTCTCTAAGTCTACAATCTTTTTTTTCAACACTCATCCGGCAATTCAAGCTCACCTGTCCCAGCTTCTTGGATTCAGGATTGGTTCCCTGCCTTCGAAATATCTAGGTGCTCCCCTGACTCTAAAACCTTGGCAGAAAACTCACTGGGAGAAGGTTCTAGCCAACATGGAGAAAAAGTGCAAGCACTGGACGCACAGAGCTCTAAACCTGGCGGGTAGACTTATCTTAACCAAGGTTGTTCTACAGGCAATTCCGCAATATTTACTTTCTATACTTCCAGCTCCCAAGGGCATTTTGCAGCAAATGAGAAACATACAGAGATCCTTTTTATGGAATGGGAATGGAGATAAGAAGAAATGGGCAGTTGGTGAATTAGCTATGCCAGCCAAAATCTATGGGGGGGCTGAACTTAGTAGATCCTTCTGTGGTCAACAGAACTTGTGGAGCTAAGATATGGTGGAAATGGATTAAAGAACCCAATTTAACTTGGGCGAGGCATTGGAAGGAGAAGTACACTCCAGATTGTGATACTCAGGACCTCATAAGACTACAGGAAGTCCCGGAAGGGTCGTCAATATGGAACCATGCCAGGAATAATAGGAGCTTAGTACAGGAGCACAGCTTTTGGGAGATTCGCAACGGAAGGCTTGCCATGTTCTGGGAAGATGCTTGGCAGCAATTCCCTAAACTGGACACCCCAGAGCTATCCACCCTCAAGTGAATAAGTCAAAACGAGGGTAGATATAGAGTTAATCAATATTGGATTCAAAGCAGTAGGGATCCGATATGGAGGGACTGGATTAATTTAAATCCTGGGAGCACAGAGGAGAACAACGAAAGCATTCAGCAATTCAATGAGAGAATCCTCAAAAGAAATATTCGGAAAACTGAAGAAGATGATAAGCTGAGATGGGGTTTAAAAGGAAATGGAAATTTCTCATTAAAAGAAGCTAGGGATATAATAGAAAAGGAAGAACAGGTAGAAGCCGTGCCATGGTGCAACAAAGTTTGGGACAGCCTATTCTGGCCGAAAATCAGGACCTTCCTTTGGCTTCTAATGAGAAACAAAACTTTAACCTGGGACAACTTGTGCAAGAAAGGATTCAGGGGACCCTCAAGATGCCCTATGTGCCTCGCGGAAGAGGAAACTATCAACCACCTGTTTAATGCATGTGAATGGGCAAATCAGTTATGGAGCTGGATGGAAGGAATTCTCAGCAGTTCTGACCACGACAAAGAATCCATTCATAGAACCATTCTAAATTGGAAAAAAGACTTCTCCAACATCCTAAGAGTCAACAGCATATGGAAGTCTGTTCTAGGCTTCTTACTATGGTCTATTTGGAAGGAACGTAACCGTAGAATATTTCAAGATGAACACAGGAACATAGAGTTCTCTAAAGACAGTATATTAACTAACATTCAACAGTTAATTCAAACGAAATGCAGAGAGGAAAGTAACGAGAAACCTTCAGCTCAAGACTTACGCATCCTGAAATGCTTTCGACTGGAAGCCACCAGCAGCATCACAGCTTCAAGACACAGAATGCTTCCATCCTCACAGATCGACAAATGGCAGTGTCCGCCGGAAGGGGGCTTGAAGCTGAATTTTGATGGGGCCTCGAGAGGTAATCCCGGCATGGCAGGAATTGGAGGTGCAATAAGAAACCAGCATGGAGAAATTCTGCATATATATTATAGAGCACTTGGGGAAAGCATGAATAATGAGATGGAATTTGCAGCGCTTGAGCATGGTCTGAGAATTTTAAAATCCCTTCGAAAATGCAATGTAATTGTGGAAGGGGATTCGTCACTGGTTATATCAACAGCTAAGAGAATTCAAGGAGGCACTAAGGCGAACAAAGCCACAAAACACTGGCGGCTCGCCAAGGTGACGGAGAATATTGCAGAACTTATGGCTGGAATGAAAGGTTTAGTCTTTCATACGGTAAGGCGTAAGGCAAACGGGCTGGCGGACTACCTGGCGAATTGTGGCGTGGACAATCAGGACAGGGGGTGGGACAGTTGTTGGCAGGAAGTGGACTGCCCGAACCTGAAGGCGAGATGTTTACAGTTGGCACAGCAAGACTTAAACGAAACCGACCGGGCTTGACCGGCAACGGTTTCTGTTTCCGGCGCCGTATAACTAAAGATACCGGTAACGGCATGGGTGTTCATCACGGGAGCTGGACGACTAGACAGAAGCGGTGGTGGTCTTTATGGCAAGAGAAGGCCAAATTTGGATACTATCATTATAGTTCTTGCCACGAAAGACACCGTAGAGTCCGCTTGAGAGGAAGGGACACTTGGCACAACCTTGATGGGAAGGATTTCAGCAACATTTATGTCAGGTCAGGGAGGAGCTGTTTGATCTGTGCGGATATCCTCCGTTTTAATAACGAAAGTATCTCCATTCTGCATCGGAGGGAAGAGTGCATTATGGGAAACTTTATGGAAAATAGCTATTTAACGGAGAGTCGAGGCTCTGGTTCTTTCACCTCAGTTCAAGGCATTGCGAGAGACCGCCATTTTCCTGTCTGTAGAAGTGATCACCGCGATAAGATTAGAGGGCATAGTATGGAGGCAGGGAGTTGCAGGTGTTCGGCGGCTAACCAAGAGCTACGAACAGCGCAGAATATGTACGAGACCAGAGCAGCAGCCAGGGTCAAACGCAAGATCGCAGAACTGGAAGCTTCTGTGAAAGAGGAAGAAGCGCAGCGAACCGAAGGTATCATTGCGGAGGAGGTTGACTGGTTACATGACCCGGGCACTCCCTCCAAAAGAGCCACTCAATATGTTCGGACTAAAGCGGAGAGCTGGAGAATCAAAACCCTCCTTGCGAAAGCCCTGGACTCAAAGGACGAAGGGAAGCAGCATTCTGGGAAGGGGAACTCCCTATCGGAGGATCAGTTAGCAAAAATTCATGAAATCCATGAATCGTTGGATCGAAGAATTTCCACAGTGCATGATGCAGTGGAAACTGTCAACAAGAAACTGACTCTGCTCATCAGGCTTCTTCGGCAAACTCTGAGCCCGGATCCCCTGGTGCAGCAGAACAAGATGAAGGAAGCACAGGAATTCCAATCCATGCAAGATATGCAGGCCAGAGTTGACAAGCATGTTCTAGACGTGGGCTTAGACACAGTCAGTCGAATTGGCGGTTTTCCTCGTCCTGGCGGGTTTCCTTAGTATTTTCTTCTTGTTTTCTTTTGTCTTCTGTTATGGCTTCGGCCTTATGTAAGTTCGTTATGTTACTCTGCTTCTGTCCAAGTTTTGATAGTGTCGTGGCAATAAGTAACAGCGTTAAGAGTAGGCCGCCCTGCGAGGTGTGCAGCTTGGTTTTGAAAGTTAAGGGCTTGCTGTCAGCCCTGGTAAAATGGTCTTTCTAAGGTCTCGTTCTGCTTCGGCAGACTTTTTTGTAACATATTTTGTTCTATAATATACATATCTGACTTACAAAAAAATGAATGAATCAGGTTCTTATTATGTGGACTCACTTGTGTATGTATTGATCTAGTGCTTGGGTAATTCAGAAGGTTGTTTGATTATGAGCCTCAATGTTGTTGTTGGGTCCAGTATGAAAATTGGATGAAATGTGGCCTTTCAGATTATGTGTTGTGCTTCAGTGTATCCAGTCTGAAAATTGATGAAACGTGGTACCTGGAGGAGAGAAGATTGTAGGTCAGCACCTACGTACTAGTATCTAAGCTAGTACAAGAGCTAAAGGAAATCTTTGGAGCATTGTAGCAGGTAGTAGCCTGCGTACTAGTAAATGGATCGGCTAGTACAAGAGCAAAGGGGGTTGTAGCTCCCATACTGGTATAAGGCTGCACCAGTATTAAATATTGTAAAAGGATTTTCTTATTAAAAAGAAGATTGAGATAACTTGCAGCAGGTGGTTTTCTCCCGCATTGGGTTTCCACCTTATATCATGGTGTTCATGTGTGTGCCTTATGTGTGATTATCTATTCTATGTTACTGCATCTGTTAACTGATAATATGGTTGATAATGTTCTAATGCACTCATTGAAGATCAATTAACTTAATCATAAGAAGTTGTGGAAGTAGCATACATGAATCTGATTATGGAAATGAAAAAGTTTTATTAATGTGATAATACTGATTCACCCCCCCTTCTCAGTATTATTTCCAACAATTGGTATCAGAGCAGGTCCTTTGGTAGAAGCTTGATCGCTTGAAGGAGATCCGTGGAACAATGGGAAAGAAGCTTAAGAAGAAAGCACCTAAGAAGAAGAAGTCATCTCAGAAAAAATATGACAATGGGAGAATCGATTGGGGATTAGGTATAAGAAGCTCTTCAGATTCAGAATCAGATTCAGAATCATTATCAGGTATGAATATATTATCCTCTGATGTTCCAGCTATCTTTCCTTTTGGAAAAGATGAAAGTGATAGCGAAACTACTGAATTTTCTCTTATGGGTGAACAAGAAAGATATCAAATAGAGGCAGAATTTAAAAGGCTGACAGACAAAATTAGAGATCAACAAGATCTATTGATCAAAAGGGAATGTGACTTCAAAGAAGAAGCTACCAAACTAAAGGCCCAACTAGAAGAAGGAAACAAGGTAAGAAAACTACTTAAGGACAAGGAAGACCAATGTCAAAAATTGCAGCATGAAGTGACATCATTAAGAAAAGAAGTCAACGAAAGAAGCACAACCATCAAGAAACTCAAAGATAGATCCAGCTACTATGAAAATCTTGAAGCTACAAACCTCTCACTAAAGGGAGATCTTGAAGAATCAAAGAAGCAGAATGAAGATCTACACCAAGCAATTGAAAAACAAGACAACGAAGTCATCAACTTAAAATCCCAGCTGGAAGGTGCCTTCAGAGTTCGTCAAATGCAGCAGGATCTGAATGAAGAACAAGAAAAGGAGATTCTCAAACTAAGGGAACAAATGGAGGAAGGAAGGAAAGCTGAAGAAGATTTGAAAAAGCAATCTCTTGAAAAGGAAGAACAGCTTCAGGTTGAGGTAAATATCTTGAAAGGTAAATTAGAAGAAAAGGATAAGCTTTTACGATTTCAAGATAGTTCTAAAGTCTTGGATGATATTCTTAGTAGTCAAAGGTCTCCTGCTATAAAGACTGGTCTTGGTTTCCATGAATCCGTTGAAGGTGAATCTAGTTCACAAGGTGAGGTAAGGAACTCTAAAGAGAAATCTAAAGTGATCAAAGAAGAAATGAAAGATCAATCTCATCATCAACCAAGGAAAGAGATTCCTCAAAGAAAATCCTTTACTCCTCCTATGAATAATGTTGAATGTTATGTATGTCATAATCTTGGACATGTTGCAGCTAGATGTAGAAGAAGAAGAGTTCAAGACCATTATGCAGAAAGATCATCAGATTCAAGGTACTTTAATGGATATTGCTTTGCTTGCAATATGTATGGTCATAAAGCTGCTGACTGTTACAGGAGGAATATGAAACATGTAAGATGTTATGCATGTAACAAGCTTGGACATATAGCAAAGGAATGCATGAACAAAGCCTAGACATCACACCAAAAGAAAAGAACATCATCACGCTTGAAGATATGGAGGAAAAAGGAAGTATAGTCAGAAAAAGGCGGCACAGCACAACGTACAGACATACCAGAATCAGAGGGAGCTGAAAGTACAAAACTTCAGTGTCCTGAATCTCATATGCAAACTCCATAAAGGGAAGTCGCGTATATACGCGAGTTGGATACTGCACAATCGCGTATATGATTGTTTGAAGAAAGGCAGTAGGGAAAGTGAAGTGAATCTATGAAGTATGATCTCTCGAGCACAAGATCAGATCTGGGAATCTGAATGTCAGTAGCACAAAGGAGGACTGTTAATTGGGTTCTAATCAGAGGTACGCAGACCATTCACTGTGAAAGTGCGGGCGTACGCAGGTGATACACAGTGAAAGTGCGAGGATACGCAGCAAAGGCACAGTCCCAGTGCGTATGTACGCGGCGTAACAAAAGAGCACATGCGGACGGACGCGGCGAGGCAGAAGAAGAGGTGCGTAGCAAGATCGGAGGTACGCGGCGCGATAGAAGGATAACCTGCGGAGGTACATAGAAGTACGCGGCGCGATAGAAGCAAAGGATGCGTGAGGTACGCGGCGCAACTGATGGCACAGGTGCGTGGGTACGCACTGTAGTAGAAGGCTGTCTGCGTGAGTACGCAGAAACACAGAAGGACAGGTGCGTGGATACGCAGAGGAGCGAAAGATGATGTGCGGAGCCACGCAGGTCATATAATGAAAAACTGCGTATCTGTCTTAAGGCATTTAATGGCTGACTTTTCTTGTTGATAAGATCTGACAGATGGCACCAGTTTAGGGGGAGCATATGTTTTTAATGCATTGTTGGCATTATGGGTAATAATCCTTGGTGATGATGCTTAAATGATTCATCTTGCTATGAGTTGTTCACATGGTTCTTGGATCAGATTTGTGGTTGATTCTCTAATGAGGATAAGGAGAAGCACTTAGCTTAAATTCACATCTTCTTGATGATGAGTCACTCATATGCTGTTGTTGACATATGCATAAAGATCATATATTACAATTATGATGCATGATTCCTTTCATTCTTGGCACAAATGGATGAGGATTGTTGGCTGGATACAGGGATGATTATTCAAAGTTGCATTGTTGAAGACATGATGATGATGAGCTCTTACCTATATGATGATAGGTTGTTTCGTACATATGTTGATATTCCCAAATGATGATCATGATGGTGTTTGAAATTTTGTTGGTGCGGACATACCTTGATGATTCATGCACTAATGCAAGTTGCTGATCTAGTTGCTGTTGACAGATACTATGGAGCAGATCATACAGTGTTGTTGCTGATGTTTATCTTAGGTGATTGATCTCTGTTATAAATGTCATAGTATGTCTCTATCTATTGTAGTCATCTCTTCAGGTCATGTAACGACCTATGTTGGTTTCCCCACTATGCCTGGGATGAAGATGTAATGTATTTAGTTCCTGATGTATCCCCACTTGGTTGGGTGATGGATGTATGTATTAAGTCTTTTGGTGATAGGAAGGTCATTTATGATATATAGAGTCATGTTCTTCTTGTAGAACATCCTTTTTTTGCAGACCTTGCTTACAGTCAGGGGGAACAGCACTATATAGCAGAGCAGATATTTCAGCTTGTTCTCAGAAAGAGCATTATCAGTTTGGTGCACCATGGCATATACAAAGGGGGAGCTCATTCAGAAACTTCAGCAAATCTGGTTTATAGTCAAGGCGAGCATGTTCTTAGAGGGAGCATAACCCTTTGCCCTTGATGTCAAAGGGGGAGAGGGATTTGGTGTTGTTGCCATCAAGTCCAAAGGGGGAGATTTTTGGCATTATGATGCATGTGTTGTACTTGATGGCAACCCTCTCATAGAAGATCATCTCACTTATATACATTCAGATGAATCTACAGAAGAGATATCAGATGTGACATAATACATAGATGCAGGACAGCTCAAAGGAATCAAATGGCAAGTTCTTAGTAAGATTTGCCATCAAGTCCAAAGGGGGAGATTGTTGGCATTATGGCTAAAGTATTGTCCTTGATGGCAACCCATACAGGTGATAGATCACAGTACTTCAGGTCAGTAGCAGAGATTGATGATCAACTCTCAAATATTGAATAAAATAAGGGGTACGCAGGTACACCGTTCAGAAGGTGCGTACACGCAGGCCTGTCTTACATAAAGTGCGTACATACCCGCAGTTATCCCGTTCAGAAGGTGCGTACCCCCAGTTCACTTACTTCAAGGCAGAGAAGTGCACTCACGTGGGGTTTCTTATGTTTGGCCCGTGGTATTTAGCCCGCCGTTCTTGATTCTATGGTTTTGGCCCATGGTATTGTTTTATATTATTATTGAGCCCCTATTGATCCATGATTTTAGGAAGAGCTTGCCTATATAAAGCAAAGGAGATCATTTGGCTAGACACTTGTGAAAGTAGAAGATCTTGAGAGAAGCTAGATCTAAAATTCTAGTGATGGGTTTGTGAGAGATAGCTGAATCTAAATCAAGGAGAAACATGAGGGTTACAAGTCAGATCTACTAATGGGTGGAGATCCCTTCGGCGCATGATCAGATCTGTAGATCTGACAGTCTGGGTTATTCTTGAAGTCTTGAAATTATCTATACTCGCAGGTACGCAAGTATAGTGAAGGAAAAGTGCGTAAGTATGCAGGTCCAGAAGCGCTGCAGGTGCGCAGATACGCAGGCCCAGAAGCGCTGCAGTTGCGGATGTACGCAGGCAGTTCATTGGACACAGAGCATAGGTACGCAGGAAGTCTGTGAGGCACAGTGCGTGGGTACGCAGGAACATAGTTGGAAACAGTGCGTACTTCTACGCAGGTGTTATATGGGTGAAGTTGCGTACTTCTCATGAAATCTGTTTAGCTGCCCCTGTTCATTATTGTTGTGTTCTGGGTTTTGATGTGATTTCTGGTTTCTGGTATTAAGTTCTGATAACAGCAGTGATTGATTAAATGTTTATACATTGATGGATGAATGAATCAGGTTCTTATTATGTGGACTCACTTGTGTATGTATTGATCTAGTGCTTGGGTAATTCAGAAGGTTGTTTGATTATGAGCCTCAATGTTGTTGTTGGGTCCAGTATGAAAATTGGATGAAATGTGGCCTTTCAGATTATGTGTTGTGCTTCAGTGTATCCAGTCTGAAAATTGATGAAACGTGGTACCTGGAGGAGAGAAGATTGTAGGTCAGCACCTACGTACTAGTATCTAAGCTAGTACAAGAGCTAAAGGAAATCTTTGGAGCATTGTAGCAGGTAGTAGCCTGCGTACTAGTAAATGGATCGGCTAGTACAAGAGCAAAGGGGGTTGTAGCTCCCGTACTGGTATAAGGCTGCACCAGTATTAAATATTGTAAAAGGATTTTCTTATTAAAAAGAAGATTGAGATAACTTGCAGCAGGTGGTTTTCTCCCGCATTGGGTTTCCACCTTATATCATGGTGTTCATGTGTGTGCCTTATGTGTGATGATCTATTCTATGTTACTGCATCTGTTAACTGATAATATGGTTGATAATGTTCTAATGCACTCATTGAAGATCAATTAACTTAATCATAAGAAGTTGTGGAAGTAGCATATATGAATCTGATTATGGAAATGAAAAAGTTTTATTAATGTGATAATACTGATTCACCCCCCCCTCTCAGTATTATTTCCAACAATTGGTATCAGAGCAGGTCCTTTGGTAGAAGCTTGATCGCTTGAAGGAGATCCGTGGAACAATGGGAAAGAAGCTTAAGAAGAAAGCACCTAAGAAGAAGAAGTCATCTCAGAAGAACTATGACAATGGGAGAATCGATTGGGGATTAGGTATAAGAAGCTCTTCAGATTCAGAATCAGATTCAGAATCATTATCAGGTATGAATATATTATCCTCTGATGTTCTAGCTATATTTCCTTTTGGAAAAGATGAAAGTGATAGCGAAACTACTGAATTTTCTCTTATGGGTGAACAAGAAAGATATCCAATAGAGGCAGAATTTAAAAGGCTGACAGACAAAATTAGAGATCAACAAGATCTATTGATCAAAAGGGAATGTGACTTCAAAGAAGAAGCTACCAAACTAAAGGCCCAACTAGAAGAAGGAAACAAGGTAAGAAAACTACTCAAGGACAAGGAAGACCAATGTCAAAAATTGCAGCATGAAGTGACATCATTAAGAAAAGAAGTCAACGAAAGAAGCACAACCATCAAGAAACTCAAAGATAGATCCAGCTACTATGAAAATCTTGAAGCTACAAACCTCTCACTAAAGGGAGATCTTGAAGAATCAAAGAAGCAGAATGAAGATCTACACCAAGCAATTGAAAAACAAGACAACGAAGTCATCAACTTAAAATCCCAGCTGGAAGGTGCCTTCAGAGTTCGTCAAATGCAGCAAGATCTGAATGAAGAACAAGAAAAGGAGATTCTCAAACTAAGGGAACAAATGGAGGAAGGAAGGAAAGCTGAAGAAGATTTGAAAAAGCAATCTCTTGAAAAGGAAGAACAGCTTCAGGTTGAGGTAAATATCTTGAAAGGTAAACTAGAAGAAAAGGATAAGCTTTTACGATTTCAAGATAGTTCTAAAGTCTTGGATGATATTCTTAGTAGTCAAAGGTCTCCTGCTATAAAGACTGGTCTTGGTTTCCATGAATCCGTTGAAGGTGAATCTAGTTCACAAGGTGAGGTAAGGAACTCTAAAGAGAAATCTAAAGTGATCAAAGAAGAAATGAAAGATCAATCTCATCATCAACCAAGGAAAGAGATTCCTCAAAGAAAATCCTTTACTCCTCCTATGATTAATGTTGAATGTTATGTATGTCATAATCTTGGACATGTTGCAGCTAGATGTAGAAGAAGAAGAGTTCAAGACCATTATGCAGAAAGATCATCAGATTCAAGGTACTTTAATGGATATTGCTTTGCTTGCAATATGTATGGTCATAAAGCTGCTGACTGTTACAGGAGGAATATGAAACATGTAAGATGTTATGCATGTAACAAGCTTGGACATATAGCAAAGGAATGCAGGAACAAAGCCCAGACATCACACCAAAAGAAAAGAACATCATCACGCTTGAAGATATGGAGGAAAAAGGAAGTACAGTCAGAAAAAGGCGGCACAGCGCAACGTACAGACATACCAGAATCAGAGGGAGCTGAAAGTACAAAACTTCAGTGTCCTGAATCTCATATGCAAACACCATAAAGGGAAGTCGCGTATATACGCGATTTGGATACTGCACAATCGCGTATATGATTGTTTGAAGAAAGGCAGTAGGGAAAGTGAAGTGAATCTATGAAGTATGATCTCTCGAGCACAAGATCAGATCTGGGAATCTGAATGTCAGTCGCACAAAGGAGGACTGTTAATTGGGTTCTAAACCGGTGAAGGTTCCTATTCCTGTAGGTGTGAGGTTATCTGCTGAACAGTGTCCCAAGACACAAGAAGAGGAAGATGACATGTCCCGTGTTCCATATGCAAGTGCAGTCGGTAGCCTGATGTATTCAATGGTCTGTACTAGACCAGACATTGCACATGCAGTGGGAGTATTGAGCAGGTTTATGTCAAAACCAGGGAAGGAGCACTGGACAACAGTGAATCAGGTTTTCAGGTATTTGCGTGGCACTAGTGATTATGGTTTGTGCTGCCAAGGAAGATCAGGATTGGACAAAATGTTGGATATTCATGACTTTGTTGATGCTAACTGGGTTGGAGATCTGGATCAGAGAAGATCTACAAGTGGGTATGTGTTTAACTTATTTGGAGGTGTAGTTAGTTGGATGAGTAAGAAACAATCTGTAATGGCACTATCAACTACAAAGGTAGAATACATGGTAGCCACTGATGCAAGCAAGGAAGCAGTTTGGTTGCAGAGATTGTTTTCAAGTATGGGGTTAGTACAGGGAGCTATAATGATAGACTGTGACAACCAAAGTGAAATTTTCTTGGCAAAGAATCCTGCATATCATTCAAAGACAAAGCACATTGATGTTCAGTATCACTTTGTAAGGGATATGATAGAAGACAAAAAGGTGTTGCTGGTAAAGGTGGACACTTTGAAGAATACTGCAGATGCATTGACACAATATGTGAGCTCTGAGAAGTTCTCTTGGTGTAGAGAGACAATGGGCGTTTCAGGGCTGGAAAAAACACTAAGCTCTCTTGTGCCCCCTTATGGAAAGAAAACAACAAGTGGGAGAATGTTGGGTTGTGTTATATTCTTTCCATGACTAGCCCACGTAGTTAATCGGGGGGTGGGGGGGGGGGGGGGGGTTAGAGGGGGGACAGAGCCCCCCTTCGTTGTGCCGATTGTGTAGCGGGGGTGGTCACAAGGGGTTTGAGGCATACCCATAACCCCACTTTATGGGGTCTGGGGCAGCGCCTCGGAAAATTTTGGTTTTGGATCCTATGTTAGGATGGCCGGACCC
The DNA here is from genome assembly GCA_031772625.1 of Pinus tabuliformis. Taxonomy (NCBI): domain Eukaryota; kingdom Viridiplantae; phylum Streptophyta; class Pinopsida; order Pinales; family Pinaceae; genus Pinus; species Pinus tabuliformis. The sequence continues at coordinate 21,995,460 of CM062805.1, forward strand.
ACCTATGGTTTTGTGCATGATTTTCGTACATGTTTTTGGATGTGATGGTTTTCAGTCCATGGTATTGGACGCAATGGTTTTCGATCCATGGTATTGGATGCTTTGTTGAAAATAATACTGAGAGGGGGGGTGAATCAGTATTATCAAGCAATTTAATAAATCTTCCTTATTTGATCTTTGAATTATTTTTGCATGTCAGTACCATAAAATAATGAGCATGAAAAATAGATAATCACACCAAAGAACACAAGATGTAAGGTGGAAACCCAATGTGGGTGAAAACCACCTGCTGCAATATGTCTCTATCTTCTTTCAATTTAGAAACCTCTTTTACAATGATTTTGTACTGGTGCAGTCCTTTACCAGTACGCAGGCTGCAACCTGCAGAGAGCTACAACTCTCTCTCTTTCTCGTTTTCCAGTCTACTCCTGGAAGGGAGCTACAACCCCCTACTTCCTTTCATAAAGCATCAGATGATCAACAAGTACATAACAGATATAGATTACTACAGATATCAGATCAGCAACAACAGAACTAACCCAGAACACCTTATCAATAGAGAAATTCAATCAACAGAACATCTTAAAACAGAGACGCAGTTTTCTTTTCTGTGGCCTGCGACCAGACGCTGTTAACCTTCTGCTACTCTGCGTCCACCCGCAGATATCCTTCTGCTCCGCTGCGTGCCCACGCACTGTTCCTTTGACTGGTCTGCGTTCTGTTGCTTCAGGGACGCACCCAAAGATACTATCGCGCCGCGTCTTTCGCTACAGAGACGCACCTGAAAACATTATCGCGCCGCGTCCTTCTGCTTCAGAGACGCACCTGAACCTTGATCGCCCTGCATCCCCACGCAGGTCTCTTTCTACTGTATTGCGTCTCGGCGCACTTACCCTTTACAGTATCAGCGTCCCGGCGCACTTGCCCTTTACAGTATCGGCGTCCCGGCGCACTTTCCCTTCGCTGAACCTGCGACCCTTCAGATGTAAATGATATGAAGACTTCAGAACAGACCCAAACAGTCAGATCTACAGATCTGATCATGCGCCATAGAGATCACAGTCCATTAGAAGATTCGCCCTCTTAGATCTGGACTAGATCTCACCAAATAAGATATTCAACCCAAGACACTTGGACAATCCAAATGAACTCCTTTGCTTTATATAGGCAAGCTCCTCCCCAAAACATGGAACAATACCACGAGCCGACACCATAGAAACACAAAACCGTCGGCTAGATACCACACAAGAAACCCCCACGTGCTTTTCTCTGCCTTGAAATGTGTGCACTGGGTAGACGCACCCCCTGAACGGCTGGCCGGCGTCCCTGGACGCGGGTTCTGCATGGTATACCTGCGGGGACGCACTTTCTGAACCGATTTCCTGCGTCCTTCTTAATTTCCAACAAACTGAGAGCCTTACCACTGGAGTTGCCATCAAGTACAACATCTGTAACATACAGTCATACCAGAAAACATAATGCCAACATGCTTCGGCATGTATAAATATGGATTATAAAATTGAAAGGAACATAATGAAAAATCAAGCTGGTAGTCCCGATTTTGGGCTCCAGAGGAAAATCTCTGTGTATATGTGTTTTGTGTGTTATGCTCTTGCATTGTTTATTTTATGTGTTTTAAAATTCGTATGCAGGTAATTTCCATACGGGGTTAAAACCTACAGTGGGGAGCTACAAGGAAAAATACATAAAGTGGACCATGCTATGGTAGGGAAGGGACCAAGATGTGCCGGATTTTACTAATGTTTTTTATACCCTTTGCACAAAGTTGGGTATCAAGGATTCTAAGAAACATTTGGTACTCAAGTAACACGGCTACCTACATAGATACATCCAGGATGAGATGGAGTTCCTGGACATATCCTCGCTCAGCATGGTGTACCAATATGTTGTCAAGATCGAGCAGAAGCTTAAATAGAAGAAGCAAGACTTTGGATATGCGAATCTAAAGCAAGGAAAAGGTGCCCCCAAATCGCAGAACAAAGGACAAAGCCACGGCGGGACTGCCAAGGACAAACTGCCAAGGCCACAAGTAAAGGACAAAACTACAAAGCTGAAGAAGGACATGGGAAAGTGGTGTGAGTTCCATAAGAGCTCCACCCACAACACAAGTGAGTGTCAGGCCAAGTAGTCACTGGTGGCTGAACTGAAGGCTTAAGAATCAGTTGCATGTTCCGACTTTGAGTCAGAACCTTACAAAGGGAATGAAAAAGGGAGGCAGATTATTAATGCGGAGCCCAACAACACCATCGCCACCACAAAGATCTAGAAGTAGGAACCCGAAGATCCAGAGGAGGAGGAGCATCTTTTCCACTCCAAAATGTTGGTAAAGGGTTCCCTGCTATAGTCCACTGTTGACAGTGGGAGCCAAAAGAACATCATTGCAGTAGAGGTCGTGAAGCGGCTGTGCTTGCTGACCACAACACACCCTTAACCGTACACCATCGGGTGGCTTCACCAAGGACGAGATCTGCGCGTGAGCCAACAATATCACCTTCCATACAGCATCAAGCCCTTCATGTATGAGGTATTATGTGAAGTTGCTCCCGTTGATGTTTGTGATGTATTATTAGGCCAACCATACTTTTGGAAGCAACATGATGTGTATGAGTCAAGGCCTCGTGATGTTATTGTTACATTGGGAAATAAGTTGTATAGGATACTGGATGTAGAACCACCTACCGCCATCTCTCTGGTTACTACAAAACAATGCAGTTAGCACATTTCAAAAATCGGGAGATTTATTTTCCTGATGATACGCCATCAAAGAAAGTAGAATACGTTGGCCACAACCTCTAGATAGGGCCCCTTTGCATGACAAAAATATATGGATAAGGTCATGGAGGAGTACGAGGACATCTTCACCTCCCTTGTAGGGGTGCCTCTGCACTGTCAGGTTAAGCACTCCATCGATTTGACCCCGGGTGTGTCATTACCCAATGGACCAATCTATCGATGCTTCGTTATGGAGAATGATGAAATCAAGAGGAAAATTCAGGAGCTGCTATAGAAATGTCACATTTGGCTGAGTTCATCGACCTGTGGGAGCCCGATCATATTGGTATAGAAGTAGGATGGGACTTGGAGACTTTGTATTGACTATCAGGCGCTGAACATGATCACTGTCCGGAATAGGTACTCAATCCCATGGATTGATGACCTTCTGGCCCAACTCAAGGGGGGAAATATTTCAGCAAGATCGACTTAAAGTCCGGATATCACAAGGTACCAATCAAACCCTTCGTTGTATGGAAGACTGCCTTCAAAGACAAGGAGGGCCTTTTCAAATGGTTGGTTATGCCTTTCGAGTTGACGAATGCTCCTGCAACCTTCATGAGGCTTATGTGTGACAAGTTGTAGCCATTCACCAACTCATTTGTGGTGGTATACTTGGATGACATCCTGATCTTCAGCCATAGTTGGGAAGAGCACCTCCACCACATCTGACAGGTTCTCCAAACACTGCGGCAACACAAGTTGTGTGCCAATTTGGAGAAATGCACTTTTGGCATGACCCAGGTTCAGTATTTGGGATATATTATTGGTGAACGAGGGTGCATGTGGATCCATCCAAGATCCAAGTCATTCGTGATTGGCCAACCCCAACCACTCTGATGGAGCTTCGCAACTTTCTGGGTCTTGCCAATTTCTACCGTAGGTTCGTGTTGGGGTTCTCTCATATCACTTGGCCCTTGAGTCAAGTCACCAAAGGAGGAGCGAAACAAAAATTATTTTGGTCTGAATCTCAACAGAAGGAATTCGCAAAGTTGAAACATCGCCTCTACTCTACACCGATGCTCACATTACTAGACTTGCAACAACCATTTAAGATCGAGACAGATTCCTCTGACTATGCTATTGGTGCAATCCTTACTCAACAGGGGCATCCAGTGGCATATCAAAGTGAGACAATTTCAGACACAGTCCAAAAGTATCCCACTTATGAAAAAGATATGTATTCCATTGTGCAGACCTACCGAAAATGGAAGCATTACATTTTGGGGAAGGAAACGGTCATCCACATAGACCACCGACCCCTGCAGTTCATGCAGACGCAAGGGAAGTTGCAGAATGATCGGCATCATAAGTGGTCCACATACCTGCAACAATTCCATTTGAATATCAAGTACAAGAAGGGCATCACAAATAATGTTGTAGACTGCCTCAGCCGACCACCGATTATGGAGTTAATCACCGTGCTCGACTCTTGTGGGCATGAGACTTATGATTGGCCACTTCTCTACAAAAGCGACCCAAAATTCGGCCACACATACCATACGCTCTTGGAAGGTCAGCAAGTTCCATATTTTCGATGCTCTGTTATGCCACCTGGGACACCTTTGTGTTCCTTCAAGTGGGCGTGTGAAGATGATTTGGGAAGCACACTATAATCGGGTTGCTAGGCATTTCAGGGTCGAGAAAGCGGTGGAAGTACTGTACAAGTATTTCTATTGGCCGAATCTTCGACAGGATGTCGGGAAGTACATCAGATCCTGCACTGCCCGCGCCATTGCCAAGCCGACCATCAAGAAGCATGGTCTCTATACTCCACTACCTAACCCTAGTTGACCTTGGGAATCTATCTCCATGGATTACATGTTAGGCCTTCCTTCTACTAAGCATGGAAATGATTGTGTTTTTGTGGTCGTCGACAGATTCTCAAAGATGGCCATTTTGGCGGCTTGCAAGAAGAGTATCACAGCAGAAGCCACTGCTAAACTCTTCTTTGAATGAGCATGGGTACACTTTGGGATCCCATGGTCTATCATCTCAAACCCGGATAGCAGGTTCCTCAGTACATTTTGGTCTAGTCTCTGGTTGATGCTGGACACCAAGATCACTAAATCCACAACTTTCCATCCCCGAATTGATGGTTAGACAGAGGTCGTCAACAAGATGATCGTACACATTCTGTGCATGTACAACTCAAATCATCCGCACAAATGGGATGAGAGCCTTCCTTATGCCCAAAACAGCTACAACTGGGCTCTCCACAGCTCGACTGGCCACAACCATTTTCAGGTGGGCTTTGGATTCTAGCCACAATGTCCCATTGATGTGGCCATACCATTTGCAGCAACTCAGGCAGATTCGACTCATGTCTAGTCCAAAGCCGACAAGGAAAATAGATTCATTCAACACATTCAACACATCCACCAATAGGTCCATGACATATTGGACAAATCCAATGCTAATTACAAGCATCAGCATGATCAACATTAGGTGCCCCACAAGTTCCATGTGGGCGACAAAGTTTGGCTACATTTGCAGAAGGAGCGCCTCGCTGGGCCCCACCGCAAGATTCGTCTGCTTCGATATGGGCCATACACTCGCTAGTAGAAGATCCAAGTGTATCGAGTTGTCAAAGGCAGCCAACTCCTGCACCAAGGAAAATGGCTCACTGGGGACCAAGTTCAACAGAAGTTTCCTCATCTCATGGAGGAACTCAATGCAATGGAGACCATTGCTTCCTAAGGGGGGAGGAATGATCCACGTGGATATTGGTGGCCACCCACCTATTCCATGTGGACTCCCACGATTGTTTCTTTCAGTTTTTCAGTTTCCTTAATTGTAGCACAATTTACTATTTTTGGCAGTTTTTCGAGCCCTGAACTTCCGGAGCCGTTTTGAGGCCCTAAACGATATTTTTTTGGCAAAATTTGTTCCAAGAAATTTAATTTAAATCGCGTTTTTAGTTGTCTTCCTTGGAGATATCTTTCCAACAAGGTATCATGCGCGTCAAACAGAGATAATATGGCCAAGTTACGACCTCGAGAATTTTGTTGCCCAACTAACCCCAACGGGGCCCATAAACTCTCGGTTTTATATCTCCTCGAGTTAGGGTTTTGGTTGTTTATGGTTTTCTCTTATTGTTCAATAATAAAAAGGCCCTTGAGCCTCAATGTAACTCAGTTCAGAGGCATGTAGACACCACATCTCTTCTCAGAGATAAGTTGCCATCCCCCGAGCTAGTCTCATTTCCATTCTGCTTGTAAGCATATTTCATTATTTGATATTAATGAAAGATCGTATTATTTCTACTACATCTCTGTATTTATGGTTATATCTATAATTTGTTGCGTTCCTGTTTAAATTCGGATCAGTGACTGTAATGTTCCACTACTGGGACTAGTGGTTGGTCATGGTTGTATTGTATGATTGGAACTTTCACTTCTTAATATAACAAAGCCACCACGTTTCATGCATATGTTTTTATTGTATCTTAGCTATCTTGGTTACTCTAATGATATATGTATCTGTTTTCTTACGCGTGCATGTATGGACTCTTTCTGTATAAGTATGTATGAATCTTATTGAGATGTGTTGTTGGTTTAACCATCACTTTGGATTGTTATCTTACTTGCTTTCTAGTTTGTGATGCATTTGCTCTCTTGTGTTCCCTTCTAATCCACGTGCTTCCACAGGTTTCCAAGGGGCTCACTCACCTCACTTTCCGTGTGTTAGACCCGTTCATGTACCTTCCTTGGCTTGCTACATATGTCACACCCTTGCTACCAACAAGGACATCTTACTTGCCTATGCGCGCCACCGTTGTCAAGACGATACCGTACGACCCACTGTTGGGACTCCTACACCAAACGGTCTGAGGTCTAGTTGGGACTTCTTAGCGAGGAGATCCCCTGACATGTTGGCGGGTCCAACACCGTCAACAAGCCCTTATATTCCTTTCATTTTAAAAGCATGGATTTCCACTAGAAAGGTTAAGCATTGAAGGTTGAAGAACATAAGTCCTTCTCAAGAAATAAAAGAAATGTTTGATGCCTCTGATGCCAAAAAAAGGATTGCAATTAAAGGTTATAAAGTGCTCTCATAAACATAAACCCAATGATCCAATAAAGCCATGTAGTATTGTACTTGATGCCCGATTGAATTTTAATTTTTAATTGCAAAGTGTGGATTCTGCCATAGAAGTTAGGCACTAGAAGTTGAATAACAAAATTTCTTCTCATGGAATCACTAACTATTTGATGCCCTTGATACCAAACAAATGAATGTGATTGGTGCCGATAAAGTGCTTTCGTAACTGTAGCCTATCTGATCCAACAAAACTTTGTAGC
>CM062805.1:23830156-24066636 GCA_031772625.1 Pinus tabuliformis
TCCCTGAAGCAATAGAACGCAGAGCAGTTAAAGGAACAGTGTGTGGGCACGCAGTGCAGCAGAAGGATATCTGCATGTGGACGCAGGGGAGCAGAAGGTTAACTGCGTCTGGTCACAGGCCACAGAAGGAAAAACTGCGTCTCTGTCTTAAGATATTCTGTTGATTGAATTTCTCTGTTGATAAGGTGTTCTGGGTTACTTCTGTTATTGCTGATCTGATATCTGTAGTGGACTGTAACTGTTATGTACTTGTTGATCATCTGATGCTTTATGAAAAGAAGTAGGGGGTTGTAGCTCCCTTCCAGGAGTAGACTGGAAAACGAGAGAGAGAGAGAGTTGTAGTTCTCTGCAGGTTGCAGCCTGCGTACTGGTAAAGGACTGCACCAGTACAAAATCATTGTAAAAGAAGTTTCTAATTTGAAAGAAGATAGAGACATATTGCAGCAGGTGGTTTTCACCCACATTGGGTTTCCACCTTACATCTTGTGTTCTTTGGTGTGACTATCCGTTTTTCTTTGTTCATGCTCATTATTTTATGGTACTGACATGCAAAAATAATTCAAAGATCAAATAAGGAAGATTTATTAAATTGCTAGATAATACTGATTCACCCCCCCTCTCAGTATTATTTCCAACAATTGGTATCAGAGCAGGTCCTTCAGAGAAGCTTGATCGCTTGAAGGTAGATCGTTCATCATGAGCAACTACGAGAGAGAAGCATCAATCAGGCCACCGGTTTTTGATGGGACAAACTTCAACTATTGGAAGGTAAGAGTTACTGCATATCTTCAATCTCTTGGTACAGAAGTTTGGGACATTGTAGAAACAGGCTATGCTTTTCCTTCAGCTACTCCTACAGATGCAGCTGAGAAAAAGAAGTATGAAACAAATGCAAAAGCAGTCAGTACTCTATTAGGAAGTATATCCCAAACAGAATTCATGAAGGTAATGCACTTCAAATCAGCAAAAGAGATATGGGACAAAATGGTCACGAGCTATGAAGGAGATGAACAGGTAAAGCGGGCTAAACTTCAAACTCTCAGGATTCAGTATGAGACTCTCAAGATGTATAATGATGAAAGTGTGGCTAATTATTTTCTTCGGGTAGATGAGATTGTTAATTGTATGAAAAATTTGGGTGAAGAAATAAAAGAGGCTATAGTAGTTGAAAAGATTCTAAGATCATTATCCCCCAAGTTTGAATCTAAAGTATCTGCAATAGAAGAAAAGGAAAATCTCGGAATTCTCACTATGTCTCAGCTACATGGAATTCTAATTGCTTATGAAATGAGAAAGGGAGGTCCATCAGATAGAAGGGAAGCTGCTTTCAAGGCATCAGGCAAAGAAGATTACTATGAAGCAAGCCATGTTCCAGAAGAAGAGGAAGAAGAATCAAATTTTGTCAGAAATCTTCAAAGGGGTTCGGGAAGGTTCAGAGGTAAGCTACCTTTCAAATGCTTTGCTTGTGGAAGAGTAGGTCATTATGCTGCAAAATGTACTTATAAGGATAAAGGAAAGGAACCTGCTAGATGGAACAAGAAACAAAGTGCAAATAAGAAAAGCTACTACACCCATGAAGATAGTGATGGTCTATCAAACAGTGATGAAGATGAACGAGGTAATGAATATAAGTTATTAATGGCATTTGAAGATGATGATTATATGGATGCTATAGATGTGGATAACCTTTATGATGAAATCACTAGACTCAAGAGATGTATAGAAGAAAAGAATGTGATCATTGATACTCTACAATTTCAAATTGATGAAAAGGAAAAACATCTTGAAAAACTAGAAGAAGAAATTGTTGGTCTTAGAAAAGAGATTGAGAAAACAAAAGCTATTAATCTTAAGTTTGTCAAAGGATCTGAAACTTTGGATAAGATTATCAATGTGCAGCGGTGTCCTCTAAACAAGACAGGTCTGGGCTACAATGGAGAAACCTCTCAAGCATCCACCTCAAAGAGTTATCTTGATGCAGCAAGAAGAAATGAGCAAAAGAACAATGAAGATCATCAGGTAAAGCAGGGACGAATTACAAACAGAAACTATCAAGGGCAATCCATCCTAAGGGTGAACCAGCCACAGGTAAAATCTTCTCAATTTGGTCCAAGAATAGATGAAAATAGAAATTACAATCAGTTGGCTGGTAGATTCGATAACCGTAGAAGTTTCTTCAATGGACAATGCTTTTCTTGTCATAACTTTGGTCACAAAGCAGCTCAATGTGTTGCATATAAAACAATCATGACTAGGGAAGCTCAAAAACAAAGAAGTATGACAGGGATTACAAAAAGGACCTATAACAACTTTTCGGTTCTTGAAAATGAAGTCGAATGTTCTATTTGCAATAACTTTGGTCATGAAGAATCTGAATGCAGGAGCAGGTTTCAGCAGAAAAAGGAGCAAGCCTCAAGCACCAAAACATGGAGAATAAAGGAACCTCAAACAGAAAGATGTGGAATAGCATTTTATGCAGAGGGATAGGAAAATCTATGGTACATTGACAGTGGATGTTCGAAGCATATGACAGGTGATAAAGAAAAACTTGAATCTTATTCTGCTCTAGAAAAGGGAAAGAAAGTCTCTTTTGGAAATGATACTCCTGCAACTATAAAAGGAAAAGGCATTGCTCAGTTAAAAGAAAAGGTCAAAGCTGGAAATGTTTTGTATGTTGATGGATTGAAGCATAATCTTCTAAGTGTCAGCCAGATGTGTGATCAAAGAACCGAGGTTATTTTCAGATCGAATGGATGTCTTGTTCGTGATCTTGATACAGGTAAAACAGTACTCAAAGGCAAAAGAACTCCAAATAATCTGTACATATTTGAAGAAGGACAACAACAATGCTATCTGAGCAAGGATGAAGAGCACTGGTTATGGCATCGAAGGTTGGGACATCTAAGCTTCTCACAAATAAGGAAAGCATGCAAATATCAGGCAGTTCGCGATCTTCCAGATATCAAAATTCCTGACAACACCATATGCAGATCATGTCAGTTTGGAAAGCAAACCAGAACTAACTTTCCAGAGAAAGAAGGATCAGCGAGCATGCCTCTTGAGCTAGTACATACAGATACATGTGGTCCATTCAGGAAAAGAACACCTAGAGGAGAGGAATACTTGATATTATTTATTGACGATTTCTCCAGGTTTGTCTGGTTAGGACTTATGAAGCACAAAGATGAAGCATTCGAAAAATTCAAATCCTTCAAAGCCTTGGTTGAAAATGAATCAGGTCACAAAATTAAGTGCCTCAGATCCGACAGAGGTGGGGAATTTACTTCAAATGAATTTTTCGATTTCTGTGATGAACATGGGATAAGGAGAGAATTCTCTACAGCTAGAACTCCTCATCAAAATGGAGTTGTTGAAAGAATGAACATAACAATCCAACAAATGGCTCGTGCTATGCTTGATGAATCAGGAACTCCCGCAACTTTCTGGGGTGAAGCTGCACATGCTGCGGTTGTTATTCTCAATAAAACAAATGTCCGGGTGAACAGCACTCAAACTCCTCATGAGCTTTGGAGTGGCAAGACTCCTTCCGTAAAGCACTTCAAAATCTTTGGGAGAAAATGCTATATCAAGAATACTGATGAGCAGCTTGGCAAACTTGAACCTAGAGCAGATGAAGGCATTCTTCTTGGCTACTCTCCATATAGCAAAGCATACAAGTGCTACAATAAAAGACTTGGCAGAATTGTTGACAGCATTGATGTAGTGGTTGATGAGAAGGGATAGATTCCTAGGCAAGTCCATCATGGAAACATCGAAGAAGATGAAGGCTACCCTCAAAGACAGAATGATGAAGAAGAAGAACCTCAAGAAGAACCTCAAGAAGAGCCAGAGGAGCAAACAAGAATAGAAGAAAAGACTCCATCCAGATATGTTCAGAAGAATCATCCAGAATCTCAGATTGTGGGGCAGAAAGAAGCAGGTGTACAAACAAGAAGAACAGTTGCAGAAGCCTCAAGCTATTTGGCATTACTCTCCTCTACTGAACCACAAAATGTGAAAGAAGCATGCAAAGATGAATGTTGGGTGAAAGCAATGGATGAAGAACTTGAGCAAATCGAAAAGAACAACACTTGGGAGCTGGTTCCTAGACCAAAGGATAAGAATGTTATCGGAACAAAATGGGTCTTCAAAAATAAATTGAATGAAAATGGAGAAGTAATTAGAAACAAAGCCAGACTTGTTTGTAAAGGGTATGCGCAGCAAGAAGGAATAGACTTTGAAGAAACTTTTGCTCCTGTTGCAAGACTTGAGGCCATCCGAATGTTCCTTGCTCTCTCAAGTTTTCAAAACTTCAAAGTATTTCAAATGGACGTGAAATCAACCTTTCTGAATGGAGACTTGGAAGAAGAAGTATACATTGAACAGCCAGATGGGTTCATTCTTGGAAATGATCCAAATCTTGTATGCAGATTGAAAAAGGCTCTCTATGGTCTCAAACAAGCTCCAAGGGCCTGGTACTACTGGTTGGACAAATATCTTCATCAACAAGGTTTTTCAAAAGGTTCAGCAGATAGCAATCTGTATATAAAAGTTGAAAATGACAAATTGCTAATACTTGTTGTGTATGTAGATGACATTATTTTTGGCAGCAATGAAGAAGCTATGAGTCAAAGCTTTGCCTCGATCATGCAGAAAGAATTTGAAATGTCCTTGCTAGGAGAACTAACATATTTCCTTGGTTTGCAAATCCAACAAAAAGAAGGAGGAATCTTTTTATCTCAAACCAAGTATCTCAAACAGATTTTGAAGAAATATGGCATGGAAGATGCAAAACTAGTATGTACACCCATGGTCACAGGATGTAGTCTCAGTGCAAATGATGAATCTGCAGCAGTACATCAACCAACCTACAGATCTATGATTGGAAGTTTACTATATTTGACAGGTACCCGACTGGACATCATGCATGCAGTTGGAATAGTTGGAAGATTTCAGGCAAATCCGAAGGAGACTCATCTTCAGGAAGTAAAGAGAATTTTCAAATATCTTCAAGGGACTCAAAATTATGGCTTATGGTATCCTAGAGATACAGATCTTACTCTTCATGCTTATACAGATGCAAATTGGGCCGGAAGCGTGGATGACAGGAAAAGCACAAGTGGTGGTGCGTTCTTTATGGGTTCCAGACTGGTATCTTGGTTCAGCAAGAAACAGAGTTCGATTGCCTTGTCTACAGCTGAAGCAGAATATGTTGCTGCTGCATCTTGTTGCACCCAACTTCTTTGGATGATGCAGACTTTGCAGGATTTTCAAATCACTTGTACACCACCTATCCCCATATTATGTGATAACACAAGTGCAATCAGCATCTCAAAGAATCCGGTTATGCATTCAAAAACCAAGCACATACCAATCAAGTATCATTTTCTCTGGGAACAAGTGCTTGAACAGAAGGTCAAGTTGGAGTATGTTCCTTCTAAGGAACAAGTTGCTGATATTCTCACCAAACCATTGCCCAGGGACACCTTTGAGTACCTCAGGCAAAAGCTGGGGGTTGTTGATGCATCATCTTGTTGTTGAATCTTTTCTGATTGATGGTACAGGTTCAGGGGGAGCATATAATGCATTGTTGGCATTATGGAGGATGGTCAGAAGGAGGTCTTGGAAATAGCTGCAATATGTCTCTATCTCTTTCATGGTGGATTATGGTTCTTTGTTGCAGATCTGGTTCATATTCAGGGGGAGCATGTTCTTAGGGGGAGCATACCCCTTTTGCCCTTGATGTCAAAGGGGGAGAATGAAGCTGAAGTTTGTGAGGTTGCCATCAAGTCCAAAGGGGGAGATTGTTGGCATTATGACTAAAGTGTTGTCCTTGATGGCAACCCATTCAGGTGACAGGTCACTGTTCTTCAAGTCAGCAGCAGAAGTTGATGATCAGCTATCAAATATTGAAGGAAATAAGGAGGACGCAGGTATACCTTACAGAAAGTGCGTACCCGCAGGTACACCATGCAGAAGCCGCATCCAGAGACGCAGGCCAGCCGTTCAGGAGGTGCATCCACCCAGTGCACACATTTTAAGGCAGAGAAAAGCACACGTGGGGGTTTCTTGTGTTTTACTCTTGGTATCTAGCTGACGGTATTGTGTTATTGTGGTGTCGGCTCGTGGTATTGTTCCATGATTTGAGGAGGAGCTTGCCTATATAAAGCAAAGGAGATCATTTGGTTTATGTATGTCTTTGGTTGAATATCTTATTGGGTGAGATCTGGTCTAGATCTAAAAGGCGAATCTACTGAAGGACTGAGATCCCTTTGGCGCAAGATCAGATCTATAGATCTGACTGTTTGGGTTACACTTAAAGTCTTGAAATCATTCATACCCGAAGGGACGCAGGTACAGTGAAAGGAAAGCGCGCCGGGACGCAGTGCAGAATCTGGAGATCTGCGTGGAGACGCAGGGCAGACGAAGTTCAGGTGCGTCTGGGACGCAGTTCAGTGACTGGAGATCTGCGTGGGGACGCAGAGCGATCAAGGTTTAGGTGCGTCTCTGAAGCAAAAGACGCGGCGCGATAGTGTTTTTGGGTGCGTCCCTGTAGCAGAAGGACGCAACGCGATAGTGTTTTTGGGTGCGTCCCTGTAGCAGAAAGACGCGGCGCGATAGTGTTTCTGGATGCGTCCCTGAAGCAATAGAACGCAGAGCAGTTAAAGGAACAGTGCGTGGGCACGCAGGGGAGCAGAAGGATATCTGCGTGTGGACGCAGGGGAGCAGAAGGTTAACTGCGTCTGGTCGCAGGCCACATAAGGAAAAACTGCGTCTCTGTCTTAAGATATTCTGTTGATTGAATTTCTCTGTTGATAAGGTGTTCTGGGTTACTTCTGTTATTGCTGATCTGATATCTGTAGTGGACTGTAACTGTTATGTACTTGTTGATCATCTGATGCTTTATGAAAAGAAGTAGGGGGTTGTAGCTCCCTTCCAGGAGTAGACTGGAAAACGAGAGAGAGAGAGAGTTGTAGCTCTCTGCAGGTTGCAGCCTACGTACTGGTAAAGGACTGCACCAGTACAAAATCATTGTAAAAGAAGTTTCTAATTTGAAAGAAGATAGAGACATATTGCAGCAGGTGGTTTTCACCCACATTGGGTTTCCACCTTACATCTTGTGTTCTTTGGTGTGACTATCTGTTTTTCTTTGTTCATGCTCATTATTTTATGGTACTGACATGCAAAAATAATTCAAAGATCAAATAAGGAAGATTTATTAAATTGCTAGATAATACTGATTCACCCCCCCTCTCAGTATTATTTCCAACAGACCTCCCCTCTTCGGGAGAGACTTGTAATAAAGTAGATGTCTTCTACCTCAATCCTAGAGGCATCTAGTCTATCATGAAGGCATCATCCTCTGCACTCCAGTAGTGGACCAATAGTTTGAGCAAGTGCGTGTTGGCTTTCATGTTTAGCATTTTGAAGAATTTCAATAAGCCACAACCTCTTAGAGTGTCTAGTTCATTTTGGTCATCCATTACCTCATTATCAATTGTGGTATGCTCTCTTTCCCTCCATGTGATGGTCATTCTAGAAAAAGTTTTGAGTTTCAACCATTAGTTTTTATGTTTAAACTTTAACTCACGTACATTTGGGTTCCATTTACACATAGTCACGTGTAGGGCTGTCGTATACATAGGTTGATCAAATCCAACCCGCGTGTACGCAGAGTTGGATTTTTGGGCATAAATTACCATAGTTAAAACTTTAAGAAAACTTCTAAAACTATCACAAAACATTACAAGCATGATCTGAGGGTTACTTGATAACTTTAGGGCGATTTGAAAGGTCCAATTGTTTAGAGAAAAACTTGCTCCTTTTTTCTCCACAACTCTTTGCTCCAAACAGAAATGAAAAAACTGTGAGTCCAAAAGTCATTATATAACTTTGAAATTGCAAAATATTTTTTCAAAAATTGATTTTTGTCTCATGATTTTTTTGACCTGTGGGCTTGGATTGTCGAGATTTTTTTTTATTTTTTATTTTTTATTTTTTTATTTTTTATTTTTATTTTATTTTATTTTTATTTTATTTTATTTTATTTTAATTTTATTTTACTTTATTTTTATTTTTATTTTATTTTTTATTTATTTATTTATTTTTATTTTTATTTTTATTTTTATTTATTTATTTATTTATTTTTTCAGGATATTTTGGAGACCTTCTTCAAGATGTTATTTCAGTCCCATGACCGTTGACCTGTCATGGCAGGTATCGTCCACTCACTGGCATATAGGTTAGGGAAAACCATTTTTCCGCTGCATCTTGCATACTAGCCTCCATTCCATGATACGTTAGCCAGAGGGTCGAACCCATCGTATCTTTGTTAGCAAACCATTTTCAATCGCCAATTTTATAAAATCATGATGTGATGGTAGAGCCATCCTTTACATGGGCATCTTAGTTAGAACCTCACTGACATTGGTTTCCCATGCTGCTATACTGAGTAGGCTCAGGAGTCCTCTTTAGTCCCGCCATGACTTATGCATTGAAGACACATTCTCCTCTCTTTTTCGCTGATTTCTGGCCTTATACCCTAGAGGCTCCTTTGTGTTGAGTTGTACTGCTGCATTGCATTTCGGCTATTTGCACCTTTTGGCCTTTAGCCGGCTTCACTTGGATTCGTGTTTAAGCAACTTATCTGACCATGTCTTCTACAAAATCAACCATGAAATCACTTAGCTTCTGTAACTTGACACATCCTTTTACCCGTGGAAAGAACATCCCTTTGAGTGTTCTTGACCAGTTTCGCCTCCCTGAATTGAGCATAGGAATGTTCCCCTCCCAGGAACTAGATCATCTGTTTCTCTGACACTCGTTCTTTCCACTGTACTATAACATTCTTTTATTCTTTTTCCATCTTAAAGAAAAAGAAGAAAAAAAGGTTATATATTCCAAAAAGAGTGGGAATGGGACAACATTTCCATATTTTGTTGGCAGCTAGAGTCAGTCGTATCGCCCTTGAACAAAGCACTCAAAAGTAAGTCTGTCCTCCATTTGGGCAGGATTTAGTTTGACTTAGGTATGCCTTAACCTTTTTATTGGTTCAGTAATCCTTCGATTGGTTACCCCTTCCAATCATATGGAGAGTTTGCTTATGCATCCTACATGAAAAACTTATACAGAGTTATCATATGCTACCATATAGTCATCATTGAGTCCTGCTTTTTTTCAAGGGAAGTAAGCCTGAGTCGGCCTCTCTGTAGTGTCTCTTGACTTATTTTCCAGTCGGTCATCCCTGGTTGTTAGTGTCATGTTTGTCATCACATCAATTATATTGGTCCTTTGCTTGTGTCAGTTTGAGAAGGTATTGATTGACTTCTTGCTGGCAGGTCTTGTCCTTATTGACTACGACATTTTGCTTTGAGGGCAAACCTAGAGCTGCACCTTGGCCCTATTTTCATTATTGATAGGTCACTTGGTGCTGAGCATCGATCAGTATCATGGGTCTTTGACTGAGTGGTTTCCCTTGTGTTCGACATTAGCTTTCATTATCACACATTGGGATTCGTGCAGTGCCTTGGTTTCCATTTGACCCTATTGGTGGATTTCTTGCCTCCGTGTCAGCTTTCATTATTGGTTGGTTCAGAGGGTTTCTATCATGCGCTAGCTACATCTTGTGTACTGGAAACATGCTTCAGTTGGGTTACTACATCTTTTTCATCCGATTCCTTCCACATTATTAGCATACGGGTTACACTCGCGCTAGATTGATGAAGGATGCCTTAATGCCTTCCTTCTAACAAATCTTTTCCTATCAACTACAACTCATTTGCTCTGAGACAAAGATCTAGAATCCATTTGGTTGTACCTTGGGGTTTGCAGTCATCAGTGGTAGATTCCTTCGCTATTGATAGTGGGAAACCATCATTATCCCCTGATTTATAGATTCTTCCAGGTGTTCAACTTCAGCTCATTTATTCGCACTTATAAGATTGTACTGGGTACCTTGACTCTTATTATCATTATCGGTGAGTAGTCTCACATTTGTTAACAATATACATCAATGACCGGTAATCAAATGATTTCTCACATGGTTGACCTCAGATCATTTATTCACATTGTGTAGAAATGTACCGTGGCAGTCGGTGAAGACCTCAAGTTGCATCAACATGTTTTGGTTCACTTGTGAGTTGCTCCTGTTGTTGCCATTTGACACCATCCACCGTATATGTTGCAATTCTTCACAATGACATATTATATGATGGCATCTGAGTTGCGATGTAGTCTACTTTTATTCCATCATGTTCATTTGGCACTATTGGGATTAGTTTTTGACATCAGTGATTAGCTTCATCCTTCAGCATCATTGATCGTCTTCTTAAATGTGATATTCAGACATGTACTTTTTTCGATCATGATCAGATGATCCATCATGTACTTTCAGTTCTTTATACTTGTATACATATTGGATCCACTTGTAATTGATATGCAGACATGCTTTACTTTTTCTGAGCATGGGTATGCCCGCCTCAAACAACACTTTCTTTCTGATCTCTTTTCATGGCTTGGTAGGCTAGATTCTGGTGAAGTCCTTCTCGGTCTCGACAAGATTCTTTCCATACACTTAATACATTTCGGCCATCATGTACTCCTTCTGACATCATATATTAGGCTACATCTGTTATAGCACCATTTATCACCCTTAGTATTTGTGATGCTTGGTTTATGGCCTAGGGCAACCCCTCCTTCCAGACTTGGTCCAAATATATTAAAAACAATGTTTTATTCCATGTACACTACTTTTCCCTGAGATAAAAGCATGTACACACGTGTCAGTCAATACCCAACCCACGTATATGTGTTAAAACACTTAAAAAATTAAATTTCCTTAATTATGGGAGGAGTTCATAGGTTTTACCTGTTGATTACCTCCTATTGCCCATGGCCCAACTGTTTCCTAGCTAAAAAACTAATTGGGAGAAGTATAAATAGACTTCTATGGGAAGGACTTAAGGAGGAGAAGAGATAGAGTTATTGTACTAAGATTATCCCTAACTGAGTCTGTTGAATCCCTGTGCCTCATGCACTTCTCCAAGCTTCAGGAAACCCTTGTTTCCTTGATTATAGATATTCTCCCTCTTGCTTGAGATATCATGGTTTTGGTTATGGAATAAGATTGTTGAAGGTTGGGCTAGGAGGAATCCGGAGGACGGTTCCGCTTGGAGCCGAAAGAAGAAGACTCTGGTGAATTCTTTCCATCTTATTTATAGCTTACTACAATAAAATAAATGTTGTCTTGTTTCCGAAATTAACTTTGTTTATGCATCAAATTGTGTTGTAATTCATGTATGAACGTGTTTTGATGTATGACGAGTCAGATGCTTATATGATATAAAGTCAATTTCGTGAATATGCTTTACCTTTATACTGCTATGTATGTTCGAATTGAATGATTTTCAGGTTTGAAGAACATCGGGAGTTGCAGAGGGTTTGAACCCTGCAGGAACTACTCGAACGAAGGAAAACCTGGTACATTCATCCTTATCTAGTTTGATTATATAAGAATTTTCCCTGAGCTATATGAGTGTTTCTTGTTGTAGTTTGCTTCTTCTTTGTTGGGGTTCTAACCCAAAGCCCTAGGGTACTTATTCTCGAAACAATTAGGAAGATTGATGTGTCTGAATATTTGATGCCAAAGATTCTCTATTTTTATCATTGTTGAAGTCAAAGCTTGGTGTGGCACATTTGTGACATTCAACTTGCACAAGCTTCCAACTCATATTCCAGATGCAACCCGTTTCTATTTATCTATAAAATCCTTTATGACACAATAAGTTTTATAAAACTCCACCTTCAAGTTCTGGTCTACAATCATGGAGATAGATATCAGATTCTTTTTATTGGCCGGTACATACATCACATTTTGGATTCGCCTGATATTTCCATCAGATAGTATCAAAGGAATGTTCCCATATCCTTTGATCTGATAGGCTCTGTCATCACCAAGGTAGATATTAGCCCCACTGTTGGTTTCTTTAAAATTTTCAAACTAGTGTTTGTTACCTGTCATGTGAGTGGATGCTCCACAATCCACAAACTAGGTTTTAGCCTCATCAATTTCAGGAGAAAGAGCAGAATCATACACAAATAATTAAAGACCATGATTCTGATCTCTGTTAGCAAAGTGCATTGTATGTCTCTTATGTCTATGTCGCGCTTCATCATTCTTTTTCTTAAAATAATTTCGAGTAACGTGACCAGATTTACCACAATAAAAACACTTGGTTCCTGAATCATTTCGATTCGAAGACATACCTTGAACTTCCTTTCCCTGGGTTGCACCACTACCTTTCTGTTCTACTCTCTATTTTCTTCTAAAAGGATTTTTCTTCGCCATTAATGCGAGATCTACATTCTGAGGCTTCATACTCATCTACCTCTCTTCTTCTTGCATCAAGATCCATGTCAATTCTTTGAAATTGGGGGCTTTCTCCCTCACGTTTAAACCTGTAATAAACATTTGATAATCATCAGTCATACCATTCATGGTAATTGTGACAAGATCAGTGTTCGCCACTTTCTCCCCTATATCGACCAACTTGTCTCTAAGCTCTTTAATCTGAGAGATGAATGAAGTGACTCTTTCATTCTCCTCCATTCTAATGAAGATAATATTACTCTTCAAGAACAATAATCAATTTGTATTCTTTATCTCATACAGATCCTTGAGAGTTTCCCAAATATCAGTTGTTGATTTACACTCTTTGATGTGAGGGAAAACACAGTCTTCCACTGATAATTTCAACAACACTTTCGTTGTGTTCTCCCTCTTCTACCAATCACGAATTGCTGCAGTTGTTCCACACCCGGCTATAGCCGGCTTCACTTTATCCCCATTTGAAATCACCCACACACTTTCCCCTCAAGTAGTGTTTGTAATTTGAATTTGCAGTTTGAATAATTCAACCCATCAAGCTTGTTTCTCTCATTCAAGTATGCCTCTACCATATGGTTATTCATCGTGACAGTTTGATCTATGGATCAAATGAAAAATTTGGTTTCACAACAGCTGAACCAACAAAGTGATCTTGGTCTTCAAAATACGCAATCTACCTCGTCATCAACATAACAATCTCGGTAAAAGATCTTGTTGCAACCAAATCTTACGATCTCGACATGCAATCTCAGCCACCAAAACTTTGGCCACGATGCCTCCTCCGATGCCTTCTCCGATCTGAAAAAAAGAGAGAAGAAAATTGAATATGGATGCCACACACACTCACACAGACTGACTCAAGGCTTCATACAACTTGGCCAAGAAAAGCTACAACAACTTGCCTTGATACATCGAAATCGCACCTGATTCCATAAAATTCACTTTATATTTCTTCTAGGTCGTGAGTTTGTGGTCGAAACAGATAAGAATGCACCAAATTTATAAGGTTCGTTGTCCAAGGCTCCTCAAATTCGTGAATTTTCTCTTAAATCTAGTCTCCATGACAATCCAATTCTGAACCTCCACGTTGATTCAAAAATGAGAATCCGCAATCAACCATGAACTGCCACTTTAGCCACATTACCAACGCTGAATCTGCAGTGAACTATGAACTGCCACTTCGGCCACGATGCCACTACAGCCACACTGCCACTCTTACTTGGCCTCGTGAGTAAAGGCACCACTGCACTAGGAAGACTCAGGTCTACTCACACATCTACTAGCATTCAACTGCATGAATGCCATCGCCTTTCTCACGCAGATCTACCACAGAGACAGCCACCAATCTCCAATCCGCCAATCGATCCATGCAGATGGTGATGTTCCAATCATTCTACGCAACTCACCATATAATGGATCTCTTCCAACCCACCAGGCGTGCCAACTTACCACATCTACAACGCGTAAACGAGCCACAGACCCGCGCTGACCCCGGACCAAATCTCAGTTGACCAGTGCGTAAATTATGTCAAAATTCCGCGTTGTGCCAATATGCATGAAAAAAAAACCTTTACTTCTCTCCAACCATGAAGGCTCTTCGATTCTGCCACCAAGGCTCTTCGATTCTACCACCAAAGCACTCCAACCACTAAGGTTCTGCATTGCCACTGAGGCTCATGATTCAACCACTAAGGTTTTCGAATGCATTTGACCATCTTTGACAAAACATCTAAATTAAAATTAAGGATACATTAAAATCAATTAAAATAAAAATAAAACTTTTAAAATTAAATTTATTTTATTATTTTAGAAATATTAAATTAATTAAAATCATTTTATGCTTTTGTATCAATTACTAAGCATCATCAATAAATTATCATTAATCATGACAGGGTCGGCTACTATCATTCTCATTCTCATTCCCATTCCATCTCAAAAATCTATTTATTCATTTCAATGAGATCTGTCCTACACACTTATTGATCTATCGTGATGATAAGCCACGGTGGATGGCTCGAGAAGTAGATTCAAATAATTATGGATGCAACTCAAGAAAACTATACACAAACTTTGTATAATTGACGCTTCTGGATCTCCCAAAATGCAGCAAATTCTCATCTATCAAAATGCAGCAAACTGCACTTTTGATAGTTCTATATGTGAATTGTCTGGGTAAGTGTATCCAACAGTGAATTATGGGAGTCACCTTTCTCACACACATGGATATCATAAAAGTAACTTGTAACTGATTCTCTTCAAGCCAAAAGCCCAACAAGACCCATCAACATATAACATACTCACACAATCAAATTAGAGATACATTGAAGAACATTAATTGATTCTGCACATTTACAAACAGAATCAAAGAAACCAACAAATCTCACAACAACATAATCAATAGTCATGAAACTATATGTTGTAATTGGAGCACAAACAAGTCTCGTCATCCCTTGGCATTCACTTTTGGAATCTTAATGCATATCAATGTTTGTTCTTCTTTCCTTTTTATTTTTTATTTTTGTTTTTCATATTTCAAAGAAAGAAATTTGATGAACATGGTGTATAGATTGGCTAAAAAAAATTTGTATATTACATCTGAATTCAAATTACAAACCACATAAATAATGTTCATAAGATTTAGCAAATTCCAAACAAAAAATTGTTTGTTGAGATAATCTCTCAACAATCAACCAACCAATCTTACCTATTTACTGATATAAACATTATTCCATATATAATATACCCAAAATAATAAAAAAAAATATATAATTATAATTAGATTAAATATTTTAATTTTAATATTTATAAATTATTCAACCATCATAATTTATACCTTAACCAGTCTGTTATCTTTAACTTTTATTTTACAAACCCTAAAATTTATTATTTGTAAGACATTCATATTACATTCGTAGATGAAACTTATTATTATAAGAAAATTTTAATATTACCTCCATGTTACACAACAATTTGTCACCGTTTGTCACCGTCCCTATTACCCCTCTCCCGCACACTGGAGGAATCATTCCAGGACCTGTGAGAAGTGACATGACCTGAAACCACTTGCATCATATTCCTCTAAGTATGAGCTTCATATGCCCTGAAGACATCTCTTGCAAAATACCCATGAAAACAACTCTTTTTGCATTAGCGCGGGTCCACAGTTCACTGCCCGCGCCAATGAGGTAAATCCTCTAAAGAGGGCGCGCTATTGGCGCTCTGTCTCAGAGTCGCACTCGCGCCAACCGAATTGAGTAAAGTTTTTAACCAACAAGCTTCCGAAGGTTCTCCTTAACCCATTCACCAACTGAATCTATGTTGAGCTAGGATGGTTTGGCTTCGAATCTCCATAGAAGGGAAGTGGTTTGCCACCATTCATGGAAGTTTCCAAGTGATAAATCCAATCCCATCAATAATGTGGTTGATCCTATCTCTTTCCTCTCTATCTATAAAAGCTTGCCTCTATGCTTTGAGCAAGCTAGTTCCAGTTCTAGTATAGTGATAGAGAATACCAGGAGTTCAAGAGTTTGAAGCTACAAGAGCCTTCTTTGCACCCATAAAGCCAAATCTAAGTGAGGAGATTCTTGTCACCCAAAGAGAGAGAGGCTTGTTTCCCATCCCAACAAGCTTTGCAAGACTTGTGTAGCTGACTACCCAGCCAAAGGAGGATTCGACGTCAGAACAATGGTTGTATTCTTCTTTTTTATTTATTAATAATAGATGACTATCATTATGGTTCCACTCTCATTGTCCTATGATTGATGTTGAGTTATATCTTTTCTGATTGATATATAATTTCATCTACTAGATTTTATGCTTGTATTTGTTTTGTTCTTTGCATGTGCAGGTGTCCAATCACGGAGATCGTGGGGATCGTGACCGGCCGAGGCAAAGGAACGAGAGCAACGTCTCTTCTACGAACATTAGCGTTGGAATCCAAGTAGGTTATCATTATCCACTTTTTACTTGCAATTAGGAACTTGCGTGATAGCATTGTGTGATTGTTGCTAGACCCGGTCTAGGCTAGTAGGGATCGTCTCTGTCCGCAGAGAGGATTTACCTCCACAACACTCCATCCATGCATATGCACTACTCTTCTGCTTTGACACTTGTGTATAAACACCAAAATTTAGAAAATAATGTTAATATTATAGTTTAACCAATACTTCAACTGCGACTCTCATTGCAGAGAATTTGGGAATTGTCAGGCTATGGGATTGGTGTGAAGAACCTTTACATTCATATCAAATATTTAAATTGTGTAACTGAGATGTACATACTTCTGGATGAGTGTACTTAATTTCGCCTCAGTAATTTGATATTGGGCAGTTAAATCTGTTTGTTTTTTGTTACCATAAGAAAATTATTACGCTTAAGAGAACTAATGAATCAAAAACATATGGTTCAAAGAGATGAGTGGCAGTTCAACTAATGTATCAAAACATCTTATTATTTTTTTTATTCAAAACGTCATCCCTTGGTTTGGTTTATCTACAATGCCAATATATTTGCTTCGAGTGCTAATTAATTTGGTTTCTTTAAAATCCATCGCCGCTGTAAATATATTTTCAAAAATTCAGAAAAGATATGTTCATTTAGAAAGAGTACCGAATATGAGCAAATGCTTGTATACAAATAAATGGATGAACCAACCCCGATAGGATGCCCTCAATTTCCACAACTCAGCAACCGCATCTGCACGATGGATTTACCCTTGCTCCCTCTTTCTTCAGCTTTCATCTCTTCTCTCTCTTTTTTTATTTGATTTACCCTGGCTACCTTTTTCTTCTTTAGCTTTCACCTCTTCTTTCTCTTTTTTTATTTTTTGTTTATTTTTCTATTTTTCTTTATGTGAGAATCTATTGAAGAAAAATATGAAAATTTATATATAAAAATTATTCTTTTGAGTGTAAAATTTGAGGAAAAGTTTGCATTTCTACAGATTTGATCTCTCTGAGCAGTTGATAAATCTGAAATTAACATGGATCTAGACTAATTTCAGGGATGCCCAGTCACACAAAATGTGTTGAACATCTAATTAATATGATGATCTATATTTGTTAAATATGTCTAAAATTAATCTGGTCATTTTAATTTTAAATATACTAAATAACCTCAGTTTGTTGAGAAGATAAAGAGTTTTAATATATTGAGTGCAAAAGGGATCCATTTCACTGAAGTCCATACGGTAAATAGTGCTAATAATTTGAGTAACCCTCATTACTTGCTCTTGTTACTCTTCAGTTGTAGTTTGTTATGCTGTTATTTGTCAATATGCTCCTTGATATTCTTTTCATATGCTCTTTGTAATCCAGTTGTTTTTCATTTATTCTTCTTCTTGTTCAATTTTCATTTGTTGTGATTGTCATTGTTGATTTGCTATTTGTTTCTCCCATTTTTGTTGACATTCTTTAGTAACTGTTTTTTGTTCCTTTCTTTATCAGTTTTCTCTTTGTTATTCATTTTTATGTATCATTTGTTTTTTATGCTTTTCCATTGCTTTTTTTGTCTTTATTTTTCAATATTCTCTTTGTCATTCATGAGCATTCATTTTTTTTTCATTATTTTTATACATAAGCTAAAATCAATGCATACTAGTAGTCTAATTACTTTGAAATCAACGCACACAATCCATCAAGTTAAGTCATATAAAAAATTAATATTTAAACTAAAATCAGTGCATCTAGGCAATCAATAAACTAGGATTAGAAATCAACATTTATACTCAAATCAATGCATGTGGTGTAATCTATACTAAAATCAATGTATTTTGTGTAATCAATAAAATATAATTAAAAATTAACATTTGTACTTAAATACTTGTTTCTATTTTAGTTTTAAAAAACCAAAATATTGATGTTAAAGTAATCTAAACTCAACTTAGGATCTTACATATGCTTTTTTTTTTTTTTTCCGAAGAAAAAATAGTAACTTTTTATTAAAAAGATAATGAAAAGTTACATCTGCTTATGCAATGAAGCATACTGTGAACTGCCACAAGGGCTCTACGCAGCGTTAGAAGACTAACGTGCAAAAAGAAATAAGAAAAAGAGAAGAGGGAAGAGAGTATGAAAAGAGGCAGAAAAACTGAAAATAGTTCAAGTTTTCCGCCCCTTTTTCTTTTCGACCTTACGCCACTCTCCTTGGGTGGGCTCGGTCGGTGCAATGATCAACTGTGTTTCTACATTCTGTGATCCAATTTCTTTGTCTGAATCTGAGGTATCTGAGTGGTGATGTCGCTTGGTGCCTCCCATGCTGTGGTCCATGCTTGTCATCTCTGCCTTGTTGTCTGTTGTATTTCCTTTCTGTTTCTCCATTTCTTGAGCTGCCTCGGTCTTCTCTGCAGGGATCTCTTCCTCCTCTGCTTTTGATTCTTCGTCCTCTAAAGCTGGTGGTGAGAATTGCCATCCTTTCCTCTGCTTCCCTTTCTGCTTCTTTTTACTCTTGGCTTCTGAGCATGTGCTTTGTAAGTTTCCTGTCTGCCTACAGAGTCTACATCTGAAGGCTGTATTTTCATAGTCTAGCACTTGCATCCAGTTTTGTTGTTTGTAGATCAGCCTTATATTGTCCGGCAGCCCTTTGCTTAAATCTACTTCCACACAGATACGTGCGTAAGTGTAGTTCCTGTCATCAATCCTGTCCAGATTTGTTTTGATATATTTCCCAATGCTGTTCCCAATGCCTTCCAGAACTTGTTCATTCCAAAAATGCAGAGGTAGATTATATAGTCTAACCCAGACTGACATTTTGGTTACAGTCATTTTGTTTGGATCAAAATCTGGAAACCATGGGGTCATAAACAGCCCCGATGTTCCCCAAAACTAGGGTCCTGCACTAATAACTGTGTCTCTGACTTCCTTGGATGAGAATCTAACTATAAAAAACCCCTTTGAGCAGAGATGAATATCACATTCCATGGTCCAGCTGGTGAAGATCCAATGGAATAGATCCAGGGGTTTTGGCCAAAGCTGTTGAAACGGCAAATGAGAGCTTGCGTTTCATAGGACTTTACGAAATCATCCAGCCCGGAAGACTCTAAGTTTAAAGCTGGGGTTTGCTCTACCTGATCTACTATATATGGCCTGGGTATATGGCCGCCTTGATCTGGAGAGGACCCTGAATCTCTGCTGCCCTGTAAAATATTTTTGTAGGATAACCCTCCCTTGGGTTGGTGCTGAGGTGCAGTATTTTTTCCCTTGTCTCCGCTTTGTTGTCCCTTAGGCGTAGTCCCTCCTCTCAATCTGAGGTTTAGAGAGATGATTGACCCTGGCCCAATCTCATAGCTTTCCATCGATCTACAGTCCTGTAGAGACCACCTTCCACTAACCAGATGTTTGATCTGGACTGGGTATCCCATTTCTACCCATATTTGTTGTTTCAGTTGAATGGAGGTGCTTCCTGCATGAACCCATACTAACCGAGTTTTCCCTTGTAGGGGTTTAATCAAAATTTGAAAACAATTTTTTGTTACCTGCTCTGGCTGTAGGCCGAACTCCAGATCTGGCCCTGATTTTGTTCGTTTTTCCTTTTGCATGTCAAGATCTGCGTGAACTCTACTCGATCTATGGATGGTGTCTTCGACCTGCTGTTTGGGATCAATCTGTGCTCGTACAGAGGCTAGATCAAGTAGATCTGAGCCGAGACCACACTGTTTTGGTCTGTGTGTTGTAGAAGGGTGCGGATCTACACCATACAGTCCCCCCCTGTCGATTCTGCAAGCGATCTGGACACGGTTTGAGGTCTCAGCCTTTCTCGAGAGAGATACCTCCTCGGATAACCACGCAGAAATGGTGATTTCCGTCGATAACTTCGATCCGTTCCGCTGAGAACTTTTGCTCCGTTCCCGATCCATAATCGCATGGGAAGCTATGTCAAAAACCCCCGCAGGTGTATGGCCATTCAGGTCTGGGTGTATTTGGGTCATTCGACTGCGTGAAGCCGGCCATTTCTCTGAAAAAGTTTGCAGTAGAGTCGCCTTTCCAACAGCGATCGCCGTTTCCCCAACCTCCGGATCGCTTACGGCCCTTGAGACCGGCTTTGGAGCTGGAACGGCAGCGACCTGAACTCTGTTCAAAACCTTGATCATCTCCATCATAAAACCCTCCAATCGATCTTACATATGCTTTTACCCATTGAATTTCGGGAAATTTTCACTAATTTTTTGTGTCTCATTTGTCTTATTTTTGAGACTTTGATGACTTTCTAAATCTAGCTTCTTTACCTTTTCTAAAAAATCTTACTTCCTCTTTCTCTATGGTCAAGAATGTTCAATATTATATAGTACCATATAATATTATGTTAGTTATTATAGAATATTTTATTTTTATGCATTATAATATTATGTTTGATACTATAATATTATATTGTATCAAACTTAAAAGTATAACACTATATATTCTTGAATAGAGTGTCAAATTCACAAAACCCAGGGGGATGACTTGCTGCTATCTTACTAGGCCACACACCAATGGGACGTCACAACACACCCTCATACTGATGTGATAGATTACATGCAACTCACATCGGCGGGGAGGGGATAGGGTTCGCTTACACTTGTCGCCTAGAGTTCTACATGGAATTCGCCCATGGTCATTGTAATTACAATTCAATGTGAAGCAGTATGATCATGTCTAAATTCATATCTAATATGGATCTCAACTTTCCCAAGATGTCTATCATTTATGTCAAGCCATGAGGTAACTCCTCAAATGAATTGTGTTTATTCATTAAGATTACTCATGGTTATGTCGGACTCGGGTATTTCAAGTGGCGATGACCGTGGAAATGAAGTCTCACCGAACCAAAGATCTTAGGTTTGAATCTTGTGCTACTCTCCCCTCGTAGCGGGGTGAATAATGGACATATAAACATGAAAATCAGAGAGTCCTACCAATATTACAAAAAAAAAAATTACTCATGGTTATAAACATGACGGAGTGACTCTTGGGCTTCACCTCATGATGACTCTTCATTTTCCATTATTTACTATTTACATTATTTACAAGTGTTCACCCAATTCCAATGGTTAGGTTTCAACATTCCCCCCCCCCTTAACTTGAAGGGATGTTGGTGAGTCCAAGCATCGTTATAAATCTTTCAATTTTTCTCTTCCAAGCGCTTTGGTGAAGATGTTTGCAATCTTCTCATTATTGAAACAATGGTGTAGATGGATTGGCTTGGCCTCAACATGATGTCGAATCAGATGGTATTTTGTATTGATTTTCTTCATTTGATCATGGAACTTTGGGTTCTTGGCCAACTTTATTGCAGATGTGTTGTCAATCATGAGTGGAGTTGAATGTACTTGTTTTACCTGCAAATCTTCCAGAATTTTCCTGAGCCACACAATTTCTTTTGTTTCCTTAGTTGCTGCCACATATTCTGCCTCTATTGTGGAATATGTTGGAATTGATTGTTTGCGTGATCTCCACGAGAAAACTCTTGATCCAAGACTCATATCATAACCTGAAGTAGATACCCCAGTTTCTTTGTCTCCATTGAAATCTGAATCAGAGTATCCAATCAAGCTGAAGTTGCCCACATGTGTATACTTGAGTCCAAAGTCTTAGGTTCCCTTCAATTACTTTAGAACTCTTTTCGTAGGATACTAATGTACCTCGCAAGGCTTTTGCATAAACATGGAGAGGATTCCAACAACAAACGAAATGTCTGGTCTCGTAGTAGTCAGGTAGTTGAGACTTCCTACAAGCTGTTTATACTTTGTTGCATCCTCGTATTATTTTCCTTCAATGGATGTGAGCTTTAAGTTTTGTTCCATTGGAGTAGTCAGATGATTGCACTCAACCATGCCAAACCTATTCAACGAATATCCAATGTACTTCTTTTGAGAGAGGAATATAGAATTTAGATGTTGAGTTACTTCAATACTAATATATAGTGAACATATCCCAAGTCAGTCATTTCAAAACCTTTCCTCAATTCCTTCCTTATGGATGCAATGTAGCTCTCATTGTTTCCTATCATCAAAATATCATCTACATATACCACAAGGTATACAACTATTTTTCCAACTTTCTTGACAAACAAAGTTGCATCATCAAGATCATAATGTTTGAAGTTGAGTTTCAGAAGATGCTCCGTTAACATTTCATACCAGGCTTGCTATGTGTTGTTCCTTAAGAAACCAATTTCCTAGCTATAGGGAAATTGTGCTTAAGACATTAATAAATATCACTTACTGTCACTTATTTTTTGGTGTGTTCTCAAATGAAGGACCTGGAAACTTGGTTTTAAACTCTTAATACATGTATGACCAGAACATCTCAGAATGCCATTTGTTGCTAAATATAAATGATGGATGAAGATAGTTTGAAGGGGAAGCTAAAGATAATATGTTGATCTTTCACATAAACTACTATTTGTAACTTAGAGGAATTATGATAATGAGAACTGAATCATAGACAATATGCTGATCTTTCACAGAAACTATTATCTATAATTTAGAAAGAAAGTGAGGACTTCAAGTATAGGAGCGCTCTTTTAAGGAACTTTAACCTTATCTACATAAGTAAATAAATACCTGTTGCTTCATTACTATACTTGAAAAGAAGAAAACATAGCATGACACATGACAGAGAAGCTTACAAAATTATATACAACAACTCATGGAAACTTCTGATTCTTTCATTAATCAATGATGATATCAGGAATACAGTCCCTAGTCTCCGGGTTCTCCAAAGTTCAAACCACCAACCCTTTTTCTATAAATATTCCTCCCTTTATACATTTGTGAAACAGTTGTTGATCTCTACAACTATCAAACTACTAAACTTTTTCCTAACTATCTGAATTAAAAACCTATTACAAAATTTTACAGAGGTTTAAAGACACCTCAAAGAACATAAAATAATAGAAAACAACTGATTTTAAAAGAAGACAATAATTGCTAACTTGCTCTGTTAATCCGCTACTAAGTTTCTCTGTATATGCCTTAATCTACTTTAATTATAATAAACTGTGTTTAACTTGCGCAAAACTTGGGCTTACGCATGTGTCAGATTCGACCAACTACCTTTTTCTTCAATTTTGGCCATATCACTGATCTTCCCTTTATATAATGAAAATAATGAAAACCTTTAGTTTACCGTGAAACTCAAAAGGTATTAAATTTGTTTCATAAATCCATCAGATCCAAACTCCCATTGCATATTGTAATTGGAATTTTCCATATATATCAATGAGATTTTTCCATTATATTCTTTTATAACGAAAATATACCATAAAATGTGCTTTTTCATTGCAATCGGCACAGGAACCATATATATATAAATGTTATGCAATGACCACGAACCCCAGGGAACTATAAATCATAATACATATGATATCAGGTCTGGCCTGCAATCGAAAATCGGTAGAAACAACCATTATATGGCTTTGCAGACCTGACGGAATTATAGATCAAAGCGTAATCCATATCGGGTCCGGCCTACTGTTACCATGGACACGCCAAAATTATAAACACAACACATAATTTTTCAGGTCCGACCTACCCATATCGCTATCGGCATAGTTATATGTGTATGTATTAAGAATTATGTGATAACGCAGACCCACCGACTTATAAAATATAACATATATGTGTTTCAGGTCCGCCATTGCGAGTCACAATTGGCGGACCCGATGGGACTTTAAACCCCGATATATTTACCTTTCGGGTCCGGCCCTTCAATACTTTAATGCATGTTTCTTTATAAATCCGATATATTACATATATATGTATTTATTGGTTATGGCTCCATTTTACATTGTGATTTAACTTTATTACATGGGCAAATTCTTTTATACTTATTCCTTTTGCAATTTTGATATATTATAAACACCTCATTATCTTTAGTCTTTGCGGAGTGGAAAGTATAAAGGATTTTAATGAGGTTGAACCTCCCTTAATGATTTTAGGCCACACATTATGATAAAATTTATAAATAAGGCTTAAATCACAATATAAGCTACAACATCTGGCTCCACCTGGGGATAGTGCTTTTGCCCCTAGAAGCACTAAGAACTACAGATCAGTGCTTTATCCTTTGGGCATGGAGTCACATATTGCTTTTCCAAGCTTAACTGTGTGAAAATATGTACAGTGATCTCACACTAATTTCTGCAGTGATTAGATGCTTGCGATCTGATAATAAAATATTGAGAATCATAGATCAGTAGCCTTAGTTGGGCAGGGAGTCCCAAAACTGTAAAAATCCTAAAATGTGACAACTGAAACCTGACAATCTTGAAGTCTGACACCTTTACAAACCAGTTTCCAACTAAGAAAGTCACCCTTATTCATCAACTAGTGATTAAACTGGAGAACTGCAACTGGAAACCAAATGCTCAACACATGAGCTTATTTATGTACAAGTTCCTACATATGAACATGATTGACCTCAATCAGGTGAAGTTAATCTTCCAATGATACCATATTAGCATTTGAGTGCTTAATCTAGAACCATTCTGCCAGTGAATCTTGAAAATTCCATTCATCCTGAACAAAAAATAAATTATGCATAAAAGAAACTCACAACAAAAATTAGAAGTATATCCACCAAAAGATATGTGTAGGCTGTTGATACATTCCTCCATGTAATCTGCCACAGGATCTTCAAAAGTATAAGAAAAAACATGTTCTTGATCAGCTCCAACAAATAAATTCTCTATATATGAAGGTCCCTGCCCAATTGAACCTTTTGTTGGGGTAATATGTTCAGTAGAACAATCAGCAAAATCTTTAAAAAAATAATCTATGTCACTTCCATGTTTCCACTCTTCATCTCTAAGATTTGATTGAAAATAACTTGTAAATGTAAACTCAGGAAGAAAAAGGAATTTTTTCTCATTACTATATGACATACAATCAAGTTCAAATAGATTATTTACCTCTGATCCATGAGCATCATTATGTTACTCAATGCATTGATACACAATCTCTTTATCAGCTTCCTTTTTACATGAGATAGCCTCTTTTGCTATGATAAATGGTTCAATACATTGTTGTCCAACATATTCCACTTGCTGGTTTCTTCTGTAGGTGCAACATCTAACCAATGAAATTGAAAGGCTTTATCATATCCCTCATTTAAATCATTTTCATTATAAATAGGAGGATCATCAAACTCATCAAAATAAGATCCCTTGGGATTTATTTGCAAATTAATTGTTTCTTCCTTTTCTTGACTGTTAAGCAGAGATTCTTGATGCATGTTTGAACTTTCCTCCATCTGAATACTCTCTTGATTTGCTTGAAATAGATTCAACTGATTCTCTACTTGGGATATTATTGAAGAAAATTGTTCTATAACCCTCTCCACATCATTTTGAGAAAGTGATAATTCCTCGCTTTCAGAGACCTGCTCATAACTTTGAATGCTCGATATACTATCAACAAAATCATTAGTTTCATTGACAAGATTATCTTGAACCTTTAAAGTTTCTTTAGCATCATAATATTCACAACAACCTTCAAAAATAAACTTGTGTGGATAATAAGTTTTACAAGAAGAATTAAACACTGAATGGAAATCTTTCAAAGATGAAATGCTTGAAAGAGGCAGAGACCTGAACCAAGTCCTAGCTTCTTGATCCAAAGAAAACATAAACAGTTTCATCTTAACATCTTCATGAATGATGCCCTGCTGCTCCATGCATTCATGAAACTCTTGGAGGTGTTGAGCTGGATCTTCATATTCCTTTCTATTGAATCTTGGAAGAAACTCATTCCACACAGAAAATGCAAGCATATCATGGGGATAGCCAGTGATCCCAGTAAAATCAAATGGATCAAATTTATGGACTAAGAATGCAGGGAGAGCCATCAAAATCCCGAAAAGAAAGCTTCAAAATCCAGTGGAGTCGCCAATCAATATTATAAGTGAAAATCACAGGTGTGAATGTACGACCAATTGCTGAAACTTGTCACTCTCAAGAATTAGCTTCAAACTTAATAAATTCAAGAAAAAGTGTTCTTATTTTATTTATTTGCAGACTGCGGTCTTTGTTACAATGGAGTCGCCTTTTATTGCTTTTATTCGAAACAACCAAGTATTTCCTCCTTACTGAACAACCAGAGGAAAATATTGAAACCCAGGGAAAAATCTTCTTGTCTTCTCTCCCCGGAAACGACACCAATTAATGTTGTTCCTTAAGAAACCAATTTCGTGGATGTAGGGAAATTGTGCTTAAGACATCAATAAATATCACTTACTGTCACTTATTGTTTGTTGTGTTCTAAAATGAAGGACCTAGAAAATTGGTTTTAAACTCTTAATAAATGTATGACAAGAACATCTCAGAATGCCATTTGTTGCTAAAGATAAATGATGGATGAAGATAGTTTGAAGGGGAAGTTAAAGATAATATGTTGATATTTCACAGAAATTACTATTTGTAACTTAGAGGAATTATGATAATGAGAACTGAATCATAGACAATATGCTGATCTTTCACAGAAACTATTATCTATAATTTGGAAAGAAAGTGAGACTTCAAGTACAGGAGCGCTCTTTTAAGGAACTTTAACCTTATCTACATAAGTAAATAAAGACCTACTGCTTCATTACTATACTTGAAAAGAAGAAAACATAACATGACACATGATAGAGAAGCTTACAAAATTATATGCAACAACTCATGGAAACTTCTGATTCTTTCATTAATCAATGATGATATTAGGAATACAGTCCCTAGTCTCTGGGTTCTCCAAAGTTCAAACCACCAACCATTTCTCTGTAAATTTTACTCCCTTTATACATTTGTGAAACAGTTGCTGATCTCTGCAACTATCAAACTACTAAATTGTTCCCTAACTATCTGAACTAAAAACTTATTACAGAATTTTACAGAGGTTTAAAGATACCTCAAAGAACATAAAATAGCAGATTACCACTGATTTTAAAAGAAGACAATAATTGTTGGCTTGCTCTGTTAATCCGCTGCTAAGTTTCTCTGTATATGCCTTAATCTGCTTTAATTATAATAAACTATGTTTAAATTGTGCAAAACCTGGGCTTATGCATGTGTCAGATTCGACCAACTGCCTTTTTCTTCAATTCTGGTCATATCACTGATCTTCCCTTTATATAATGAAAATAATGCAAACCTCTAGTTTACTATGAAACTCAAAAGACATTAAATTTGTTTCATAAATCCATCAGATCCGAACTCCCATTGCATATTGCAATCAACATTTTCCATATATATCAACGTTTCCATATATATCAATGCGTTTTCTCCATTATATACTTTTATAATGAAAATATATCATAAAA
Organism: Pinus tabuliformis; assembly: GCA_031772625.1. Taxonomy (NCBI): domain Eukaryota; kingdom Viridiplantae; phylum Streptophyta; class Pinopsida; order Pinales; family Pinaceae; genus Pinus; species Pinus tabuliformis. The sequence goes on from CM062805.1 coordinate 23,857,817, forward strand.
TGTGCTTTTTCGTCGCAATCGACACATGAACAATATATATATATATATATATGTGTGTGTGTGTGTGTGTGTATGCAATGACCACCGACCCGACGGAACTATAAATCATAATACATATGATATCGGGTCCGTCCTACAATCGCAAATCGATAGAAACAACCACTATATGGCTTTGTGGACCCGATGGAATTATAGATCAGAGCGTAATCCATATCGGGTCCGTCCTACCGTTACCGTAGACACGCCGAAATTATAAACGCAACACATAATTTTTTCGGTCCAGCCTACCCATATCGCTATTGGCATAGTTATATGTGTATGTATTAAGAATTATGCAATAACGCAGACCCGCCGGCTTATAAAATATAACATATATGTGTTTCGGGTCTGCCATCATGAATCGCAATCAGCAGATCCCAACGTTCATGGCTTTGTGTAAGGGTGGACCCAATGGGACTTTAAACCATGATATATTTATCTTTCAGGTCCGGCCCTTCAATACTTTATCGCTTGTTTCTTTATAAATCCGATATATTACATATATATGCATATATCGGTTATGGCTCCATTTTACATTACGATTTAAATTTATTACATGGGCCAATTCATTTATACTTATTCCTTTTGTGATTTTGATATATTATAAATACCTCATTATCTTTAGTCTTTGTGGAGTGGAAAATATAAAGGATTTTAATGAGGTTGAACCCCCCTTAATGATTTTAGGCCACACATTATGATAAAATTTATAAATAAGGCTTAAATCACAATATAAGCTACAACACAGTGCTTGCTTGAGGCCATACAAGGATTTCACAAGTTTTCATACTTTATGTTCATGTCCCTTCACAACAAATCCTTCAGGCTGGGACATAAAAAACTTCTCTTTCAGATATCCATTCAAGAAAGCAGTTTTCACATCCGTTTGATGGACTTTCCAACCGTTTTGAGCTGCTAAGGCAAAGAGTGTTTGGATAGTGGCCCATTTTGTTGTGGGGGCAAAAGTATTTTGATAATCAACCCCTTCCTTCCATGCAAAAGCTTTTTCCATAAGCCTGGATTTGTGCTTGTCAAGTTAGCCATCAGCTTTAGACTTGTTCTTGTAGACCCACCTATAGCCAATTGGTTTGGTTCCCAATGGAGGATCAACCAGCTTCCAAGTGTCATTCTTTATCAAGGCATCATACTCCTTTTGCATCACTTCTCTCCATTCATCATGAGAAGCGGCTTATTTGAAGGAAGTTGGTTTAAAATCTGTAGACAAATTCAGTTCACAATCATAAGAAACATCCATATCAATAGGGGAATCAGAATCATCTACATCACCTCCATTTTACTTGGTTGAATTTTTTGTTCCTGTCTTTCCAACCTCATTAGGATGAACACTTTCAAGTGTCTTTGTCATCCACTTTGGGGGACCTTTCTGAGATGGTCCAGGATTCTTATTTGATTGAGTTGGGGTTGAATCAAGATTGAGTCTCCCAATTCTGTCAATCACATCACTCAAAGTATCATCAGTGGTTGGAGTTTCATGTAGGGGAGAGAGTGCTTCAGAAGAAGATTCCATAGATTGATCCAGTATAGGAATCCCCCCTTCAATATGTGGAATTTGATTATCAAATTCTTGAAATGATTTTTCATTTCTGAATATATCCAGGTGATTAAGTTGTTGCTCAACAACATTGTTAGCTTTGGAAGTGTTGGGCGTGGGATCCCCCAAGGGAAGTTTTGGGGCTTAAAGCCCAGATTTTGGCTAAAAAGTGTAAATCTGATGTAAAGAATCTGCATTTTGTGGGCACGGAGCATGAATTTGTAAATGAGTCATAGGGTTGTCTATCCTCAGTTTTGTAATATAATGTCAGCTTTAAGGATCTACCCATGGTCCACAGACCATGGGATTGTATAAATAAAGTGAGGCTCTAAGTAGTTGGGAGATAATAGAAAATGAAGGAATGATGAAGAATTGAGTCTTGTCTGAAGTGTAGAGTCAAGTCTTTGAGTTGTAGAGTAGGAGAAGGCTCTACAACTGTGTGTGCAGAGGCCTAGTAGTCCGCAGCTGAGTGTGCGGACCCCTGCAGTTGAGTGCGCAGGGCAAGTCAAGTCTGTAACTGTTGAAACATTAATAAAGGGAAGTTTTACCAAAATTATGTGTATTTATTTCTTGTCTTCTACATCGAATATATTGGGTATAAATTGCATTTATGTTGTCCATATGGTGCGCGAACATCTCTAACTGTGTTGATTAATTAAATGTGAGATAAGGTATCTGTTTACGTGAAGTTAACTAACAATTTTAAGAAGATAAGTAAGATACATGGTGTAACTTGGGGAAATTGCACAGATTTTTGCCCTAGTGGTGTGAAAGCATCTCAGCCCCTGGTTAGGGCTACGTGAAAGGCGATCCTAACAGATCGCGAAGGTCTCGCGGGTCAGGATAGTGCGTGAAATAACCTGTATGAAGGTAGGCACAATTGAACTAAATCGACCCCTCAGACATCTCCAGGGTGCTGAAACTTGGTTCCAGCATCCCCCCATACTGCTTCGGGTGAGACTTGAGTCTGTGCACCGCGGGTTGATGCCGAAAGGGCCAATAGTGTAGGGATTTGTTTGGTTAATTAACTCCGAACCTGGGTTAGGCCCCCTCAAGCCAACAAATGGTTTTGTTGCTGGGACCAGAATCTGCATAGAGATGTCTGATGTCATATCATTGGAATCCAACTAAGAAGGAAATTGAAGGTTGGTTGGACAAGAGGATTTACAAGTTCACAGCGTAGGAGAATAGGAACCCGCAACTGACAAAAGAAGAGTGGTTAGAATGCTACCTATACACAGAGACCCATGAAATCTTCTTCACGTCTTTTCCTACTGAGCTGTACGAGTGGATCGCGAAGCTAGTAGATAGCCAAGGAAGGTGGAAACTCGACAATCCTATTGTGTGGATCCCAGAGTTAGTGCGAAGGTTGGAAGCATCGTAGGATAAGACCGTGCATGCTGTTGATCACTGGCTTAATTGAATTATAGGAGGATTCATTACTGAGTTCGCGGTTGACACCTCAATTAGCTACAGTGAGGCAGAGTGACACTTTCTCAAGGGATCGCGAGGTAAGTACATAAAGTCTCTGAATACTTGGATTAAAAGGTTATTGTGCGAAAAGAGGGTTATGCAATTACCTTGATGTTCAAGGATACACGAAGTGGAAAAGCTTACAGGAACGAAGGAAACAAGGGACCCGAAACTAGCCCCTTGATTTCACCTCCGCGAGGGGATGAGGAAGAACTCACGGAGGTCTCGCTACAAAGTACGATCCATCTGATAAGGCAAAGATTTCCACGAATACCACCCCCACCCACACCACCACCAGTTTCACCACCTTCACCTCCATCTTCACCCGTACCGCCTTCACCACCACCGCGAGTCAATATGGCAAGCACGATAAAGTTTCCTGTGTTCAAAGGATTAGGAAATGAGGATCCAAACCAATTTTGGTTCGTGGTAAAAAATGCATGGGAAGTGCAGGGAGTTACAGATGACAATATAAAGAAAGCGACACTGGTTAGCTCCCTACAAGACCATGCGTTGACCTGGTATATTAAGCACTCCAATGATAATCCAAATGTGGGAATTGCGGATATCCAAGCAACGCTAAACAGAGAATTTAGTAGGTTGAAGTCTGAAGCACAGTCGATCATTGGATTCAAAGAAATCATGATGCTACCAGGCGAGACTCCTTGGGAGTTGGATAAGAGGTCGAAGTGTACGATTCGTGAATCTAATATGAATCTGACGGATGGACAACATCGTGAATGGTTTGTAGCATCACTAATGCAACATTTAAGGAGCACGCTATCGCAACAGAAGTTAACGACTCAAGGAGAGGCCTTAGGGATCGCGATGAGGCTGCATGAGACCTCGATGAAGGATCCTAACTTGGGAGTTTAGCAGATCCATGCGTAGTTGAAAAACTTATGCCTTGAGATGCAGAGTCTGAAACAGGACAAAATAGCTCAACCAAAAGTGCGCAAAGAGGTGTGGTGCATAAAATGCAAGGGTCAGGGTCATGATAAGAACCACTGCCTGGTGTTCGCGAATTACCTTGTGGGAGGAGGACCGATGCTGTTAAGACCGAGAGCACAAGAAGGACCTAGAGCAACGCCTGCTTTGTGGTGTGCGATTTGTCAAATAGGGGGAAATCATGCTACGGAAAACTTCCATTTGTTACAGAAGTACACGTAGAATTCACAACAATTGTTCTGTAATTTTTGTAGGGCGGTGGGACACGATGAGCGCACTTGTAGGAGTTATGAGTTTATGATGGATAGAACTCCCACCTACAGAGTTCAGGCCGAATGGCGGCCCCTAGACCTGAATGCAGGAGTGGCGCGAATAGGTTTTTAGGGGCACGGACAAGGCCGAGGTGGAGGAGGACCTGGAAGAGGTCATGGACAGCTGATATGCTACAATTGTAGAGGGCCAAGACATTATGCCCATGACTGTACAAACCCAACGCATCCATCATGTCTGTATTGTGATTTGTTTGATCATGAGATGAAAGATTATCCTACGCTGATAGTTAGGATACGTGACAAAGGAGCACTACTGCCTCCCCCGATTCAGAACCTGTAGATGATGAGGTCTGAGTCACGCGAGGAAGATCCAAATGTGAACATTGTGCTCCGACGTGGATTCAAGATGGGAGATGACAAAGGCAAGCAGCTTGAAGATAGTACTTGGGTTCACAAAGCTCCAACAAAAGAAGCAGAGTTTGATTTGGAGCGCACTCAGGAAACCTTCATGGAAGCTAAGAAGAGTTTCGTTGATGCCTCCACTTCAGGAAGCAAGGATAAACTGGAGCCGAAGATGGATCCATCTATGCTCACAAAGTTCCTGGAAACATGCATGAAGTTACTGCGTGACAATAAGGCTCTAAAGGGATTACAGGAACACATTAACAGATGCACTGGGACCGCACCAGGAGAACTGCTCGTAGTCCAAAAGATTGGAAAGCACAAGACAAGAACGTGAAGAGAAATGAGGTTAACTGTGCAGATTGAAGAATATGAAATGGACCAAGTAATACTGGATTTAGGGTCGGATGTGAATGTTCTGCCGAAGAAGACATGGGAACGAATGGGGAGACTTACGCTACAATGGTCTCCTATTCAGTTGCTAATGGTGAACCAACAGAAGATAATACCCATGGAGCGATTGCAGGGACTCACTGTGGATATTGAGGGAGTGAGTGCGCTGGCAGACTTTGAAGTGATAGAGGTTGTTGATGATAGAAAACCCTACCCCGCACTCTTAGGAATTGATTGGGCCACTGACATGAACAAGGTGATTAATCTGAAGAAGCACAAGATGATTTTTGAAAAGAAGTCACTACACGTTGTTATACCTATGGACCCTGTTGAAGGATCGCGCTATACAGAGTTGGTGCATGACTATGAAAGCGATGATGATTTGGATTCCGTCTATAAGATAATAGTGCGAGACAAGGACTGGGTGAATCCCACTGCAGATGGATGACTTTCATGGGAGCGAGAGAGCTCCTGTACTTCGGATTCAGATGAGGAAACAGAGCGATGGCAGAATCAGTTACATGAGGTGACTACACTGAATTGTAATATGATGACAGGGTCGCTACACTGTCTATTGACAGAAGTAAGGGACCTGCCTACTTATGGTGGGTTAAGTGAGGTAGATACCTTCTTGGATAGATTTGAAAGAGAAGTGTCAGAAAGGCAACGCTTCTAGGCCTTGGACTGGGTATTGCATGCTACACCCACGAAATGGTGGGGTACGCATAAAGGGAGCTTTTATTACTGGCGCTAATGTAGAAGAATGATGTGCACATGGTTTAGGAAGCCTAGAGTGCAATTAACAGATAAATACAATGGACAGGATAATCTATGTGCACATCTACCCAGGTGGATGCCGACATGTGGAAAATAACCTACGCGGATGCGCATGAACCCCGCGCTGAGAGGTATGGTCAATAAGTGTGTGTTGGGGGGTGTTGAAGCCTCGAAAATCGTTGCCTCAACATGGGGGGAAACCACCCGGACAAGACTTGGGTTGGAAGCTCCTTTTCCATTTGGAGTAGTGGCTCCGACTGGGGATAATGGGACCAGTTTTCCAATCTATTAATGCTTGTGATAATGGAGTGATGTATGATGTTTTAAAGTAATGTCTAAGAAAAGAGTTATCTAATCTAAAATAATCAATCACAATGCAATTTATTCTAATTGAAGAACTATCTACTTATTAATATACTCGAGATTAACTTGATGTATGCGATCTACAATAATTTCTTAAAGCAATTGGTAATACATATCATTCAATTGTGATTATAAGTGAATCTATTTTAACAATAATCATTTCGTATAAAAAGTTAGCCAAAATGATTGTGAAAGATATATCACATAAAGAGTTATTCATATATTCAGCATAAAATAAAGATCATCATCATACAAAAGTGCAATAACATAATCAAAATTCAGGCTTTCATAAATAAACAATTCGAAAAGAAATGATTGATTAATACATAAGTAAAAAGGATTACGAGATAAAGTACCATTTATAATACGTCTTAGTCATGTGTTTCAGCAATATTGATCTATCATCAATCCATACAACATCATCTAAGAGTACAAAAGTGCAATTTTAGTAGAAGATTCTAAATTAGATAAAAATAAATCATGTTCCATATATTTCACCAGAACTTCCTGAAAGGGACAAAAGTGCATGTTTTGAAGAGAGTTTTTGATAAAATTCCGGACCCCTCTCTAAATGCATGAGATGGGTTTAAATACTAAAACTATAAAACTAAAAATAGATTATTATAAAAATAGTTGAGGAGGTTTAAATGACCTGCCTCAATTTGTGCAAAAATAAAATAAAATGGAAACTAACTATCCTGCATTTGATCCTTCAAATCGCAAATATCCATCATGGGCTTCAGCTGTCTTGGTTGGCCGACTTTAGCTTTCAACTATCTAGCGAATACCACATCGATCAGTGTTGGCGCCATTTTCTCAGTGAAAGTGGTTAGGCATCGCAGGGTCATCCATTGGCTATGAGGCTTGACCAAATGTTGCCAATATGCCTCCCAATCCAACTGGGTCATTTGCTTTATCACTTCTGCCTTTTCTTCCACTGCTTGTTTCTATTTCTATTCGAGCTGTTTCACATTAGGAAGGAAACCTGGAATGGATTCTGCCACAAGATTGGCACTATGCATATTCTCGTTGATATTTTCTATGACACAGTTTTCTGCTACCGCTGCATCTGCTATTCCCTTTTCTGCTTCATTAAGCCAAGAATCCCAGCACACAAATAGAATTTCTTTATGCGATTCTTCTAGCTGGGGTAGGTTATCTTTTCTCCCACCCTCTATATTTTTCTAGGCGATGAAATCAGAGACTTTTCTAAAGATCTCATCATATTCAAGTCACATTTCTACAACTTGACTTGTCAGTTTATCGCTTGTTTCGCAATAGGATTTCCAATGTGAAATCTTTTGGCACAACAATTCTTTCTGATGCATCAGCTGGGAGTTAAGACTGAGTGATTCGGTAACAAAGTGATCAATTTTTGGATCGTCTTTATGTATATCAGTTATTGTTTGCACCTTTTCTTCCTTGTCAGCTAAGCTAGTTCAATGTTCTATTTGCATCTGTTCAAGTACCTGTTGAATCTTAGCCAACTGTATCTCTGCTTTCTGGTTGGATTTGACTTGTTGTAATTGTTGCTCAAGTGATGTTATTTTATTCTCTTTTTATCTAAGCAAAATTTGGATTTCTGTTGCTTTGTCTATGGTCGTTGTAGCATAAGCACCTGCAAACTGCAAGAGTCTAGTGAGGTTGGAGGTTGGATCAATAGGCGAGTCCTTCCATAGAACATCCATTGGTTCATTTTACGGGTAGTAGCAGCTATAGAGTCCAATTTCCTTTTCTTTCTTTTCCTTTTCACCATGACTTTATGCTGTGGGCTATAAAATACATCCAGAGGGGGTATTTCTTCGATTCTCAAAATTATTTCGGAAGTAGGGGTAACAGGGATGTGCTCTACCTCTTGCGTATTTGCAGTTTCTTCCACTGTAATTTCCAGGGTTGTTTTCTATTGTGGAGTTTGCAACTCTGGCACCTATTCCTCTACATTGAGACTTTTATTAAAATTGTCCCACTCTTCCTCTAAATCAATTACCATGGGTTTTATTGGTTGTGCGGAGGTAGCAGGGATTTCAACCTACTTGCTAGCCAAAGATTCTTCAGTTATCTTCTGTGTAGATTGAGTTGTATCCCTCATTAACTCCATGCTTCTACTTTTCCCATTTTTCGATGACTATTGCGATTCCCCGATATATTTCTATTTAGATTCTGCTCCAGAATTGGACTTGGATTTTTCTTTGGAGTCACCTTCTATAGTCACACTGGGAGTAGTCTCCCTTATTGGTTCAATCAATAATAGGTCCAATGGGACCGTTGCTAGCCTTAAATCTCTATAACTATAAAAAATTATGGATCTTCATGGTCAAAAGGTAGTTGTGCCATAGGCTTCACCTCTGTGAAGGTGTTCTTCTGCAAAAAGATGTCATCAAAAACATCCTCCTCATAACTGAATATTTTTATTTTCACCAGAGTGGTGAAATCCTTGACAGTGCTGAACAGGTCATATTGTTGTCCAGGGAATTTAGGTAATTGTAGAGATAACATGTTCTCTGCTTCTTTGAATGAATTCCCTAGGTCGTGTAATGCAAATTCTTTGCACTGTATCGGGAATGTAGGCAAAATGGCCTTTTTTTATTCTTTCAGTGACTTGCTCTTTCCTGCCTCACTAGTTGTTTGATAGGCTATCTCTCTAGCCATTAATTTATCTGGAACATAGTATGGGAGAACATGGGGGAAGGTGATGCTGCCAAAAACTCTAATATATGTAAATGTTTCCTCCCTAAACCATCTGGCCACCGGGAGGATGTCAACTTCAGCGTCTTAGGAAAACCTGGGGGGCATCTCAATTATAAAGATGCTTGTGAATAGGGAGCATAACTCCATGGAAAATCTTGAAAAAATGTGGTTCAAAACTGGATTCCCACATGTCCTTGTGGTATATGTGAATAGGGAGTGGATTTTGAATAGTCCATTTCCACCCCATGTGATCTGAAAATGGGGCACTTAGGCTTCTTGTCTAACTTACAAGGACCTCTCCCACTTCCAAAGCTTAAATGTTCCCAAGTCTTATTGATTAACTAATGCAGAATTAATAATATGCCTAAAAATATAGTTATATGCTTATGGTTTTTTAAAACTATTTATATGTTGTAAATCGATTTGCTTAGACTGATATAAAACATATGACATTGAAACAATGTAGCAAATGAGCATCATACATAAGACAACAATTTAATTAGGAGTTCACCCAAAACTCTTGGGCTACGTCTCTGTGAGATCTAGTCAACTCGACTAGGCTCTCTGGGATTATGGCAGCAATCATTTTACAAGCTCTTTGGCTCAACCCCATGGTTTAACACAAAAACAATGGGTTTAGAATGCCATTATGTCCCCAGCTCTAAAGCTCTTGGCCTTCTTGCTCTGGCTTTGGCTCTTAGGCTCTCGCGCTGGCTCTTAGGCTCTCGGCTCTTTGGCTCTGGCTTCTCGGCTCTCTCTCTCAGCCTCTGCATGCCTCTGTGATCTGCTTGATCTCCAAGTGATCCTCGGCAACCTTCCAGCGACCTTTCTGCAACTTTGTTGCCTGTCAATCGTACTCTCAGGATTTCTCGCCCCTTCAGCTTGCTGTGCTACCTGCTTATGCCTCTCAATCATGCTCTCAGACTTAGAAACCCCTCTATCTCTGTCATGGAACGACTTTTAAGCCTATCCGTGCTTGTATGTTCATTTCAGCTCTCGGGTTCTCTAGCTCTCAGTTGTTGTCCCTTCATCTTCCTTCTGGAGCATTTAATAATCATTGCTAACATCCCAAGGTATGGTGGCCCTGTTTTTGCAATGGAAAAGGCCACTGGCACATTGAAATCCCAAAGATATCATTTCTCTATTTACACAGAGAAGTACATCGAAAACGTTGAAAAATCTGCATAAATTCCTTTTATCAGACTTGAAAATCCCTTAAATCTGCTTTATAACTCCTATCAGGTTCGCCTTTATGTTGCTTATCGCATCCCCACCATTGATCTGGATCCAACGACTGAGGTTCATTTTGGGCGGCTCACTGGTATGGGGGTTAACTGCCTGAAAAGGGTGGTTTTCTCTCTCCAGGGCCTGGCCACGTGGCAGCCAGTGTATGGGCTCGAGCGGAGCTTGACCAAAACTACTTACTGCCTATGGCCACCCAAATCCTGCTTGTTTCCTTTGTATTAAAAGAAATAAATTAAACACTAAAAAACCCTGTAAAATGGCTTTAGACAGACTTGAAATATTATGCATATGCATTCATAAACTCTTTCGGGTCCGGTTTCATTGCATTGGCACTTTTCCTTCGTATTTTTTTATTTAATGAAAAACGCAAATACAAAGGAAAAAATTGTTTTACGGAACTCAAAATATATGTTTTTTTATTTATAATCCCTTTCAGGTCCAGTCACATTGCATCGACACATATATATACGTGTGGCCCCGCTCTGTCGTATGACTCCGATGCGATATTGCGATGTGATTGATTGCAATCGCGTATCGCATGGGCCCGGGGTCTTTCCATATGGCATCACCGATTGCGATCCGCCGATATCGGTGATCGCGATATCGCATCGACTCGGTCCTTTCCTTATGTTCCATGCCCTCGCTGATGCTGATCCGCCGATCGGTGATCGCAGTGTCACATTGGCCGGGTCTTTTGCTCATTTTATATGCCTATGCCCACCTCTGACCCGATATGTCAGGGATTGGTGATTGGGGGTGCTTCCCCTTTCCACTTAAGTCCACGCTTTTGCCTTGGTCCAATGCGATTTCCCTTTATAAGGGTTTTTGCTCATTTTGCCTCTTTTTCTAAGGAATAAGGGCATCTTCTTTGAGCGATAACCTCTGCATCCTAAGTCCATTTTTGCCCATTCAAGTTGCAGTAGATTCAGAATGACTGCAATGGGGCTATGTCCAGGAAATTCCTTGGAATTTCATTTTCTTCTATGAGGAACACATAGACTTAGGAGTCTATTCAAAATCCATATTGGATCACACCTTCCCACTAAAAGAACTTTTGGTCTCCAAAAGACTGATATACCGATCTGAACTGTAGCTAAGAGTAACAACACCCTCTTCTTTTAGCCTCCACACACTTGCCTTGCATAGTGCCCCTGAACCAAAGTATTTGATCACTTCCCTTCCTGGATGGGCCGGTTCTTCTGGGAAGAACTACCTTCCTCCTTTCCTTCCTGCATAACTTCTGCTGAAATGGTCATAGAAGGTGGTTTGAACTTCTTTGCCTTGATCATTGATCCAAGGTGGCTCAAACAAATGTGAAGTTCATCTGCTCCACAAAACTTTAATTTGTATCTATTTGAAAAGCTGTCAACAACAACTATTAACAACAACAAAAATATAGACAACAATTGGATGGCCTAAACTACTACTTCAACAAAAGAAACGGTTTTCACAGCTTGTGAACACCTCCATGTCTTACATCTGCATACAAATGATGGACTAGATAACAAGCCCACAATACTTGCCTTTAAAAGATGAAACACTTCATTATTATCTCCATCTTGGAGGCCAAGTTAACTTCTCCCAAGTCAACATTGCATCATATGCATGTCAAAGCAATCAACCGTACAAGTTAATTACACATACATGTTCAAAACAAGGAAAACATCAACGTCCATGTGTCCATGCACATCATGCTCATGCATGCATTTCATCCTTCAAATTTCACTTAAGTACACTGTACTTTCGAAGCTGAAATGAAATATAATGTTGCAGCAACAAAGTGAGTCTCCTACTCAGCTTCTCCCATTCACCTTCTTGGTAAAGTCCTGCAACTTTCATCTCATCAACAAAGAAATGCAAATAGATGCATCAATAGACATGCAACCTTAACTGGAAAAGAACTCTAGCCATTTCTTACCAATCCAGTTCCAAGGTCTTTCCTTTGTCTACACATCAGTATCAACATGTGAATGATCCTAAGACACTTCGTTCAAGGAAACTTCCTTTCCGTTTCTGCCATCTTCTCTTTCCACTTTCCTCAGATTGTGTGGAATCATTGTTGGATTTAGAGTCCAAAATATTTTAGCAAGATTCCCTTGCTTATGGCAGTAAGTGCAACACATGTGCATCCTCTTGACAGCATGCTTTGCCTTGTCCAATGGACCTTTGGCTTTCTGCTTTTTCTCCTTCAAAAGTTTCCTGTATGTGGCCATTCTCTTCCAGCATCTGGAAACATGATGGGTATCCAAACCACAAAAGGAACATGCAATTATTCTCCAATGCTTATGTGGAAATTTACCATGCTTCGCAAAATCAAAAGGAGTATGTTTAGAACCAGATTTATACCTACCTCTTTCACCTTTATTGCCTTCATGAGGAGGTGAAGCAAATGAAGGAGTGGATCCCTTTGGAACACCCTCAATATCTTCAATTATTTTAGCATTTCCACAATTCTATGGTTCAAGTGTGTGCTTTTGAACACCTGCATCCTGCAAGTGACATTTCAAGCTATTGCATTCCTCCTGAACACAATCTTCACACTCTGCAATGCAACTCCTTCTTGGAGCTGTTCTAATGGTCTTCATGGCATCTTTGGAACTCTCTCCATAAGACTATCCATAGAGAAGACTAAAATACTTAGGCCTTTCCTCAACCATTATTGGTTCAAAAATACCTTGTGCATGATTTCCCAAGCCCTTTCCTTCATAGCCCATCTTGGACATTAGCTTGGAACCTATGCCTCTAGTATGTTTTTCAAAAGAACCAATATAAGCATTTTTAGAATAATTTGAAGACAAACTAGAATGGTTTACCTCTTCTTCAAGCTGATACTTGACCAAGGCTTCTTTGGCAACAAAGAGCTGTGACTCCAACTCATGCATCCTCTTCAGGTTCATATTTGCAATATGAAGTTGCCTCTCCATTTCCTGCAGTCTGTCAGAAAGCAACTGCTTCTCTTCCTTCATGGAATTCAACTGCTCTCTAAGTATGCTGCTCTTCCTTCCATCCTCATACATTTCTCTCACCTTGTCCATCATGATGAACAAGTCTTGCTTCAAGTCTCCATCATAGAGTCTTGTGATGGAGGAATTTGAGGATTCACTTGTAGAAGTTGTTGTTATAACAATGAACAAAATAACTTCAAACAAGATTAATAAAGTGCTTTATTAAGCAACCTTTCGCAACAAGCCTCTTATGCTTCAAGGATTGCTTTGAGGTCCTTCGGAATAGAAGAATTCCTTCAGCCCTTCTTCCTTCTTGTCCTTCCTGGACTGAGCTATCAAATAGCTTTCCCTTCACCTCTGCAAACTCAAGCAATAGTTAGTTTGCAACAAGCATACCATCAATCAGACAATCAATCCTTGACTACCCAAACACCTTTCAGACAAGCAATATTTTCTCTGTCAATCATGCATTCTGATATAACCTTCTTTGAAGGTGGGGTTAACAAAACTTAGGCTCTGATACCACCTGATCTAAATTTGGGGCACTTAGGCTTCTTTTCTAACTTACAAGGGCCTCTCCCACTTCCAAAGCTTAAATGTTCCCAAGTCTTATTGATTAACTAATGCGGAATTAATAATATGCCTGCAAATATAGGTGTATGCTTATGTTTGTTTACAACTTTTTATATGTTGTAAATCGTTTGCTTAGACTGATATAAAACATATGACATTGAAACAATGCAGCAAACGAGCATCACACTTAAGACAACAATTTAATTAGGAGTTCACCCAAAACTCTTGGGCTACGTCTCTAAGAGCTCTAGTCAACTCGACTAGGCTCTCTGGGATTATGGCAGCAATCTTTTTACAAGCTCTCTGGCTCAACCCCACATTTAACATAGAAACAATGGGTTTAGAATGCCATTCTGTCCCCAGCTCTGAATCTCTCGATGTTCTTGCTTTGGCTTTGGCTCTTAGGCTCTCGCGCTGGCTCTTAGGCTCTCGGCTCTTTGGCTCTGGCTTCTCGGCTCTCTTTATCGGCCTCTGCGTGCCTCTGTGATCTGGTTGACCTCCAAGCATCCTCCGTAACCTTCCAGTGACCTCTCTGCAACTTTGCTGCCTGTCAATCGCACTCTCATGCTTTCTCGCCCCTTCAGCTCACTGTGTTGCCTGCTTATGCCTCTCAAACGTGCTCTTAGACTCAGCAACCCCTCTGTCTCTGTCATGGAATGAATTTTACGCCTATCAACACTTGTTTGTTCGTTTAAGCTCTCGGGCTCTCTGTCTCCCAGTCGCTGTCCCTTCATCTTCCTTCTGGAGCATTTAACAATCATTTCTAATGCCCCAAGGTATGGTGGCCACCTGTTTTGAAATGGAAAAGGCCACTGGTGCGTTGAAATCCTAAAGATATCATTTTTCTGTTTAAATAGATAAATACATCGGAAACGCCAAAAATTCCACATAAACGTCTTTTATTGGACTTGAAAATCCCTTAAATCCACTTTATAACTCCTATCGAGTCCGCCTTTATATCACTTATTGCATCCCCACCATTGATCTGGGAGATTTGGATTCAACGGCTGAGGTTCATTTCAGGCGGCTCACTCATATGGGGGTCAACCGCCCGAAAAGGGTGGTTTTCTCTCTCCAGGGCCTGGCCACGTGGCAGCCAGTGTATGGGCTCGGGCGGAGCCCAGCCAAAACCACTTATTGCCTAGGGTTGCCCAAAATCCCATTTGTTTCCTTTGTATTAAAAGAATACATTAAACATTGAAAAAACCTGTAAAATGGCTTTAGATGGACTTGAAATATTATGCATATGCATTCATAAACCCTTTCGGGTCCTGTTTCATCGCATTAATGCTTTTCCTTCATATTTCGTTTATTTAACGAAAAATGCAAATACAAAGGAAAATGTTGTTTTACGGAACTCAAAATATATGTGTTTTTATTTATAATCCCTTTTGGGTCTAGTCGCATTTCATCGGCTCATATATATACGTGTGGCCGCGTTTCGTCATATAGATGCAATATTGCAATGCAATTGATTGCAATCACATATCGCATGGGCCCGGGGTCTTTCCATATGGCATCTCCGATTGCGATCCGCTGATATCGGCGATCGTTATATCGCATTAGCTCGGTCCTTTCCTTATGTTCCATGCCCTTGCCGATGCCGATCTGCGATCGGCGATCACAGGGTCGCATCGGCCGGGTCTTTTGCTCATTTTATATGCCTATGCCCGCCTCCAACCTGATATGTCAGGGATCGACGATTGGGGGTGCCTCCCCTTTCTGCTTAAGTTCGCGTTTTTTCCCTAGTCTGATGCAATTTCCATTTATAAGGGTTTTTGCTCATTTTTAGGGGATTTTGCCTCTTTTTCTAAGGAACAAGGGCATCTTCTTTGAGCGATAACTTCTGCATTCTAAGTCCATTTTTTCCCATTCAAGTTGTAGTAGATTCAGAATGAAAAGATATCTGTAATGGGGCTATGTCCAAGAACTTTCTTGGACTTTCATTTTCCTCTGTGAGGAACACTTAGACTTAGGAGTTTATCCAAAACCCATTTTGGATCACCATGATAGGGAATCTAGAACTAAAACAAATAGCATCCATGACATAGGTGTTAGGTTCCCATTTTGTCTATTTTTTACTGTATATTTTGCCATTGTATTACCCTCTTCAACCCTTAAGTGAAAGCCTTTGCTAGGTGTTTTGGCTTAATCACTCCAAAAGGTACAGAATAACTTTTCTCATTACTACATGTTTAATTATTTAACACGTAATCATGCTATCTTTATAATTATTTCCTGAAGTTGATTAAAGTGTTGACTAATTTCTGAAACTGCCTAACTGGCAGGATCACATTCTGCCATTGCTGAAACAGCGGAAACAGCGCAAACTGTGAAGCTGAAACATCAAGAATAGCATGAACCTCGATGCTGAAACACCATGAACAACATGCACACTTTGAGGAACAGTTGGGATTTGCGTAACAAATCTGCATCGGCAAAAGAGTCTGACCGATTACTATATTGGTCGTAATGATCATGATCCTCATGGCTGTAACAATATTTTGTTATCAAGAACTGGCTTTCTTATTTTTGGTACAAAAGGGTTGAAACCGAATGTATGAAAATCTGTTGTAATAGATGTCTCCTCTATAAAGAGGAGACATCTACATTAGAGAAGGGGGGTAACAACTGGTAACACATAACTTGTAGTGAAGTGATGAGACTGAATCTCTTTCTGTAATATGGTTTATTGGCAGATGAATACAATTCTGTTCTGAGCATTTTATTTTAATTCCTGTGTTCTGGGGAATCTTGTGAGAAGGACAGGGCCCACCTTCATCGCAAGATTCACCCATTTTCTTTCTGTTGTGTGGTGTGTGTGTGTGATTTATATTTACATTACAGTTACTGCTTCTAATGATATTTACTTTTGCTGAAACTCTGTTTTCCTTTTAGCTGATTGATGTTGTATATGAATACCTCACCGGTGATTAGGATTTACAGAGTGTATGCGTGAACTGGACAACAGAGGTAGGTGCTGAAAGTCCTTACTCTGAGGATAGGGTCCTGATCCTTTGTTGCAGGACAACCATCACTTCCTTTTGCAGACTTGTTTCTTTTAAGATATTTGTTCTTACTTCATTTTCTGCAATAGGCTGTAACTACTGTAACTGCTGTAACACAGAGTATGGATTTCATAAGATAGTAGACTGTTTATACTACAACTTTTAATACCATTAAGATTGAGTACATACAATACATAGTCACCTTTGGAATAATCAGACTTTCCCGGATTGATAATTAATGTGGCACTCGACTGTTTTATCATTAAACAATTAAAGTGACCAACAGTCATCAAGGTAGACTACTAAGAACTCATGGATTTCCTTGGAAAAGGCTATGTCCATGGCCCTTTGAAAGGTAGCACTTGCATTCTTAAGTTCGAAAGGAATTTTTACATATTTAAAGGTTCCCCATGGTGTTGTAAAGGCTGTTTTACCCTGATCATCCGGGTGAACTAATATCTGATTGAAACCTGAAAAGCCATCAAGCAATGAAATTCTTGAAGACCCCACTACCCTTTGTAGAATATGGTCCATCTTTGGTAATGGGTAGTGGTCTTTAAGGGAGACTTGGTTCAAATTTCTTAAGTCAACACACAATCTAATCTCACCTGTTTTCTTCCTTGTGGCCACAAGATTGGATACCCATTCTGAAAATCTAATGGGTGCAATAATACCAGCCTCAAACATTCTCTTCACTTCTTTCTCAATCAAGGGGAGAAGCACAGGATTGATTCTCCTTAATTTCTGTTTGAAAGGCTTTTGATTTGGTTTTAAAGGTATGGTATGTTGAATGACTGAAGTGTCATAGGACTTGAGGTCCTCATAACTCCAAGCAAAAACATCTTGGAACTCTTTAAACAGGTCAACATATTTTGGCTTTTGATCGGGAGGCAAAGACTTGGACAGTTTTATCATTTTGGGCTTTTTTGCTATCCCAATATTACAATCTTCAATTGCAGCGTTTAAGGGTTGCATCTTTGGCTTCTTGGGGATATCATTTGCATCAAAAATATCTTCTAATGGGGTTAAGCCCATGGGCAGAAAGTTGTCTTTTAGTTCAATAATTTCAGCCTCTGTTCCAGCTATTTCATCCAAATTCGTCTGTTTTAGCTCTTGTATGTTTTTGTCATCAAAAATGGTTGGGTGCAAAGTTTGTTTTGCTGCTTCAGCTGATATGGTCTGCTCATTTTGGCTCATTTGCTGTTGTTCATCCATGGCATCGGTATCAATGTTTAAACTTGAAAATTCTTCTTGTATGGTGAGGAAATTATTGATCTGTGCATCATTTTCAAAGACTTGCCAATTCTTGACATTGTCTGGGACTGCAGGCCTATTTTTTATCTCGGCTGTGAAATGGTGATTGGGCTCGAATGGCAGCTTGCAAGTGCTAGCAAAAGTTGCTAGGCTGTGCGCATGTAGATTATGGCTTCTTGAGACTTTAGTAAGTTGGGATTCTGTGAAGGTATTGCGTATTTCAGTGGATGCCTTCCTATAAGCTCTCAGCCTATTATCATTAGTGACAAAGTTGCCTTTCATTTGTTGTATAATCAAATCAGAGTCTCCTAGAATTAAAACTTTTGTTGCTCCTAGATCTCTGATCAGTTTAAGGCCTAAAAGGAGGGCTTCATACTCTGCCATGTTGTTAGTACATTTGAAATTTAATCTATAGGCATGACCCTCTGCATGGTTGGTTTGCCTATTGTGGATCCATATTCCTACCCCTGCTCCTAGCTTATTTACTGACCCATCAAACTCTAAATACCATAGGATTTCATGGTCTTGACTATCATTGGGAGCTGTAATCATTTTTGGAGTGGGCAGATTGGAATTCTCTGTTTTGGGAGGTTCTTCTTGTGTGTTGGTTGCATCAATTGTTTTAACAGTTTCATGGCTTTGGGCAACAGATTCTTCATTTATGCATGTTTCTTGCTCTAAAGCTAAAGGTTTATCATCAGTCAGAGGACTTGTATCAACATTAAACAAGATGAAAGAACCCATATCAGAATGGATTGAATAGATAGGAAAGTTTTGGGGCTTTTCCTCACTTCTTACCACATATTTCATTAGTGTTTCTCAGTACAGTCTCTTTGGTTGCCCAAAGACTGAAATAGTGGCATAGGACAGGTCTAATTGCAAATATCCTTGGAGTTTGGCTCCCCAAGATCTTGATAAGAGCATACCATATTTGGGTGGAATATCCGCTACCACCACGTCCATTAGGATTGTTTTATTTGGGTATTGGACTAAAGACACACACAAACCTTTGATTAGGCCTAAACACTTGACTTGACTAGAATCAAATGAGAACACGTCTTTGTATGGTCTAGTGACATCTAGTTTTAGCTTCTCCATTACAGCTTTGGGCATTAGGTTGTGTGAAGCACCTGAATCAAACATTGCATTGTGCAATACTTTATCATGGATATGTAAACTAACATAAAAGGGTAGAACAGCTCCATTTGCTGATTTACCATCGACTTCAGGACCGAAAAGCAGCTCAGGTTGATCATCTAAGACATTAACATCATCCCTATTCTCTGGAATTTGCAGTGATCTTTTGATTTGCTGTCTGTATACATCATGTTTAGCAAGCTCAGAGAGAGGAATAGATATCTTTAGTTTACCAATTTCTGCTTCTAAATCAAAAGGTTTTTCTGATTGGGTTTTAGTATAGTGACTGGCAGATTTTCCCTTTTCAATTGCACTTTCAGCGATTTTCTCTTGATTATCAGTGCTATCTTGAAGTATTTCTATTTTGGAAAGGCTTTCAGGAGTGCTGTTTGAATTCTCTTTTGAGGAAGAGGATACCAATGGCTGGTTTTTAAAGGTCTGCACATCTGATATATCCTCTATGGTCACTTCTTTTGGATTTGGGACTGTTTTTTCAGAAGGTTCTGTGAGGATTGCCTTGTCTTTTATTTTCTTGGGTTGTTTGGTATCCTTTGGTTTGATAGGTTCAGGCACATCTATGGTTCTGGTCCTCAATTTGTATTGCTTGTGGACTTCATATACTGTTGTATCATAGCCTTCCTTGAAGTCATATGATTCTCCGGACTTGGTTTGGAATTGATTGATATCATGATCATCTTGGTCTTCTTGGGTTAGAAAAACTTGTTGTTCACTCTTCAAACCCATCAAGTTGATATGAGAGTCCTCTATTGGCTCACTAGATGTGGATGCTTCAGCATAGTTCTCTTGAAAAGGAGGTCTTATGTTATGGTCGGGGCTAGCCCTTCCAACATTTGGGTTTTGATTTTTTCTAAAGTTTGGGTTTCTGATAGTATTACTTTGTTGTCCTTCCCATGATGATTTTCTTTCAATGGTTCCCATTCTATCTCCAAGACTGTGCACGGTGTTGCTGATTGCATCCAATTTTTGTTCAATAGCTGAAGGCTCTTCTTTAAAAGTAGTTCTTCTCTCAGCTCTTGCCCTGTTTCACTTAGCGATCAAATTTGCCTCCACACTAACAGCTATATTATGCATGTCTGCTAAGGTTTGAGGGGCTCTTTCCCTCAATTGATATGCCATGTCAGAATCAAATCCATCAGGGAATTTGTATAAAGCTAGATCAGGTGGAGGTCTAAGGTTTTGTGGAATAGCATTGTAAATATTATTGAGGGCCTCTTTTTATGGTGTCATACTCAGACAGAATGTGCAGCGGATCCTTCTTTTTCTCCCATCTGTTAAGAAATGTTTGGTAAAGGGCCTCTGGGTTAGCTATGGAATTTGCAGGAAGATCTCTAAAACAAGGCCTTACATCGCCTGTTAAACTTTGGACAAAAATCTTCATTCTTATATGATCATCATCTATTTCATAATTCTCAAAATAGTCCTGCATTTTCTTGGTATGTTGCAGGGCAATGTTAGAACTAGTACCATCAAAATATGTGATTTTAGTTTGATAATCCTGAGGCATAGCCCCTGGATTTGCAGGTAACTGTAAAGGTGCATATCTATTAGCCATATTTACAGGGATAAATGGAACAACATGAAGAAGTGGAACAACTAGAAGAGTGGAGATAATAGTAGGAGTATGTATAGTGGATGAAGGAGTAGAGAAGGTGCTTTGAGAGGTGGATGAGGAACTAGGAGAGGATGGAACAAAGTGAAGTGAAACTTTACTAGGGGTTGGAATATAGCCTTGGGGAATTGCTTCAGGACTCGAATCAGCAATATCCTCTTTTTTCTCTTGTTTCCTTAGAAACTTTGGGATTAAATTGGGATTTTCAAAAGCAACTAGGGGATTTGGGTCTAGGTTTGACCTGGTATAGCGAGATTTCTTCTTTGGAGCCAGCTTCTAGCTTGTTTTTTGGAATTTTCTGAAGATTTTCCTAGTATGGTCGCCAATGATGCTAACACTCAGGTTGTCCCTTGGCTCCTTAAGGGATACGACTGAGGTAACCACAGACCAATCTTTGGATTGCAGGTCCTAGCCTACCTGCAATCAGAGAGGGCTCTCTCTTTATAATTTAGCTTTGTTTTTGGAGTGATTTTAGGCTAGTTGTGATGTACATGGGTTTTGTTTAAGTTTGGTGGGATGGATGGATGATGTTTCAGACAGAGTTGGCATGCAAAGTGTGAGAAGTTCAGACCATTGGGCATGGAGTCAAGGATTAAGGGCTGTTGGGTGTGTCTTCTTTGGCAAAGAGGGACTACAAAGCATGATAGCTAAACAAGGAACAATATCAAGCTGGAAAAGGCTGAAATGGAGGTCAGGGAATGAAAGGCAACTAAGTAACTTTCATTATGCTAATAGAGGGAAAATGAGAGAATATCATCTAGGAGCAATCAAGGATTCCTAAACAGCATTCATATATGAAAGAACTAGTGTAAATATGAGCAATGAAGTATTCATATTCAGGCCTAATTCTGAGGAAAACGTAGAGAACTCACAGAAATTGAGCACAGAGTACAGCTAAGTAACATCTCAGTTATTCTTCTTTCCTGCAATATAGATCATGATACATAGATGATATACTAAACATAGAAACTGAAAGACAAGCGAGAAAGACTTATTGATCCATGAAGAAGCACGAGAATTCTGTAATTTTCTCTTCAGCCATCAAATCCACAACCAGACAGTTCATAAGCAATGCATTCCAGCAATCTTTGTTCATAAAGTTCTAAAAATATACAGCGCAAGTCTAAATGACATTATCAACCAAACCAACCAACCCTTATTACATAGCTCAGGGTGGTATATATAGGCAAAATATCTACAAAAAGAGATCTGATAGCATATTTGAGGAAAAATCTTTGTTTAACCTAACATCTATTGAAATAAATGCAACAAATATCTATCTAAGCTGCGTTGGAGGTAGCAGCATCAAAAATGAGGCTTTGAGGTGTCCTTTGAGCTCTGTGCTTGCCATTTTGCCATAACTGTGCCTTGGGCTTTGAAGCATTGCTCTCATGTGTCTTTACTGCTCATTAATCTGTTCTGGTGAGCTTTAAATGGCTTTTACTGCTTCTTTGACTTGGATGGAGGCCCTTTATTGCTTATTTGCCTCAACTTTAAGTCTTCCACTGCAAATCTTTAACTGATACTCTTTGCCGCTACTCTGATACTCTTTAACCTGAATCGGGGCTCTATTCTTCCACTGATACACTTTAGACTGTTAAATCGCCCTTGCCTTATCACTTTATGGTGAGATATGACTGTTACTGTCTTCTTTATTGCTTTCTGCGGGCTTAGAAGGTCTATCGGCGTTGGCCGATCAAAACATGATCAAAAAGGAAGAGGACTTCATAATAGTGGAGGATTTGTGGACTGGTAGCTTATGCTGAGGCTGTGCTCGTTGTCTGGAGCAAATTTGGGTTTCCGCAGAATTTTGGTGCGCTTTTTTTTTGTGATGACATCATCATGACATCATCGGCAGGTCCCGAGTACAGCAAGATGATGTGGCACATGACACGATGGCAAGGTGGGGACGCAGGCAGACGGCGGTAAGTGGTTTTATCGGACCGCCTTTTGTACGGGGGCAGCAAGTGTCAGAGGAGGCCCGATGCAATGAAGACAGGGCACGCGTCCCTGCGTACGGCGATAAAACCACCCTCTATCAGACGCTAACATCCCACCACCTCGCCGTTTCCATCCACCGTCGGATCGGGGAGAGCGGATCGGAGTGTGAAGCTGGCGGCAGGTTAAATGGGCAAAAGCGACTGTAAGCGGGAGAAATATGATTTAAAAGGGCGGGAGCGATTACTTTTGATAAAAAGGAAATGGATAAATGCGGGCCATTGGATCATGCATAGGCGGATCGGACGGCTGAGGATAAGTCACAATATCGCTATCGGGGGTGAGCAATGGGCGGAGTGCTTTATGTACAAATGGTTAGCGATATAGCGATCGCCGATATCGCTATCGGCGATCGCATATCGGGGCAGAGGCTTAATATATATGCGATGGAGTGATGCGATATGGGGTGGGGCGATGCATTTTGGACCATTGGATCTGAGGGCAGATCGAACGGTTGCCGTGCGATCACAATATTGCGTCGGCGGTGAGCATGGGGTGCGGGCCTTATATATATATATATATATATATATATATATATATATATATATATATATATGCGATGCGATAGCGAAAAGCTTGCGATACATGAAAAATGTGGGTTTTTGCGATAAAACCTTTATTTGCGTTGAGTCATGGATTTAATGAAAAAACGAGGAATTGCGGAGAAATATGTGAATCGAGGGAATGCGATAAGGATGCATTGCGATGCGATATCGCTTTTGGGTGCGATAGCGATATCGCATCGGAGGGGGGGGGTTAAAGACAGGGGATATGGCATGGATGAGTTGCGATTGCCGATTGCGACAACCGCATCAGGGGAAACCAGTCGGAGACACATATATAAAGGGGCTGAACACTGCGACTGCTACCTCCGACAGTGATATCGCGTCGGAGGGGGTCAGGGTAGATCGGAGGATGGTTTTAATGATCGGAGAAGGGTTTTAATGCCTTTGAAGGATTTTTTATGATCGGAGAAGGGAAACTGAGATCGGAGGAAGGTTTATGTGCATTGGAAAGGGTTGTTAATGCATCGGAAGGGGTTCGAATGCATAGGAAAATGGTTAAAGAAGCAAACTAAGGGTTCTTACTAAGTTTCAAGTAAACTTAGTAATTCCCAAGCATTATTTATGGTTATATTTCAACCAAAGGGAGGGGATATATATATAAAGGGGATTTTTATCATATTTTTAGTATGGGGAGGGGAAATAAGGAGGGATTTACATAATAGAGTTAGAAGTTAATATGAATTTTGATCAGAAAGCGCTAAGGATAGAAATCTTAGGCTACAAAGGGGAAATAGGACTTTATAGAAGAGATATGAGCACCCCTAGGTAACGCAGATCTTTACTTAGGCAAATGTTTATGGAATATGATGATTTTTAAAGATATCAAGCAGATCTTAACATCTTTTAGGGGAAATTAGTGAATGATTTGGGGAAAAGGAAGAAGGGGAAGTTAGTCATGCCTCACTTGAGCTTCTCCAAGGGAATATGTCTTGCACTTGTGATTTGAAATAGATTAGCACTTTGAAACACAAAACTGATCACAATCCTTGATTCTACAACCTCAAAACTGCCTACCCAGCCTACTTAGCCTAACATTTTGTCTTCCTTTTGTTTGGGTGCACTTAGACTAGCAAACCCAGCTTTTCTTCTTTTCTTTTGACTATCCTCCTATCTAAATCTATCCTTATACCTTCCAGGGGCTCAGATTAAGCTGTTGAGCACCCTTGTTTCTCTACCTATCTACTAATCTGCCAAGATTAAACAGTTTGGACAGATATTTATTCTCTATCTTCTAAAACAAGAAATTTAAACCTAGAGAAACCAAGATTAAGCTGTTTGGCCTTCCCTTAACTGTGAAACTCTTCAAAAATGGAATAGTTCTTCAAAAATGGGATATAGTAGTGGCATTTGAGCTAGCACACTTTCCTGGCCTTTTGTTTGGGGTTCATTTCTTTTATTTTTCTCTTGGCCAATTCATTCTTTTTGCCCTTTGATTTTTCTTTTAGGGCATACCCTCTTTACATTTTTTAATTTTTCTGAGTTTTCTTGGAAATATGGAACTTTTGCAGCATGAAAAAGATGACATATTTGGCATTTCCACTGTCAATCATGAAATATGAAAACCTATTGCAATAGGAGGCTAACACACTCAAAAGGATGGTTTTGTGGGTCCAAAGAAACCAAGTTGTGAGAGTTTGTGAACCCTGCAAAAATCTTGAAGAAGCTGCACGATTTGAATCACAACAAGTGTTGGGTAGCGAAGGCCCCACGTAAGGGTTTTGGGGCTCAAAGCCCACAATTTTGGTAATAGTATGGTAAAGGCTCCGTGAGATGCACGAAGCGCGAATTGTAATGAGTCAAGTCAAAGGGTTGTCCACCCAAAAATAATGTAAGAAAATAGAAAGTGAGTCGGCCTGCCCTTGGTCCGAGGACCATGGGAATGTATAAATAGAGCAAGGCTCTAAGGTTAGAAGGCAGCTTTTGTTTTTGGATCTTAATGTTATGGGTTTATGAAGGAAATATTCTCTCTGCATCTATAAGTTCGAGTCAAGGGTGTTGGTAGATAGATAGAGGCTCTCCAGCTGTGTGCACAGAGGCCTGATAGAGTCTGCAGCTATGTGCGTAGACCCCTACAGCTGAGTGCACATGGAAGATCTGGTTGTACTGGAAGGGAAATAAATAAAGATAAGAATTTATGAATCATTGTGTGCTTTATCGAAAATCTATCTGTTGCTTATGTTCTGAATTTATGTATAATTATGATTGCACGCACTAGTTGTTACTGTCAAATGTTTGCTTAAAGACCTTAATAGGTAGATCAGATCTATAATAAACTCGTTAATAACAAAGCACATAGGCACGGATCTACGTGGAAGCCTGAGAGAAGTACATAGTAGCAAGAGAGCACAGCTTGGTTCGTGATTCCTCCAGAACACATCTAGACATCCCAAGGGTGTGGAAACCTGGTTCCAGCACGCTCCCCTACTACCTCGTGTGAGACTTCAGTCCACACTCCGAGGACTGTTGTCGAAAGGACCGGTAGTGCGGGATTTGTTTGGCTAAATCACTTCTAAACCTGGGTCAGGCCCCAAAACGCCAACAAATGGTTCCATTGCTAGGATCAGGATTTGCCTAAGGGATGTCTGATGTTGGAACACTGAAACCCTACGAAGAAAGAGATTGAAGATTGGTTGGATCAGAAACTACATGAGTTCGTGGTATAGGAAAACAAAAATCCACAGATATCTGAGGAAAAGTGGTTGGATCACTACATATACATAGAAATCCACGAGATCTTCTTTGCAACCTTCTCATTAGAGCTGTACGAGTGGATCGCGAGACTAGCTGACCATGTGGGAAGAGGCAGACTTGATCAACCAATAGTGTGGACTCCCGAGTTGGTGTGTAGGCTAGATACGTCTGAAGATAAAATCACACAGGCAGTAGATCATTGGCTGGACCAGATAATAGGAGGGTTTATCACTGAGTTCGCGATAGACACAATCGTGAGCTATAGCGAAGCAAAAAGGATGTTTCTCCAGGGACCAAGGGGTAAGTACATCAAATCGTTGAATACATGGATTAAAATGTTGTTATGTGAAAAATGGGTTATACGAATCTATTAATGTCTAGGGTAATGCGGAGCAGAAGAGGCTACCGAGGGTCCGAAGGATTGGAGAACAGTCCCCTGATTTCACTGTCATGAGAAAGCGAAGAGGAACTCGCTAGGTTCTCCCTGAGAAGCGCAATCCGATTGATCAAGCAGCGCATTCCACTATTACCACCTCCATCCACACCCCCACCAACTTCACCTACATCAACCCCATCTTCACCCACCCCACCTCCACCACCACCGAAGGTTGAAATGGCGAGTGCGATCAAGTTGCCTATATTTAGAGGTGTAGGGAATGAGGAACCAAATCAGTTCTGGTTTGTGGTAAAGGCAGTATGGGAAGCCCAAGGCGTTACAGATGATAACATCAAAAAGGATACTCTAGTGAGTGCGCTGCAGGATCGTGCGTTGACGTGGTATATAGTACTCTAGCGATCACCCGAATGTAGGAATAGTGGTGATCTACGATGCATTGAACAGAGAATTTAGCTGGCCGAAATTGGAGACACAGTCGATCATTGGGCTCAAAGAAATCGTGATGCTGCCAGGTGAAACCCCATGGGATCTGGATTAGAGATTGAAGAGTACGATTCGTGAGGCTAACATGAAATTGACAGATGCACAACACCACGTGTGGTTCATGACACCTTTGACACCACATCTGAGGATGGCGCTGTCATAGCAAAAGATCTCAACCCAAGCCGAAGCATTAGAGATAGTGATGAGGTTGCATGAAACTACAATATAGAATCTGGGGTTGGGAGTTCAACAAATCCACGCGCAACTACAAAACCAATGCTTAGAGATGCAAATTTTGAAGCAAGATATGGCACCCCGACCAGAGACGCGTGAAGAAGTGTGGTGTATCAAATGCAAAGGCCAAGGGCACGATAAGGATCACTGCCCTATATTCGCGAACTATCTATCAGGAGGGGGGCCAATGCCATTAAGACTGGAGGTACAAGTGGGTCTGAGTGCGGTTCTCACACTCTTGTGCACGATTATCAAGTAGTAGGAAAGCACGCAACAAACAACTGTCACCTATTGTATAAGTATACCCAGACCCCACAGAAGCTGTATTGCAACTTCTATAGATCAGTGGGTCACAACAAGCGAACATGTTAGAGTTATGAGCTAATGATGGAGAGGACCCCAGCCTATAGAATGCAGACTGAAACGCGGGGTTTCAACCCAGCCACGGGGCCACGCAATGGATTCCAAGGATGCAGACAAGGGAGAGGAGGAATGGGATGTGGAAAAGGGCACGGACAACTGATCTGTTATAATTACTGAGGGCCAGGGCACTATGCTCGTAATTGTACTAACCCGACATGAATATCTTGTCCATACTGTGAGCAGTTTGACCATGAAATGGTAGATTGTCCGATGCTAATTGCCCAAATGCATGAAAAGGGGGTACTACAGCCTTGTCCGACTCAAAATATCCAAATGATGAGGTCTGAGCCATGCGAGGAGGACCCCAGCGTAAACATGGTACTAAGAAGTGGTGCAACTACAGGGGGTGATGTGAGGAAACAGCTCGAAGAAGATGTGAAGGACCCTGACTTCGAGATGGAACATGTGAAGGGGACATCTAAAGAAACTAAGAAGATCTTCATGGAAGCCTCTACTCCAGGTAGTAGTGATCCAAATGAGTCGGGAATGGATCCCTCTATGCTTACTACCTTTTTGGAGACATGTATGAAGCTGCTACGTGACAATAAGGCTGTTAAAGGACTACAAGAGCTGATCACTAGGTGCGCGAGATCGGGGGAGTCACACGTAGTCCAAAAACTAGGAAAACATGCTTTGTGCACTAGGCAGGAAATACGAATGACGGCGCAAATCAGTGAGTATGAGATGGATTAGGTCATCTTGGATCTGGGGTCAGATGCGAATGTATTTCCTAAGAAAACGTGGGAACACATGGGTAGGCCTATACTACACTGGTCTCCTATTCAACTACGGATGGCCAACCAACAAAAGATCTTATTGATGCGAATATTGCAAGGGGTGACAGTGGACATTGGAGGCGTAAGTACGCAGATAGACTTTGAGGTGATAGAAATTGTTGAGGACAGTAATCCATACCCTGCGCTGCTAGGAATAGATTGGGCCACAGACATGAATGGGGTCATCAATTTAAAAAGACAAAAGATGACATTCGAGAAAAAGTCACTCTGTGTTATAGTTCCACTGGACCTAGCCGAAGGAGCATGCTACACAGAACCGGTGCACAATGAGGACAGTGACGATGAACTAGATTGCATCTACCAGATAACAACGCAAGGCCAGGATCAGGTGAATCCCACAGCGGACGATAGAGTCTTATGGGAGCGCGATAGTTCCTACACATCGAATTCAGATGAGGAGATAGAACAATGGCATAACCGATTGCATGAAGTCACAACACTCAACTGTAACATGATGATTAGATCACTACAATGCATGACAATAGAGGTAAGGAATCGACCAGCAAATGACGGTGCAACAAATGGAGAGAACTTCATTAACCACTGCGGAACTCCAATCATAGAGCGGAAGCGGCAGAGTGTGCTGGAAGGAGCGCTGCCGCAACAATCACACCAGTATGGGTGCACATAGGAAGATGAGGTGGAATGAGCGTGAAGGTAAAAGGCAGTTGTGTGTGCGGGTTGAAGGACTTCCACAATGAACGGTACAGCTGTGTTTTGTATGACCATTGACCCGACCAAATCTGCATGTGACAGGGGTTTGCTAGGCCAATAAGACCATAAACAAAGCAAGGTGCACGAAGAGAACTCTCTCCACAGTCAAACATGACAAAACCAGGAAAGTGAAGAGAATTTCCCTGACCATTGCCCCTATAGTTCAACCTGAACGAGAAGACCTAGATAAAGGGACCCGGCAGTTGTAGGAAGCCATTTAGCGCAGCAGCTTGAGACTTTGCGAGCTTGAGGAAGAGGGGGCAAGGCTAAGGAGGAAAAGTGTGAGGTTGGATGAAGAAAATGGAAAATAAACATAGGAGTCACACAAACAGGGTGCGCGAATGTGAGAAGAAGGGGACCAGACCTGGCCAACCCTCGTACGATACTAGAATGAGTCGTGACCCTGCTATCATGGTTGCGACCGCACCCTACCGAACGAGGGAGCACAGAACACGATGTGCTACTTGACTCAAAGGGACGCGAAGGGTGCCCACAGCCCAGGCTAGTAGGGAAGAGGAAGTCTCGCACAAGGGGTGCGACCACTTGACTATCTATAGGAGACCCAGTCTCAGTGCTCCACGCTATTGAAAGAGGGTGTAGGACTATAAAGAAGTCTGTAGGAAGGTTGCGTGACGTAGACATGGCGCGCAGGGCCAGTAGGAAGCATAGAATGCGTCTGCATATCAGGGACTGCACTGCTGCGTGGGAAGGATGGAAGGTGACCATTGCAAATATTGTTCATGACAAGATGTCCCATTTAAGACACTGAGGAGTGAGTGGTAGGCCATTAAGACACAGGGCTGAATGGAATTGCCGCCAAAATTGCATTAATGAGCCACGAACGAGGAGCATGACCGAATTTGAAGTTAAAAAAATATATAAAGCACATGTGGCTTGTTACCACACACCCTTTGGCCTCTTGCATAGTAAGCTATTCCGGGTTCAAATAGAGAGGTGCAGGATGAATGAGGCAATTGTAAAAGCAAGCCCATGGTTTCAAGAATTGCCAAAGGTAATACAAGAGTCCCTGCTCAGGTCAATGGGAAGGATAGCCGAAGTCCCTAAATCACCCATGATGCTGCGAACCAAGAAGAACCCACAAGTAGCAGGACCAGTCAGGATGTCTCCGCGAAACCTACATTTTGGCAAATTGTCAATGGAGGAAAAAGGTAAAACCATTACTATTGAGAGCGATGAAGAGGAAGAGGATCCTCCAACCTTTGTCAAAGAAATAGAACCAGAAGAAGAGATGGAAGAAGATATCCAGCCAGAACGGGCTCCAGCAAAGTGGCCTAAGTATGTTCCTCCAAGGAAAAAGATGGCCAAGGTACCTAAAGATTTAGATGCCATTGACAGCACACTCATCACCCCGTCTCTCCCTAAAGGGGTTTCGCTCGAAGGAACGGTGACTGACTGCATCCCTACTATGAAATTTGAAGACTGGGACCTTGCAGATACTGAGAAGTTTCCCCATTTGGAAACTAGCGAACTGATGGAGAAAAGCACGGAGGGGGCTGTTACGACACTACAGCCGCAGGAATGGTTGCGAAAGGTGGAGGAGGCTGGGCTACTCTACCTCCTGTCAATTCCACATTTTCATCACCCCCCATTACAATATTGATCATTAGACAACTGCTCTACCTGGTACACGATGGGTACTTATGGATAGACAAACCCGTCCCCATCACGGCGGAGCTCATTCATAAGATCTCCCGGCTTCCCTGTGAAGGAAGGGACCCCGCGGAAATAGTTGATATGAGTGGCAATTTGACGATGACGGAAGCCCTGAAAAAGAAATACAAATTGGAGAAAAAGCAAAGAGGGTATGCTATTGCTAGTATTCAGGACAAAGGGGTCTGCATTGCTACCCAGTTGCTGGCAGGAAAAGTGATGAGGAAATGTCGAGGCAATGAGGTCCCAACAGTGGTCGTCGCGTTAGCTGAGCAATGCGCAGAAGGGGAACAGTTCAATTGGGTGCAGTTCCTCTGTGATGAATTCCTGACCAACTGTAGGGAGGCCCAAGAGGAGGGTAATACCTTCCATTATGTGTGGTTTCTTTTATCCATCTTGTTGGTTACAAGTGAATTACCCAAAGATAGTAAGTTTCTGTCCTTAGAACAAGATTGGCCAGAGGCCGCAAGATACACGTCGCTCTGGGCGATGGAGGACACTTCTAGAATCCAAGACATCAAGATTTTTTGGATATTGATGGACGCGAACATACAACAGTGGATCAACCAATAACCCCATCTATCTACCGAGGTTTATGACATTGTGAAAAACATAGCTGATTTTAAGGCGGATATGCACCATATATACATTCGGGCATGCAAGGATCCATAATAGACATGGACCACACTTCCCTCCATTGCCATTGACGAGGCTATTTTTATAGTGCTGGATACCTAGCCACTAGAGTGGCATGGACCAGATGCAGTAGGGCGCGATGATACCACCATCCAAAAATAGAAGGCTGAGGCCAAGTGCTTAGCACAATTGAAGCAGAACGAATAGCAGGCTGCGGAAGTACAGGCAGCTCGGGAGGCAACGCAGGCTTCTATAGGCAAGATGATAGTAGGAGGGGCTGCTATGACAAAGGATGAAAGCAGCTCGAATGTGACCAAAAAGCTAGACACAGATACAGGGATAGAAGGTGTGACACCAACCACCACCAGTTCGCCCTTAAAAAGACCGTGGCCGACAGAACGATCAATGTCACGAAAGAAGGCCAAGGCATCTAAATTGGATGAGGCACTTATCACATTGACTGAAGGGGACCTATATGACATAGGGGATACAGTTCGCGAAGTCACTCGGGAAACACTCGATGAGGCCATGACGAAGCAAAAGACTGTGTTGGGGGCACTTAGCGCGTAGCTGCAGGAACTCGGCGCACAAACTCCGTAGCTGGGAATAGTTGCTACCCATGGAACTACGAGCATGTCAGCAACTGAGTAGATGCTGTGGGCCAAAATGGCTAATGCTATTGCACTCCCGACAGGAGCATTAATAGTAGCCAACACAGAGGACAGAGTTGTCATAGGCCGGCTTACAGGGCTTGGATTAAATTTGGCTGCCCTCCCCTATGAGAGCTTATACCAGCTTCAGGACAGCGTAACAGCGGAGCTTCGCACTAGGGAAGGACATGCAGTGTAGGTACTCAGTGAGTAGCGAATTAACATCGAGCAGTTGAGCCTCCAATGTGATGAAGCAGTTGCACAAAATTGGCAGTTGGAGCAAATTGTGGGGGAAGCATGTTGTCGTGCCCCTGAGCTCGAGATTGTGGCAGATTTACCTGTCGGCATACGGATCCACAAGTTGGCCAGTGGGTTTCGTGAAGCAAAGGAAGAAGCAACGAGGATCCATTTGGCCCTCAACTTGTAGATCGCAGAACTGAAACTGAAATCACAGCCCTCTACACCACCGAAGGTCACAGAGCAGCAGAAAGGCATCATTCAATCCGGGCAAGAAACAATAGCACATGCCATGCAAGAGTGTGTCAGCTTGTTGGATCAGTCACTTAGTATGGTCACTTCACTACAGGAAGACCCAACCTTACAGCAGTTGGAAACATAAGAAAGGGAGTTACAACTAGCCTATGATAATATTGGGGGGCCGCGCAGACGATTGCTATTACGCGGTGCTTGGCCAAGACGGGGGAGGCCCAGGCTCTCAAGATACAAGTTTATGTTGCTCGGCAGAAGGAAGCAGTGATTAAGGAATGTATCCAGCCTTGGCTTAATGAGGCATTCGTGGTTTCCACCACCATTGAGCAAAATATGGCACACATGTAGGTGTATGAGCCTGGACAGGCAACTGAAATGGATACTGATGCATGGGTGGCTCATGTAGAACAGGGACAGTAGATGGTGGATGATTTTTTTGCAAGTGTAAGCGAAGCATAGAAGTTGCTGAATGACCTCTGTGCGAAGATTTCCGCACCAACAGAGTGACTCAGGACAAGTCATGATGATTGTGTTGGGGGCCTATTGGGTAGCGAAGGCCCCGCATAAGGGTTTTGGGGCTCAAAGCCCACAATTTTGGTAATAGTATGGTAAAGTCTCCACGAGATGCACGGAGTGCGAATTGTAATGAGTCAAGTCAAAGGGTTTTCTACCCAAAAATAATGTAAGAAAATAGAAAGTGAGTCGGCCTACCCTTGGTTCACGGACCATGGGAATGTATAAAATTTAAATAGAGCAAGGCTCTAAAGTTAGAAGGCAATTTTTGTTTTTGGATCTTAATGTTATGGGTTTATGAAGGCAATATTCTCTTTGCGTCTGTGAGTTCGAGTCAAGGATGTTGGTATATAGATAGAAGCTCTACAGTTGTGTGCGCAGAGGCTTGGTAGAGTCCACAACTGTGTGCACGGACCCCTACAACTGAGTGCATAGGGCAGATTTGGTTGTACTGGAAGGGAAATAAATAAAGATAAGAATTTCTGAATCATTGTGTGCTCTATCGTGAATCTATCTGTTGCTTATGTTTTGAATTTATGCATATTTATGATTGTGTGCACTAGTTGTCACTGTTAAATGTTTGCTTAAATACCTTAAGAGGTAGATTAGATCTATAATAAACTCGTTAATAACAAAGCACATAGGTGTGGATCTACACGGAAGCTTGAGAGCAGTATAGAGTAGTGCAAGAGCACAACTCAGTTCTTGATTCCTCTAGAACACATCTAGACATCCCAAGGGTGCAGAAACCTAGTTCTAGCACCCTCCCGTACTACCTCGGGTGAGACTTCAGTCCGCGCTCTGTGGACTGTTGCCGAAAGGGCCGGTAGTGCAGGATTTGTTTGGCTAAATCACTTTTGAACCTGGGTCAGGCCCCAACAAGCCAATAGCAAGGGCATACAAAGAGAGCTTAAAAGGTTTACACCTGTTATGTCTGATCATCTCTTAAGCTTCGATGTTTATTTTTTCACTCATAAACTATGTGCAACAATTTTTTGATTTTTGACATTGTTGCTTATTGACCTTGTTAGAATCGATGTCTGGCCCATATCAAAATTTGTAAGGGGCAGAGTATTGCCTGTTATATTCAATAAATTGATGATAAAACTTGACACTGCCAACCCCAGTGCTCATAAGTTTTCTTTCATTTGACGAGTAATTGAAACATTCATCTAAGAAATGTTTTTTTCTAGAAATGACAACTAGTCTAAGCAATGTAAGGTAGCCCCAAAAACCTGTGTAACACTTATGGCATAAATAGTTCCACCTCAAATTCTAAGTTGTGTTAAACACAACAACATAATACCTATTGTGACTTTTTTCAAATTTATCCAACTACACTATTTCTAGGAGAATTGAAAGCATGCTTGAAAACGTGGGTATGATTTAGGGAAGCTCCTCCTCAAGGAAGGGACTTGCTTTCTCCAACATTGAAAAACCAACATGATGTTTTGACTGTTAACTTCTTATTTCAATTATTCAACAAATGAAAATGATTTTACTAAACTTTGCGAGGCCCTTCACGCTAAAATTGTCTAATCGCTAATATAATTTGATTGAAAAGTTTGTGAGAGATTTTCCTTTTTGATTTATAATTTGAAGTTTAGCAGAAAAATGCATTTAAAAAAGTAGAATCATATGGAGGAAAACTCTTTGAAAATACCAAATATCTCTGCTGGCACATTGTGCTATTTCCATCCCTGTGATTATTTATAACTTATCTTTGTTGTTTTCTTCTTCCCTTTATGTCAATCTCATGTTCGATCAAACTTAACAGTCAGACTTGAGCACTCCGACGAGTTAATAAATAATTCATGAAAAGTTCCACGCAAATATTCATCTACAAACTTACTCAATTGAAGAAAATACTTTGAAACAAAAAATTCACGGCAAAATATAACTTAAATTCAGATAATCCAACAAAAAAAATACCAAATATAGTGTCTTGATTCCTTTAAGACATTCAATATTGAGCCTTTGTTGCTTGCCTTTCTTGTGGTGCTAATTTCACTTGTTTAGAACTTATTATTGTTTCAATGTTTGATTCTCACACAATAGTTTATTTTTGAGCACACATCAGTCATATTGATCCAAAAAAACTATCTTGGTCGATGCTCGAGAAAATAAAACTACTAAAAAAGTCGCACTAAATAGGTAGCAACTGCAACACTCAAGGCGAGGACTTGCTACCCCACAACTCCCCTTGTTTCAATATGAGGCCTTTACCTTTTATTATTTATATGTTATTATATCCTTGGTTAGTCATCAAGGCTTTAACATTTTGTTGTGCAATTTGAGTAAATACACCATTTATATAACTCATCGGGATAGAAATTTGAGTCTGTCGTGTTGAAGTTATGATAGCCGAGGAACTAGCAGATGACCTCAAATACAAAGAATCAAACTAACATTAAAAATATTTCTAAATCGAGAATTTCAGAGGAAATACTTACAACTTTTTAAATGGTTATAAGTCTTGTGGAAGATTCTCCAAATTGAGGATTTTAGAGGAAAGATTTGATTTTAATTTCAATAAATATTTAAATGAGTTAAATGTAATTAAAAAGTTAATAAAGAAAAAATCAAAAAGTTGATTAAGTGAAATTTAGTTTATAAATTATTTTCACTTTATCATAAAAATATATTGAATTAGTTTTTTAAAGTTAAATTTAATTAAAAAAAAATCGACGAGCAATAGGCAGATGGGAAGTGTACTTTCCACCTCACAGAGGAATGTGACATTAATGATCGGGGTAGCATGGCCTCCTCTTGGCATGCACAAGCATGTGGCATCCATTAAATTCTCCTCAGTATGGAAATTTCATTTTGTCTCCATAGCTATTGCGCTCTAGTCTGTCTATTCAGGATTACACTTGGAAGGTTTTCCTTGACTCTAATGAAGGTGGGATCATTCCAAATCTCCATTCCCACTAGGATGCTACTTCTTGCTTGAATTCTCACATCTTTGGCTTTGTCTGTCATCTTCCCGCCCGACCCAATTTTGCGAGGTGTGGGCTAGGAAAAGGGGGATCCGGCTATACTTTGACACCAGGTTAGATTTGTGAAATTGGTTGGTGGGAGATACACCTCATATAAAGGAACTAACCTAAAGGTATGCTAGGGACCTGAACAATGCCACTTTTGCGAGCGTGATAATCTTCCATGCATTGAATGATTTGGTGTTGCAGATCATTCTCAGAGTCCATACTTCCAATGGAATTCCAAAATTTTGGCTTAGGGACATTAAACAGGGCCAGCAGAATCAATGGATCTGCATGGGAAGATCGCAAGCCAAGATTACTCACATTGAAAGTCACCTCTAGTGTGAGATTGTTGGGTTGTGTTATATTCTTTCCACGACTAGCCCACATAGTTAATCGAGGAGTTAAAGGGGGGTGGAGCCCCCCCTTCGTTGCGCTGATTACATAGTGTGGGGGGGAGAGGTCATAGGGGGTTTGAGGGGTGCAGGTAACCCCACTCTGTGGGGTCCAGGGCATCGCCCCAGGAAATTTTGTTTTTGGACCCTATATTAGGTTGGACGGAGCTACCTATGGTTTTGTGCATGATTTTTCACACATGGTTTTGGATGCGATGGTTTTCAGTCCATGGTTTTGGACACGATGGTTTTCAGTCCATGGTATTGGATGCTTTGGCATGTATAAATATGTATTGTAACATTGAAGGGAATATAATGAAAAATCAAGCTGGTAGTCTCGGTTTTGGGATGTAGGGGAAAATCTCTATGTACATCTATTTTATGTGTTTTAGAATTTGTATGCAGGTAATTTCTATACATGGTTAAAACCTACATTTGGTATCAGAGTTGTTTTGGCTTCAAGGGGACGCCTTTGTTGCTGAGGGGTTTCGCTCGGGCCTGTGGTAAACCCTATTCAATGGGAGATCTGTGAGATTGATTCTGGTAGTGAAAGAGGATGGCGAGTAGTGGAAAGGTATAGATTGAGAAATTTAATGGTCAAAGTTTTTAGTTATGGAAACTCAAGATGGAGGATCTATTGGTGGATAAAAATCAGTGGGTCGCGGTAGATCCAGGTACTAAACCAATGGGAGTGTCCGATGAAGAATGGAAGAAGTTGGATTGGAAGGCTAAGAGCACAATACGATTGTGTGTCTCAGATTTAGTATTGTTGAATGTATCAAAGGAAGCTATGATGAAGGCTTTGTGGGACAAGTTAGGGAATTTGTACCAATCTAAGTCTCTAGTGAATAAATTGTTCCTACAGAAAAATTTGTATAGCTGGAGGATGAAAGATGGATACTCGGTGACAGAACATCTGAACGCATTTAATATTGTGGTAATTCAATTACTATATGTTGATATTAAAATTTCAGATGAAGATTAGTGCATCAATTTTTTGTGTTCTCTACCAAATTCATGGGATAGTCTGGTTATTACAATAGGTATCAAAGCAACTGCCTTGCAGTTTGATGAAATAGTCTCATCCTTGCTAATGGAGGAGATGAGATGAAAAAATATGGAGAGCCAGAATGGTGATGCCTTGTCTGTACGAGGATGGTCCCAGAACAGAAACAAAAATAAGTCATCAAGTGGGAGATATAAATCTAGAGGTAGATCTAATTCTCTAGGAAAACCTGTAAAGGTGGTGTGTTGGAAATGCAGAAAGGAAGGGCACTACAAAAGGGATTGTAAATATAAATCTCCTGAAAAAGGAAAGGGATCTGATGATGCTCCTTCTATAGAGGCGAAAACCAGCTCCAATGAAAGTGGGGATGTGTACTTGGCTTCTTCAAGTACACATGTAGATCATGAGGCATGGTTGACTGACTCAAGTGCATCCTTTCACTTCACTCCCCATAGAGAGTGGTTCTGCGAGTATGAGAAATATGATGGTGATGATGTCTTCTTAGGGGATGATAGGAAGGCTAGAATCGTTGGTAATGGAAAAGTAAAGTTGAAGTTGCAAGGTGGAAGGGTTAGAAGACTTTCGGGTGTTCTACATATTCCTGCCTTGGCTAGAAATATGATTTCCATAAGCAAGCTGGATGATGCATGTGTAAAAATAGTGTTCGAGAAGGATACCTACAAGATGGTTCAGGAAGCACTCGTATTGATGCAAGGAGTTTGGATTAGAACTCTGTACAAGTTGTAAGGTAGCACTGTTATTGACAGGTGCAACAATTTTGTGGTTCCTAAAAGTGGAGCAGAAAATCTAGTGGTCTCTGGAGAGAAGACCATGTTGTGGCATCAAAGGCTTGGACATATTGGAGAGAAGGGATGTTGGGCATGGAATCCCCCCACAGCATGTTTTCGAGCTCAAAGCCAAAGTTTTGAACAATATTATTGTAAAAACTCCGCGAATTGCGGGTGCGGAGTGTGAATTGTATGTTAGAGTCATAGGGTTGTCCACCCTAAGTTTTGAATGTAGCGTCGGCCTACCCATGGTCCACAGACCATGGGATTGTATAAATAAAGCAAGGATCTAAGTTGTAAAGTAGAGAAAAGGAAGGTAACGAATGGATGGAGTAAAAAGGATATTGAGCATAGAGCAAGAGTCTAGTATCTTGGGTTCTAGCAATAAGAAGAGGCTCTGCAGCTGAGTGTGCAGAGGCCTAGTAGAGTCCGTGGTTGAGTGCACAAACCCCTGCAACTGAGTGCGCAGGGTAGAATAGAGTCTATAACCAAAGAGAAAGAATAATAAAGAGAATTTTTATCTGAATTACGTGAATCTGTCTTGGGTTATTATCTATTGGATATGAATTGCAATTATACTGTTTATTTACTGCGCACACTTGTATGAATTGTGAATATTGTTAAGTATAACTGAAAGCACACAAATAAGCTAAGTTAATCAAATCAGATAGGATTACTAGTAAGGACTTGGGTAATAACATTGTTCGGCCCTCGAGTAGGGCTGTGCAAAGGAAACATCCCAGGCTGCAAGGTACGGGTAAGTGTGCATAGCGACGTGAGCGCAGGGTCGAACTGCGAACTACTTGAAAACATTAGACACCTCTAGGGTGTGGAAACCTGGTTCTAGCACCCTCCCATACTACTTCGGGTGAGACCTCAATCCACGCTCCACGGACTGTTGCTGAAAGGGCTAGTAGCATTGAGATTTGTTGGGCTAAATCACCTTTGAACCTAGGTCAGGCCCCAACAAGCCAACAAATGGTTCCATTGCTGGGATTGGGATCTACATAAGGGATTTCTTATGTCATCTCATGGGAATACGACGAAGAAATAAATTGAAGGGTGGTTGGACAGAAAGATTCACGAGTTCGCAGTGTAGGAAAACAGGAATCCGCAAGTATCAAAGGAACAGTGGTGAGAGCGCTACTTTTATACAGAAATCCATGAAATTTTCTCTGCATCCCTTCCCTCTAAGTTGTTTGAGTGGATCGCAAAGCTAGCAGACAGTCAGGGAAGTTGTAGGCTCAACAAACCGATTATGTGGACACCAGAATTAGTGCACAGACTAGAAGCATCAGAAGATAAGATTGCACGTGCTGTGGACCATTGGCTCAATCGAATTATAGGGGGGTTTATCACTGAGTTCACGGTAGATACAACTGTCAGCTACAGCAAGGCAAAATGACACTTCCTCAAGGGACCACGAGGTAAGTACATTAAATCGTTGAACACTTGGATTAAAATGCTACTGTGTGAAAAGTGGGTTATGCGAATAAATTAATTTTTGGGACTACGCGAAGTGGGAGGATCTATAGAAATGAAGGTAGCACAAAAATAGAGAACAATCCCTTGATTTTTCCGTGGCATGAAAGTGAAGAAGAGCTAGTGAGAGTTTCTCTGAGAAGCGCGATCAGTCTGATAAGGCAGCGAATTCCGCACATACCACCCCCACCTACACCACCACCAGTCTCACCACCATCACCTCCATCTTCACCCACACCACTTCCGCCACCACCACAGTTCAATATGGTAACCACGATAAAATTGTCGGTATTCAGAAGAGTAGGGAACAAAGATCCGGACCAATTTTAGTTCATGGTAAAGGCCATATGGGAAGCACAAGGAGTTGTGGATGATAATATAAAGAAGGTAATGTTGGTAAGCATGTTGCAAGATTGTGCACTAACATGGTACATTAAGCATTCTAATGACCACCCAAACGTAGGGATCGCAGATATCCAGGTTGTGCTGAACAGAGAATTTAGCAGGCCAAACTCAGAGACACAATCGATTATTAGGTTTAAGGAGATTGCGATGCTTCCAGGCGAGACCCCAAGGGATTTGGATCAGAGACTGAAGAGTATGATCCACGAAGCCAACATGACCTTGATGGATGGACAACATCGTGCATGGTTTGTAGCATCACTAACGCCGCATTTGAGGACAACACTATGTTGAAGCCCCGAAAATCGAGTCTACAACAAGGGGGATACCCACCCGGTCTGGACCTTGGTTAGCAGCTCCTTTTCCTTTTGGTATAGTGGGTCTGACTGGGGATATGGGACTAGTTTCGCAATATATGTGTGTGTGTGTTGAGAATTTATATTTCTTTTCTAATAATTCCTAAGTAAAATGCTTTTATTCTAAATCTAATCTAACAACATGAAATTGTATTCTAATAAACAAAAATATCTAATTCTAAACTAACCTGGGACGTAATCTTTCCGTTATGCGATCTAAAATGATTTCAAGTAACAGCTAGTAATAAATATCATTCAACTTCTATGAGAAAAGAATTCAATAAAGATAAACCATTTCGTATAAAAAGTTAGAAGAAATAGTTGTGAAAAACATATCTCATAATAAGCTACTCATATATTAAACATAAATAAATAGCTATCACCATACAGAAGTGCCAAATGATAACTCAAGCATTCACGCATTCATATATAAATAACTGAACATGAATATCACCTTAACACATAAGCAAAAACAACTAAGAGATAAAAGTACCATTTATAACTAGTTCTACTCATGAGCTTCAAGCAATAATGATTTATCTCTTCTTAATCCAACATCCATTAAGAGTACAAAAGTTCAACATTAGTAGTAGATATTAAACGAAGATATCAATAAATCCTGTTCCATTCATTTATCAAAACCTCCTCCGAGGGTGCAAAAGTGCATGTTCTGAGAACAAGTTTTTGACAAATTTCAGGACCCTTCTCTAAATGAATGAGAAGGGTTTAAATACTATTAAATAAATCTAAAAATAATTTATTACAAAAATGTAGGATGTGGTTTAAATGAATGTCCTCATTTCAGGAAAAAATAAAGCAAAATTAAAACTAAAACTGAATCTAAAACTAAAACTAACAACTAACTATCTGTGTATCTGTTCCTTGTAATCGCAAGCATTCAACATTTTCTTGAGGAGAGTTGGCTAGCCAACTTCCGATTTTAACTTTCCTGCGAAAACAGAATTGACAAGTGTTGGCACCATCTTCTCAGTAGAATTGATGATACATTTGAGAGTCATGTACTGGTTGTGTGGTTTTACCAAGTATGCCCAGTAAGAATCCCAATTCAACTTGGTTAACCTTTTGATTGACTCTGCCCTTTCTTGAGCCTTCTGTCTCTAGTTTGTCTATAGATGTTGTACAGTAGGTAGATATCTACATACCACTTGATGATATACCTGATAAATACCACTGGTCTAGAGTTCAAGTTTTGCCTTTCGCTTTTAGCGCTTTTTTCTACAAATTTCTGGGCTTATAGGCGACTGAGCGATTAGAGGCTTTCCATCTCGAGGGGTTTTGCCTGGCGATGCATGCATCGAGAACTGCCTCCGTTTCTTGATCCGGGCTTCCCTGGTGTGATTTTCGCCTCTTGCATGCTTTTTGTTAGAGGATATAAGGCTTAAATTTTGTGAAAATAATGACTCTGTGAGTTCGTGGTTTTGAGCTTTAAATTTTCTATACATGATATCAGCATTATCTAGTACCCATTTAACCATGTCCGTGTATGGAAGAATTTTGGGCCTTGCCGCTATCTTGTGCAAGAATGAACATGCTAGTTCTGTAATAAACACCTCAGAAGACCCATGTGAGCCTACAATAGTTGTAACCTCCATTACCTTGGGATTTTCTTCCTCGAGTAGGCTGTACATGCCTTCCCAAGTAGTAATACCAACATATTTGTTACAGGTGGTGTCTGTGTATAAGGGTGTCATTTCTTTATCTTCAGAACTCGGAGCTTTACCCTCCTTTCCCATAATATCCTGAACACTGCTATGTATACTTCTCTGCTGTTCGCTCCTACAGTTTACAAATGAGGTGAGAATAATGATAAAAAAGGTGACGGGAAAGCTTTAAATGCGGAAAACATATAAAATATACCACCTTACGTGAAATGGATTTTCGATCAGATCAAAACCATATTTCATTAATGAATTCCAACTAACTCATTGATTAACATTAACACGCATAACCGGGCCTCAGTTTATGGAAAAAAAATTCGAACAATGAGCCCTAAAGATCTGCGATAAGGCAATTTTGCAATTTGCTTCGCAATGTCGCAGATCGCAATATCGCAAATCGCAATATCGAAAATCCGTTGCATGTGGTAATCATGAATCAATGTGTTTTCTGCAAAATGTGATTTGTGAGATGCGCCATCGCATTTTGGTGGTTTAAGGCATTTCAGTGTAAGTGATGTTTGAGGCATGCGATGCGATGAGGGTCTTTTGATGCATGATTTCGCATCACGATTTCACACTTTTAGAATTCTGATTTTAAAAGCTCCATTACCCTTTTTGCGATGTGACGCGCTTTAAGGAGTGATTTTATTCTAACTTATCATAAAACTT
This sequence comes from Pinus tabuliformis, assembly GCA_031772625.1. Taxonomy (NCBI): domain Eukaryota; kingdom Viridiplantae; phylum Streptophyta; class Pinopsida; order Pinales; family Pinaceae; genus Pinus; species Pinus tabuliformis. Next base: position 23,900,536 of record CM062805.1, read on the forward strand.
AAGTCTTTTTAGAATTTTCGAGGTTATTCTCCTAAGTTTATGATAGTAAGTTTTATTGAAAAAGGAATATTAGGCCCCTATACTACTAGTGTAACCCCTTATTGTTATTAGTATAACCCACTTATTATATTGATGTACCCATGTAGTGCCCATATTGTTACTATTGTGCCCCATAGAAGCCCACTATTGTTATTACTATGCCCTTACATTATTATTATTATGTCAGCTATGATTATGTTATAACCCCTTAGACCACACAAACATAGGGATCGCAGATATCCAGGTTGTGCTGAACAAAGAATTTAGCAGGCCAAACTCAGAGACACAATCGATTATCAGGTTTAAGGAGATTGCGATGCTTCCAGGCGAGACCCCAAGGGATTTGGATCAGAGACTGAAGAGTATGATCCGCGAAGCCAACATGACCTTGATGGATGGACAACACCGCGCATGGTTTGTAGCATCACTAACGCCGCATTTGAGGACAACACTATGTTGAAGCCCCGAAAATCGAGTCTACAACAAGGGGGATACCCACCCGATCTGGACCTTGGTTAGCAGCTCCTTTTCCTTTTGGTATAGTGGGTCTGACTGGGGATATGGGACCAGTTTCCCAATATATGTGTGTGTGTGTTGAGAATTGATATTTCTTTTCTAATAATTCCTAAGTAAAATGCTTTTATTCTAAATCTAATCTAACAACATGAAATTGTATTCTAATAAACAGAAATATCTAATTCTAAACTAACCCGGGATATAATCTTTCCGTTATGCGATCTAAAATGATTTCAAATAATAGCTGGTAATAAATATCATTCAACTTCTATGAGAAAAGAATTCAATAAAGATAAACCATTTCGTATAAAAAGTTAGACGAAACAGTTGTGAAAAACATATCTCATAATAAACTACTCAGATATTAAACATAAATAAATAGCTATCACCATACAGAAGTGCCAAATGATAACTCAAGCATTCACGCATTCATATATAAATAACTGAACATGAATATCACCTTAACACATAAGCAAAAACAACTAAGAGATAAAAGTACCATTTATAACTAGTTCTACTCATGAGCTTCAAGCAATAATGATTTATCTCTTCTTAATCCAACATCCACTAAGAGTACAAAATTGCAACATTAGTAGTAGATATTAAACACAGCTATCAATAAATCCTGTTCCATTCATTTATCAAAACCTCCTCGGAGGGTGCAAAAGTGCATGTTCTGAGAACAAGTTTTTGACAAATTTCAGGGCCCTTCTCTAAATGCATGAGAAGGGTTTAAATACTACTAAATAAATCTAAAAATAATTTATTACAAAAATGTAGGATGTGGTTTAAATGAATGTCCTCATTTCAGGCAAAAATAAAGCAAAATTAAAACTAAAATTAAATCTAAAACTAAAACTAACAACTAACTATCTGTGTATCTGTTCCTTGTAATCGCAAGAATTCAACATTTTCTTCAGGAGAGTTGGTTGGCCAACTTCCGATTTTAACTTTCCTGTGAAAACAGAATTGACAAGTGCTGGCACCATCTTCTCAGCAGAATTCATGATACATTTGAGAGTCATGTACTGGCTATGTGGTTTTACCAAGTATGCCTAGTAAGAATCCCAATTCAACTTGGTTAACCTTTTGATTGACTCTGCCCTTTCTTGAGCCTTCTATCTCTAGTTTGTCTGTAGATGTTGTACATTTGGTAGATATCTACATACCACTTGATGATATACCTGATAAATACCACTGGTCTAGAGTTCAAGTTTTTCCTTTCGCTTTTAGCGTTTTTTTCTACAAATTTTTGGGCTTATATGCGACTGAGCGATTAGAGGCTTTCCATCTCGAGGGGTTTTTCCTGGCGATGCATGCATCGAGAACTGCCTCCGTTTCTTGATCCGGGCTTCCCTGGTGCGATTTTTGCCTCTTGCATGCTTTTTGTTAGAGGATATAAGGCTTAAATTTTGTGAAAATAATGACTCTGTGAGTTCGTGGTTTTGAGCTTTAAATTCTCTATACATGACCTCAACATTATCTTGTACCCATTTAACCATGTCCATGTATGGAAGAATTTTGGGCCTTGCCGCTATCTTGTGCAAGAATGAACATGCTAGTTTTGTAATAAATACCTCAAAAGACCCATGTGAGCCTACAATAGTTGTAACCTCCATTAGCTTGGGATTTTCTTCCTCGAGTAGACTGTACATGCCTTCCCAAGTAGTAATACCAGCATATTTGTTACAGGTGGTGTCTGTGTATAAGGGCGTCATTTCTTTATCTTCAGAACTTGGAGCTTTACCCTTCTTTTCCATAATATCCTCAACACTGCTATGTATACTTCTTTGCTCTTCGCTCCTACAGTTTACAAATGAGGTGAGAATAATGATAAGAAAAAGGTGACGGGAAAGATTTAAATGCAGAAAACATATAAAATATACCACCTTACGTGAAATGGCTCTTCGATCAGATCAAAACCATATTTCATTAATGATTTCCAACTAAATCATTGGTTAACATTAACGCGCATAACTGGGCCTCGGTTTATGGAAAAAAAAATTCGAACAATGAGCCCTGAAGATCTGCGATAAGGCGATTTTGCAATTTGCTTCACAATGTCGCAAATCGTAGTATCGCAGATCGCAATATCGCAAAATCGCAATATCGAAAATCCATTGCGTGTGGTAATCATGAATCAATGTGTTTTCTGCAAAATGTGATTTATGAGATGCGCCGTCGCATTTCGGTGGTTTAAGGCATTTCAGCGTAAGTGATGTTTGAGGCATGCGATGCGATGAGGGTCTTTTGATGCATGATTTCGCATCACGATTTCACACTTTTAGAATTCCACTTTTAGAAAGGCATCCATTACCCTTTTTGCGATGTGACGTGCTTTAAGGAGTGATTTTATTCTAACTTATCATAAAACATAAGTCTTTTTAGATTTTTCGATGGTATTCTCCTAAGTTTATGATAGTAAGTTTTATTGAAAAAGGAATGTTAGGCCCCTATACTACTAGTTTAACCCCTTATTGTTATTAGTATAACCCACTGATTATATTGATGTACCCATGTAGTGCCCATATTGTTACTATTGTGCCCCATAGAAGCCCACTATTGTTATTACTGTGCCCTTACATTATTATTGTTATGTCGGCTCTGATTATGTTATGACCCCTTAGACTCCTATATATAGAAAGGAGGTCTTTTCATTTGTATCATCCAAGAATTGTTCATTTATGAATGTAAAGTAGGTTTCCCCCTCGAAGAGGCTGAATTCTAAGGCGTTGATCTATCTTTTCTATCTTTTCTTGAGTTGGTTTCATAACATTTGGTATCAGAGCTTTGGATTCTAGGGTTTCGCTGCTCCAAACAGGTCATCATGGAATTTGCACTATAACTTGTTTTCTATGACATTTCAGAAGTTGCAAAAAAAAACCATTTGAGAATAAATCGCGGTGAACCTCGGGTTTGAATTTCAGAGCTTTTCGCACTATATTTGCGGAGATATGATCTGAGGAAGTTGATCTTTTTTCTGACTCCTGAATTACATTCCAAACAGGTGACCTGGGGAAAATCGTCATAACTTTCTCTCTGGGGATCGGATTGAAATTTTGTAAGAAGTTGCAGAAAGAGCACGGATTTTAGTTTTTTTTATACCTTTTTTAGATCCAAACGTTGAAACAGTGACATGTGGCACTTAATACAAGTTCGCTCTTCTGGAAAGGTCTATAATCAGGTCATATTGGGAGATTGTGCATAACTCTTTCTTAGAGAATCCAATTTGGATCAGACTGGTGGCATTGGAAAGAGGACACAGAGGGATATTATAGATCGCAATTTTAGAACTTAAAGATCTGAAAGTACAGAGTTACAGTCGTTTCAAGCTCGAGCTCCTGAAATCAAGAAAAAGCAAGATGAGGAAGTTTGATGGCAAGGATCTGGTAAATTGGATACTTTAGATGGAGCAATATTTTGATCTACATGGTGTACAAATATTACAAAAGGTATGTATTTCATCTTCATATTTAGAACCAGATCAATTTTTATGGTACAAAGGGCTTTGTTCTCGTAAACAACTTGTTACGTGGTCAATTTTCATGGAGGAAATGATAGCACATTATGAGGATACAAAGAGCAACACCTTCTTTAGAGAAACACCACAACAATTAGAAAGAGTAAAAGGGCTTTGTGACATAGTGGAAAGAAAAATTATGGAAACCAGGAAGTGTACCCCTCACAACTATAAAGATGGAAGTGTTGTTTCTCCTAGCCTTCCACAACCTACAAGGGTTACACCACAACAATTGGAAGAAAAAAGAGAAAAAGGGCTTTGTTACAATTGTGATAACAAATGCACTAAAGGTCATAAGTGTGCTGAGAAGAAATTATTTTACATAGAATATGAAGAGGAGGAAGAAAAGGATCAAGAAACATCAAAAGAAGAAGATATATGCCAGGACCCCACCCCAGTAAAAGAAGAAATGAATCAGACCATATCTTGTAAAGCATTGGCAAGAATTACCACTCCTCAAACTCTCAAGATAGAAGGACATATCAGGAAGAAAAATGTGCAAGAAGTGAAAGATCACATCGAGAAAGAAGAAATGAATCCAACCATATCTTGTAATTCATTGTTCAAAATTACCACTCCTCAAACTATCAAGATAGAAGGACATATCAAAAATAAAAATGTTCAAGAAGTGAAAGATCACATCGAGCATCAAGAAATGAATCCGACCATATCTTGTAAACGATTGGAAGAAATTACCACTCCTCAAACTCTAGAGATAGAAGGACATATCAAGAAGAAAAAGGTTCAAGCAGTGAAATATCACATCGAGCATCAACAACAAGTTCTCCAACTTTTAAAGGATAACGCCACCTTGGGGCAAAATCAAACGAAACAACAGGTAGATAAACATCATAGTGAAAAATGTTTTGATGTAGGTAATTGGGTATTTTTACTGCTACATCTCAAGCAAGCTATTTATGAGAAGGAAATGTTGGCAATATTACATGCGCTTAAAAAATGGCAACCTTACCGAATGGGAAGACTCTTCAAGGATGAGGATGTGGAAGCATTGTTTTGTGCTATTTATATTATCCAACCAGGTTGGATAAACAAAGCAAGGGATGAATGGAAGAAGGATGAAGAAGTATGGCCACTTATTCAAAAGTTGCAAAAGATCCCAATTCAAACAATATTGCCAAAAATTGAAGAGGAAGGAAAAATCATATTGGAACCTAGAGCAGTCACAGAAACAAGAACCCGACAGCTATGAAATCGATCAATTTCAGAGTATCTCATCAAGTGGAAGAACTTACCCACTGAAGATTCCACATGGGAGGACAAGAATTTTATACAGAAGCATCAAGAACTACTCAAGCATTGAGGACAATGCTTTTTGAAGGAGAGGGGCATGTTAGGCCCCTATACTACTAGTGTAACCCCTTATTGTTATTAGTATAACCCACTTATTATATTGATGTACCCATGTAGTGCCCATATTGTTACTATTGTGCCCCATAGAAGCCCACTATTGTTATTATTGTGCCCTTACATTATTATTGTTATGTCGGCTCTGATTATGTTATGACCCCTTAGACACCTATATATAGAAAGGAGGTATTTTCATTTGTATCATCCAAGAATTGTTCATTTATGAATGTAAAGGAGGTTGCCCCCTCGAAGAGGCTAAATTCTAAGGCGTTGATCTATCTTTTCTATCTTTTCTTGAGCTGGTTTCATAACAAGGAAATACAAGCATTAATTGATTTTTTTAATTTTTGAATATGGGTCCCCACTTATTTAGTATTAGTGATAAAACTAAATAAGAAGGGGGGTTGTTGCTAGCGACAACAATTGGCGATTCACTTGGAAGAACCAGTTATATTTGCTTTTCTTTTGAATTTTCTAAACTTCCAAAACATAAATTTTTCTAGAAAATCAAACTTTATTATAGAAAGATAAAATACATTATGCTTTTAGCTGTCTATGATAGTTTGTTTCTTCTATGTTAACTTTGGTTATTTACTTCCTAGAGCTAGTCATTGTATCTACATCAGTCACTACTTGGTTTATAAAGATAAAAACAAAGCCTTCTATGTAAATCAGTTTTAAATTTGTTCATTTGTCATAGGTAGAGGCTCTGCTGCCAGCAGGTGTTTATAGCTGCGACAGGTTACCTGTTACCTAGCAATGATCCTGTATCCCACTTGGAGAAATATACAATTTTCAAAGAGAAATTCATATCTACACTTATTTCTTTCATTTTCTTTTAATCCTCAAAGAACAATGCCTTGGTTTGGTAGCCAAATTATGAAGTGCCACTCACTTGATTTATAGCTCTGCTGAACAAGCTGGCTCGTGATGAGACCCCTTGTCTTTTGATTGCAACAATCTTGAGTCATTGCCTTGTTGTGGTATGCAGTCTTGGCAAAGTCAGCAAGCTATAATATCTATGATCATGATAAGTCGGCTCGTGATGAGACCTCTTATTCTTTAAGTTAAAGTGTATTGTTGAATTATTCCTTGAAGCTCATAATTCCCTAGGTGGGGAGGAAGTCATTGTTTCCTTAAGAATAGCTCTGGATGACAATGGTAGAGTTTTTGGAAAGAGATTTTCTACAAAAAATCTTCGTTTTGTTATTGATACCTTTCATTTGACTGATATAAAACAAATTCTCACTAAAGGTCGCTTTTTATCAAAATTTACAAGGTTGAAACTAGTATCATTTTCAGGCTTATAACCTTTGACTGTATCTTTCAATAATAATGACCAATTTTCTAAATCGTTTCTATTTATACAAGCAGAAAAACAAAATCTAAAAGAAATACTTGTCTTTTTCGTGAATTCCAAATGTAACCATTTACAACTGGTTTTATTATGAAAATAAATGAAAAACTAATCTACAAAAATAGAAGAATGATCTCCTATGGAAAGTATTTTTTGAGGATCTGCCCGTTAACAAGTAAAGATTCTCTTTTTCCTGTTAAATCCTGTAACATAAAAGTAGATGGGCCTATGATTTTTGCAATTTGGAAAGGGCCAAGCCACATTCATTGAAATTTTGTATGTTTTCCCTTTTCCTCGTGAGCCTTGTCCCATTTTAAAATTAGATCTCCCATCTAAAAGTCCTTTATGGATATCATGTTTGAATCAAAAGAAGCTTTTACTAATGCTTGTTGATGAGCATGAATTATTTTATCCTGTTCTCGTTGCTCTTCTAGCTTAAGTATTTCCAGCTGCCTTAGTTGTAAGGAAGAAGTTGGTGCTTCATCAATATATTGAACTAAGGCCAAAGAGGGAATTGCTAGATGGGTTGGAAGAACCACTTCTTTCCCATAAACTAAATTAAAGGGAGAAGTGCCAATAGAGGCTTTCTGCATTATTCGATTTGCCCATAAAGCATATATTAAAGACTTGTGCCAATTCTTGTGAGTTTGATCAATGGTTTGCTTAATGATTTTGATTAAGTTTTTATTCATAGATTCAGCTAACCCATTCCCCTGTGGGTAATAATTGGCAGAATATTTAAGCTTAAAACCTCTTTTGAGTGCAAATTCAGTCATAGCATTGCCAGAAAAATACGATGCATTATAAAACATTAAAGCAGAGGGTAAACCAAACCTGGTGATTATGAACTGATCTATGAAATCAATGATGTGTTCGGCATTAGCTGTCTTGAGAGGAACTGCTTCTACCCATTTAGTAAAATAATCTGTAGCTGTAAGGATATGCCTATACTATTTAGAAGAATGAGGAATGATCTCACCTATTATATCCAATCCCCATTGATCAAAAGGATGTTCAATGTTGAATGGTTGCAAAGGAAACGATGGTTTCTTTTATCTCCCAGCAGCAGTTTGACAAACTTGACATTTCCTTACGTAGCTATGCGCATCTTTGAATAGTGTGGGCCAGTAATAGCCTGCGCGGAGAATTTTATGTGCAGTAGCATCTCCAACATAATGTCCACCTGCTGGTCCATCGTGGAGTTCCTGCAACACCTTTTCAGCTTCAGATTTCTCAAGACATCTAAGGAGAATAGAATCATAATTCATCCTAAAAAGTACATCGTTCATGAGCTGATATTGCTCAGCCTTCAACCTTAGATCTCTTTTCTTTGTATAATCGAGGTTTGAAGGTGCATATCCATTCTTTAGATAAAATATGATATCAGCGTATAATGAATCAAATCGTTTAGGCTTACCTCGTACATTTGTATCTCTGCAGATGGTATTTCGGAAATAGGCGATGCTCCAGCCAGCATTTTGCAAAAGCCTTGACCTTTTACAATACTTGCTGGTTTAATTTCAATGTCATATTCTTGTAATGCAGTAACCCCATTGGCTCTTTTCTCACCCACATGTTTCTGTATTAAGAGATTTCTTACCGCTAGAAATGGTACTATGATTTTTGTATGGGTTTTAAGTAGAAAGGGTCTGAGATATTTTATTGCTTTGAAAACAACATAAGCTTGTTTCTCTACGTATGAATAATTTAACTCAGCCCCTTGTAGATTTGAAATGAAAAAAGCAATTGGGGCTTCTGCCTTGTCTTGATTTGCTTGAGTGAGTATCGCAGCATATGATTTATCAGAGGCAAATGTATATAAAATGAAAGGATCGGAAAAATTTGGAGTTGCTAAAGATGGAGTGTTAACAATCGCTTGTTCGATCAGATTGAATGCTTCATATTTGTCTTGGCCCCATTTGAAGATTGAGTTATTTTTAATCATTGCTTGTAAAGGAGATACGATTCTTGAAAAATCTAGAAGAAATCTCTTTACAAAATTAATTTGGCCAAGGAAAGATTGCATAGCTTTCTTGTTGTGAGGCAAAGGTATTTCAGAAATCTCCTTGATTCTGTCAGGATCAATATGGATTCTAGATTCTGACACTATAAATCCAATAAGTTTTCCTTCACTTAATGCAAAAAAGGAATTTTTTGGTTAAGTGAAATTCCATACTTTTGACAACATTGGAATATCTGTTTTAAATCTCTGAGATGATTGCCTCACTTCTTGGAATATACAGTTATATCATCCAGGTAGATTAATATTGAATTGTTTACTAATCCCTTAAATGCGATGTTCATGGCCCTTTGGAATGTGGCAACAGCATTGATCAGACCAAAAGGCATCTTTTGATATGCATAAGTACCCCATTTGGTTCTGAATGTGGTCTTTAATTGATCATTGATATGGACCAAAACTTGGTTGTAGTCGGAGAAACCATCCAAGAAGGAAATTAATTATGATCTTGCAACTGCCTGCATTATTTGCTCCATAGGAGGCAAAGGAAAATTATCTTTTTGGCAGGCTTTGTTAAGATTTTGAAAGTCAATGCAAATTCTAATGTCTCCATTCTTCTTTCTAATGGGAACCATGTTGGAAACCTATTTAGAATGTCGAGCGGGAAAAATGATTTTGGCTTTCAATAACTTATTGAGCTCAGATTTGATTTGGTTTTCTAGATTAGGATGGATCTTTCTCAGCTTTTGCTGGACATGTTTTTCATCGTTTATCATTGGGATAGTATGTTGGATGATAGAAGTGTTGTAAGTCTTAAGTTCATCGTAGTTCCAAGCAAAGGCACTTTTGTATTGTTTCAAGAGACAAATATACGCTAATTTTTCTTCAGGAGCTAGGCCAAGGCCTAGGTTGATATTCTGTGGCTTGGTATTAGTTCCTAGATTTACTAATTCATAGTTTAGAGTTGAAATTTGAAGTTTTGAATTGGTAGATATTTTGAATCGATCTTTCAAATCATATAGGTCTTCTAATTTGACTACTGACTTTGGCATAGCATTATTAGTGCTATCTTGTTGCAATTGTCTGTCATGCTGGTCCTCATCAATTATCTGAGTGGTGTAAGATCCCTTAGATGTGAAGAAGCATACAATATCAAGATCATTGTTGAAAATTCTCCAATTGGTAATGTTATCTGGAATCGAGTGTCTAAAGATTAATTTGATTGAAAATCTATTGGGGCTATAGTCTTCTAAGGGAATGAGCTTGGAAGCTACGTTTGCCAAGAGGTAGGCACTAGCATTCTGGAGTCTAGGAATTGATGAAATATTAAATGCTATAAAATTTTCAGTGAGATCTTGTACTAAAGATTGGTAATGCTTTAAATGACCTGATAGACAATGTATAGTATTCTGTACCTGTCTGATAACAATTTCAAAATCTTCGAAGACTTGTAGATATTTGATGTCTAATCTGATTGCTTTGTATAATCCTTGGACTAAAGCCTCATATTCTGCAATATTATTGGTGCAATCGAACTCGAGTCTACAAGTTAGCATAGTTTTGTTTCCCTCTGGACTGATCTATAAAATTACAGGACTATCTATAAAATTAATACATTTAGAACTATCTGTTTGAGAAAAAATTTCTACTTGAGATAAAACAGAATGTTCTAAGTAAGGTGAAGTGTGAGCATTAAAATTTCCTAAGAAAGAATCAACAGAATAGTTGCCAATAATATTATTACTGTATGCTACTAGTTCATTTTCTCCTTCCAATTCTGTTACTATGTATTTCTGATGTCTTTCTCGCTCAACCTTGATCTGATTTGGTTTACCATTGTAAGGGAGCCACATGTGCGACCAATCAGTTGCAAAGTATCCATGAAGTTTTTCTAACCAATCTCTGCTAAGAATTAAGCCATAAAATTCTGGAATATCTGCAACTAAAATGTCGATAACTTGACATACCTTTGGATTAGATGATAGCCTTATGGTAACCTAATTTAATTCCCTGATCAATTCAACTTGCGACTAATCCATCTACACTATGCGCACAACAGATTTTTGAGGTTGAACGTTCAACTTTGAACATATTGATTTAGGTAAGATATTAGATGAAGTTCCAGAATCAACTAAACAATTATGCAAATTTTTGTTGAAAACTTCATAAGTAAGAAGAAATAGGGGAGTATGAGATCTCGAACTTCCTCCAATTAAACTTATATCGTTTGGATAGACTTTATTAATCACATTAGTTGGAGGTCTTCCCATATCATGGGAAGCTTGAGATATTACAACGACGGGCAGAGGTGCAACTGGTACTGCATGTAATTCTTTCAAAAGTACCTTTTGCTGATGTTTTAACTTGCTCAATTCATAAAAAGTAATATTAGCCCTAGTCTTCTTCATGTCTTCTATGATATTATACTCCATTTCATCCAAAACAATCAATGTTTTATATGGAGTTGGTGAATCTGTTTGGACAGGGCTTGTTTGAGTCGCTTTGGGTGTCATTTTCTTAGCTGCGACTTTATCCCTAGGCATTGAGCTTGCGCTCTTTGGCTTAGGAGTAGGTTGAGGAGGATCGAGTTTCTTTCTACTTCAAGTACTAACTAGCGATGCCTCTTCATCCTCTTCATCTGGGAGGATGAAATCCCACATACCTTGTACCTCTACAACTTCTTCTTCATCGGTAGGCTCTTCGGTAGAAATTTCCTCTTCTTCTTCTTCTGATTAAGCATTTTTAATACCGTTAGGAGGCTTTGAATCAGTCAAAGGATTTCTTCTATAAGGATTGTACGGTTTTTTAGAAGAAGTCTCTACTACTTGTTTCTTAATGTCAACCATTTCGTTAGACATGGTTTTCAAAACTTTCTACAATCCTTCTAAATCGAATGGATCTTTCGATTGTTTTTTCTTGGGATCTTCCTCAAAAGTAACCTTCTTAGATTTTCGTTCATCAATGACGTTTTTCTTTTCTAAGGCTATGATACATTTCTCTACCACTATTTCTTCCTTCATATTGTTAGCTAAATTTGTTTTATTAGCCCTATCAACAAAGATTACTATGTTTGATGGTAAAGAATAGATGTACCATTCACTTCACACTTCTTCGCTAGGCTTAGAAGCAATAGGAATTTTGTTCAACAGTTTATTGAAACGTGAATTAAAATCTTTGATAGGTTCCTTTGACTCAGCCCTAAGGTTAGACAGGTCATTGTTTAATGTCGCGGTAGACCTGTCATCACTAAACTTAGTCAAGAATTGTTCTTGGAAGATATCCCAACTAGTGATAGATCTAGATGGTAATGAAAAATACCATGATCCAGCTACTCCTTGCAAAGTGTAAGGAAAGAGTCGGACGACAACGTCTTCATTAGTAACTCCATTGAGATTTATAGATAACATAAAGTTGTTTATATGTTCTTCTGCTAGCATGCCTGTTTCGGGATTAAACTTAGACAGCCATTTTTTAGGATGGGCCGGTATTTGACTCAAGGGCACAGGCATTAAGACTGCCCCTGGGTTATTCCATGGATATTGGGCCATCGCTGAACTACTAATAGAGGAAAGTGCAGAAGATAATCCCTGTAGTTGGGAAGATGAGGATATTACAGTTCCAGAGGATTGAGAAGGAGATGTTGAAGTTCTAGTGGACTGGTGGACAATAATCTGAAGTGGAGGGGTGGATGGTTGACCTCGCGGTGGAGAGGTTGAGATGGATGATGATGACAAAAGAGTCTCGCTATCAAACCCATTAGGTGATTTCCTTACTCTCTTCCTTGTAGGTAGAGGTAACTCGGTTGGCTCAATACCAAACTTTTCACTCTTTAATCCGGTGAGAGGATGAGCAGGCTTATATTATGAAGTCGCACTGCCTTGAGATTTATCAGATCTTTGAGGTGATATAGAAAATCGTTGAAGTTTTTGAATCAAAGATTCAACTTCAGGAGGTTCAATAGTAGATTTCTTTGACATGTCAGGTTTTGTGGCAGTGGTTGTTGTTCTTTCGACTTCTTGCTCAAGATTTAAATATTCTAAGTGCGATGGAGAAGTCGGGGGAGATGGTGAGGGTGATTTACTCTCAGAATGGTATTTAGATTTAGACTTACTTTCCATTCATAGTTTGGGGCCCTCCTTCTAGCGCCAAATATGTTGAAGCCCTGAAAATCATATCTACAACAAGGTGGATACCCACCCGGTCCAGACCTTGGTTAGCAGCTCCTTTTCTGTTTGGTATAGTGGGTCCAACTGGGGATATGGGACCAGTTTCCCAATATATGTGTGTGTGTTGAAAATTGATATTTCTTTTCTAATAATTCCTAAGTAAAATGCTTTTATTCTAAATCTAATTTAACAACATGCAATTGTATTCTAATAAACAGAAATATCTAATTCTAAACTAACCTGGGATGTAATCTTTCCGGTATGCAATCTAAAATGATTTCAAATAATAGTTTGTAATAAAGATCATTCAACTGCTATGAGAAAATAATTCAATAAACATAAACCATTTCGTATAACAAGTTAGATGAAACAGTTGTGAAAAACATATCGCATAATAAGCTACTCATATATTAAAGATAAATAAATAGCTATCACCATACAGAAGTGCCAAATGATAACTCAAGCATTCACGCATTCATATATAAATAACTGAACATGAATATCACCTTAACACATAAGTAGAAACACCTAAGAGATAAAAGTACCATTTATAACTAGTTCTACTCATGAGCTTCAAGCAATAATTATTTATCTCTTCTTAATCCAACATACACTAAGAGTACAAAAGTGAAACATCAGTAGAAGAGATTAAAAGAAGATATCAATAAATCCTGTTCCATTCATTCATCAAAGCCTCCTCGGAGGGTGCAAAAGTGCATGTTCTGAGGACAAGTTTTTGACAAATTTCAGGACCCTTCTCTAAATGCATGAGAAGGGTTTAAATACTACTAACTAAATCTAAAAATAATTTATTACAAAAATGTAGGATGCAGTTTAAATGACCGTCCTCATTTCAGGCAAAAATAAAGCAAAATTAAAACTAAAACTGAATCTAAAACTAAAACTAACAACTAACAATCTGTGTATCTATTCCTTGTAATCGCAAGTGTTCAGCAAGTGTTGGCACCATCTTCTCGGCAGAATTGATGATACATTTGAGAGTCATGACCTGGTTGTGTGGTTTTACCAAATATGCCCAGTAAGAATCCCAATTCAACTTGGTTAACCTTTTGATTGACTCTGCCCTTTATTGAGCCTTTTATCTCTAGTTTGTCTGTAGATGTTTTACATTCAGTAGATATCTACATACCACTTGATGATATACCTGATAAATACCATTGGTCTAGAGTTCAAGTTTTGCCTTTCACTTTTAGTGCTTTTTTCTACAAATTTTCGGGCTTAGAGGCGACTGAGCGATTAGAGGCTTTCCATCTCGAGGGGTTTTGCCTGGCGATGTGCGATTAGCACTAGGTGCTAATTGCACATCGGGAACTCCCTCCGTTTCTTGATCTGGGCTTCCTTGGTGCGATTTTCGCCTCTTGTGCACTTTTTGTTAGAGGATATAAGGCTTAAATTTTGTGAAAATAATGACTCTGTGAGTTCATGGTTTTGAGCTTTAAATTCTCTATATGTGATATCAGCATTATCTAGTACCCATTTAACCATGTCGGTGTATGAAAGAATTTTGGGCCTCGCCGCTATCTTGTGCAAGAACGAACATGCTAGTTCTATAATAGGCACCTCAGAAGACCCATGTGAGCTTGCAATAGTTGTAACCTCCATTACCTTGGGATTTTCTTCCTCGAGTAGACTGTACTTGCCTTCCCAAGTAGTAATACTGACGTATTTGTTATAGGTGGTGTTTGTGTATAAGGGCAACATTTCTTTACCTTCAGAACTTGGAGCTTTACCCTTCTTTTCCATAATATCCTGAACATTGCTATGTATACTTCTCTGCTCTTCGCTCCTGCAGTTTACAAATGAGGTGAGAATAATGATAAGAAAAAGGTGACAGGAAAGCTTTAAATTGGAAAAACATATAAATAATACCACCTTACGTGAAATGGCTCTTCGATCAGTTCAAAACCATATTTCATTAATGATTGCCAACTAACTCATTGATTAACATTAACGCACATAACCGGGCCTCTGTTTATGGAAAAAGATTTTTAGAACAATGAGCCTTGAAGATCTACGATAAGGCGATTTTGCAATTTGCTTCGCAATATCGCAGATCGCAGTATCGCAGATTGCAATATTGCAGATCGAAATATCGCAAATCCGTTGCGTGTGCTAACCATCCGTCAATGTGTTTTCTATGAAATGCAATTTGCGAGATGCGAGATGCGCCATCGCATTTTGGTTGTTTAAGGCATTTCAGTGTAAGTGATGTTTAAGGCATGCGATGCGATGAGGGTCTTTTGATGCGTGATTTCACATCGCGATTTCGCACTTTTAGAATTCCGCTTGTAGGAAGGCATCCATTACCCTTTTTACAATGCGACGCGCTTTAAGGAGTGATTTTATCCTAACTTATCATAAAACTTAATTCTTTTTAGATTTTTCAAGGGTATTCTCCAAATTTATGATAGTAAGTTTTATTGAAAAAGGAAATAAAAGCATTAATCAATTTTTTAAATTTTTGAATAAGGGTCCCCACTTATTTAGTATTAGTGATAAAGCTAAATAAGAAGGGGGGTTGTTGCTGGCCACAACACACTATCACAACAGAAGTTATCCACCCAGGCTAAAGCTTTGGAGATTGCAATGAGACTACACAAGACTCCAATACAAGATCTTGGCCTGGGAGTTGAACAAATCCATGCGCAACTGCAAAATCTGTGTCTGGAAATGTAGAGTTTGAAACAAGATAGGACAACTCTCCCGGAAGCGTGCGAGGAGGTATGGTGCATAAAATGCAAAGGCCAGGGGCATGACAAGAACCATTGTCCAATTTTTTCAAATTACTTTGCGGGAGGAGGGCTGATGCCCTTAAGACCAGAGGAGCAAGTAGGATCGAGCGCGGTGCCCACATTATGGTGCATGATTTGTCAGATAGAAGGGAAACACACTACAAATAACTGTCACCTATTACAGAAGTATATGCAGACGTCCCAGCAATTGTTCTGTAATTTCTGCAGATTGGTAGGCCATGATGAGCGCACCTACAGAAGTTACGAGTTGATGATGGATCGGACTCCTGCCTACACACACACCTCGCGAAATGGACCAAGTTCTATGGAGAGGAGCCACAGCCTGAATGGGTGCATTTGTTCTGTCATACTCTGGATGTTGTACCCATGAAATACTGAGACAGAGCTTCGCCATGGCACGAGCAAATGGGATATCTTACGCGAAGGATTCCTGCTAACCTTCACGTTTTAAGATCGTTGGTCGGATACTGTTGATGATGCGCTACAAATAGTAAAAGAAACTATCTTCAAAATACCTTAGGAGTTAATGGAAGTGCTTCAGCGAGAATGGGTGACACGGCTGAGTTTCGCGCTAGAGTGTTATAATGTAAATGTTGAGGAGGATGATGAAGACCCACGAAATATTAACATTCCAGAAACGAAAGGTTTTCGCGAGGCTCGTGGACCATTGATTGAGGATCTTGACATCACCGCACCGCTAAAAACAAAGCAGGTAAACATTGGAACAGAGGCAGAACCAAAGTACGCAACGCTTGGAGACTACTGGGATGATGTCATGGTGGATAAGGTCGCTGAGTTTCTCCGTGAAAACCAAGACTTGTTCCTGACCAAAATAACGTACTTAAAAGGGATCATTGGTGACTTAGGGATGATGAAGATCACCCTGGAACCTGACATGAAGTCGATTAAGCAGTGGCCTTACCATTTGAATCTGAAATATAAGGAAAAGGACCGTGAAGAATTAGACAAAATGCTCGCAGCTGGAATTATTTAGCTAGTGGAAGCATCCGACTAGGTGAGTCCTATGGTGGTGCAGGAGAAAAAGCAGAAGGGTGTGTTGTGGAGGTAAATCCCCTCTGCAGACAGAGGCGATCCCTACTAGCCCAAATGGGGTCTAGCAACAGTCAAACAATGCTAACACGTAGGTTCCTAATTGAAAATCAAAGACCGATGATGAGGACCTACCTGGATTCCAACGCTAGTACTTGTAGAAGAGTCGTCGCTCCTGTTCCTTTGCTCCGGCTGGTCACAATCCCCACGATCCTCGTGAACGGACACCTACACATGCAAAGAATGACACAAACACAAGCATAAAATCCAATATATGCAACTATATATCAGTCAGAAAGGATATAACTCAATCATCATTACAAAAGACAATAAGAGTGGAACCATAATGATAGTCACCTATTATTGATAAACAAAGAAGAATACAACCATAGTTCTGACGTTAAATCCTCCTTTGGCTGGGTGATCAGCAACACATGCCTTGCAAAGCTTGTTGGGAATGGGGAATAAGCCTCTCTCTCCTTGGTTACTTGGACAAGAATCTCCTCACTTTAGATTTAGCTTCATGGGAATGAAGAAGGCTTCTTGTAGCATGAGCTTAGCAATTCTCAGACTTTGGGACTTAGAATTTGGAACTTGGAGACTCACTTGTCAAAGGCAAAAGGACAAGCTTTTATTGATAGAGGAGAAGGAGTTAGGGTCATCCACAAGATTCATGGGATTGGCTTTATCACTAAGAAGATTCCATGAGAGGTGGAGAACTACTTTCCTTCTATGGAGATTCAAAGCCCAACTGAACTGACTCAAGATGGAATCAGTTCATGAATAGGTTAGGAAGAACCTTCGTAAGTTTGTATGTTAAAAAATTTACCCAACTGGGCTGGCGCGAGTGAAACTCTGAGACAGAGCGCCAGCTAGCACGTCCTCTTTGGAGGATTTCCCCCATTGGCGCGAGTGATACACAGTGGAACCGTGCCAATGGAAAAAGGGCTATTTTTATGGGTATTTTGCAGAAGGTGTCTTCAGGGCATATGAAGTACATACTCAAGGGGATACAATGCAAGTGTTTTTAGGTTATGTCACTTCTCACAGGTCCGGGAATAAGTCCTCCAATGTGCGAGAGAAGGGGTAATAGGGACGGTGACAAATTATTGTGTAACAGATGCCCCCTAAAGCATGAAGCCCGAGAGAGAGAGAGGGGTGAAATGCTTTACAAGAAGATGGCCAACTGAAAACACTACCGCCAGAGAACCTGCATGAAGAAGTACAACTGATATCTCAAGTACATGATGTATGTGGTATGGGCGCAGCCATCCATTGCAGAGTTCATAGAAATCTGGATCCAAGGTATGGACGCAGCCATCCAGTAAGGATCAATAAGTAGACTCAGGCATGGTTGCAACCATCCAGTGAATGAGTCATGTAATGATCATAATAATCCACAAAATCGCAACCTGGATCTCAACAGACAAAATCCAGGGTCTTGCGCTCCATCTCCACCCGATCAAAGTACAAGTTCAAGCATGCGAATATGGGAGTCAAAGCCGAACATGCAAGAACATCGTCTGATTACCAGTCAATGCTGAAAATTGTTAATAGATGAGAGAGGTACCACCAATAATGACAATGGTCCTCAAGGTACTATAGGTACAATCTATGGCATGCGAATTAGTGAGCCAGTGTCGAACACCTGTAGAATCATTCGATCGGAGGCCAATGATGAAAACCTCACATCGAACACGAAGAACCTGCCATTGAGGCATGTAGGCACCAAGGCACCTGAAGGGAGTCTCTAGGTCAACTTCCTAGATAATGAGCTGAAGTCGACAGGAAGTGACCTTGATCGAAGGTGGGCCATAATGTTTCCCACATCATCAACACGAGACAGAGAAGGATGAGATGTGTTGTGTGAGGTATCAGAGGGAGGTTGAGTATTCTGCAGAGGTCAACTTCTCTTGAACATATTGGTGACACGACAGTGGACTTGGTAGCATTTGACATCAAATGATCAAGGATCATGGTGGCGAGGTAATGAGCAGATGAGAGGTCAAACAGGATAACCCAAACCCACGGAGGCAAGTGTAAAAACAAGATGAGATGTCCCCACCCAGACATGAATGCAGAAAAGTGCCATGTTCAAGAGCGACATACTGCCGACACGACAATAATTGTGGTCCCATTTTTCCCACCATTGCTGGCGAGTACCTCGGTTATTTTTTGATGACAAGCTTGATGGGGATAGCATATGCTTGAAAGACGTCATTTTGACGGAATCCGATGTCATTAAGTTTTAACGAGTCTGACAAAGGAAAACTCGGCGTCTTTTCATGTTTAGAGAGTTTGAAAAGACAACAAAAAAGGAAACTCCAGGGGTGTCCTTTTTCGTAAAGTTGTGTCTCTCGAGCCCGAAAAAGTATAAAACAATGCTCGAAAGAACCGCCTGACCATTACGATCGAGGAGTACTTTTCATGAGTAGTGGTTTCGACCTGAAAAAGTAAAAAAGCATTCGAAACCACGTCGCTTCGTAACCATTAACGAACCTGAAACGACAAGGGTTCGACGATCTTTTCGTTTTTACATGGTCGGAAAAGAGTTTAAAGACGACCGCCTCTAATTTACGTTTAACGAGTCAAGAGGAAAAACTCGACATATTTTCATCTTTAAACGGTCAAAAAAGAGCTGAAAGCAAACCTCCATTTTTATTTTCTTTAACGAGTCAAAAAGGGAAAAAATACTCGGCAATCTTTTCATATTTTACGAGTCAGAAAAGAGCTTAAAGGTGACTCGTCCTAGAGGAACGAGTGGTATAAAGGGTAGTAACTGGTTCTGGCAATGGTGGAACTGCTCAAAACATATAATGGTCAAGAGGCTGGCTAACAAAACCACTCATAATTGCGGTCCCTCAGGAAAGGTAAAACAACCAAGTGAAAGCATATGATCGGCCAAAGATATGGTGGCGATGGAATGAAAACAACTAGGGCTCATCTAGCAGAATTTAGCAGATAAACAGTAATCACGAGATGTAAATCGGGTATGGGTTCATTTTTACACAAGCTTGAACCATGGAGAACTCTGCTTGGATTCGGTTTCATGTTTACACAAGCTTGAAACAAAAAACTATGCTTGTTATGAGTTTGCATGCCCCCAACATAATGACGCGAAACGAGGTACATGCCCCCCAAGATTCATTACATTCAACAAAGTGGATGGAATGAAGGTTCACTTTGGAGATCTTGGAACGACTCGACGGGTATTTTACGAGATCTTAATCAAAAGACTCAATCGGGAAAGGGAGTTGTTTCATTTTTTAATGAGGTTGACACAGTAAAAGAACTATCCTCATAACCCTTGTTTCATTTTTTTAACGAGCTTGACACAAGATCAGGAACTATGCTCGACCAGATTCAGTTTCATTTTTTAAGGAGCTTGACATAGGAAAGCGAACTATGCTCCGAATGAACTTCATCATAATGAATAGGAAGTCCTTTCTTCCAAGAGTGTCACTCCCGGGGGAAGGACAACATCTTGGAAGTTAGGACCCAATGCCCCCAGGACATCATGCACGACGACATCATTACCGGATACAGGCACGGGATAAGTAGCCACATAATTGACCTGCGGTGGGGTAGATGCAACCGGTGGATAAAACCAGGAGGGGGTGGCAACTGCGCAGGAGGCACCGGGGGACTAAAGAACGATAATTGATCGATAGTCATGATTCTTCCGTCGTGTGGAAAACAAACCACATGGAAAAGTGAAGAGACGAGGGCCCCCATGGCATAAACATAGTCACGGCCAAGGAGAAGACTGAAATCTGGAGCACCTTGGGTAACCAATATGTCTATATAGACGGTTTTGCCTCCCAAAGTAACATGAAACTCTGGGAGGATCCCTAACGGTTGACTGGTTCCTCCGTCAAACGCCAACAGATTTTGTGCGACTAGCACAAGCTGTGGGGAGCCCAAAGCTTTCCAAGTAATGAAAGGCATGAGACTAAGAGATGCACCCTCATCCAAGACAGTGCCAGGTATTGCTTTATCATAGGCATGTACTGTAATCTGGAAAGGCACATGGGATGGAAGGCAAAATGTAGTCAAATGACTCCAGTCGAAGGAAACGACTGAACTACTTGGTGGGGGAATCGTATGATTGCCCCCCTGCACTACAGGAGACGAAGAAGGACCCTCTTGATCAGCGAGGATATGAGGGTCGTTCTGAGACTTGGGAAAATTTGACGAGACGAGAAGAACATGAGCAGTAGAATCATGATGCTCCTCCAGAATAGAGTAGTCAACAGGTTGTGAACCCAAGTCGATACTCTCTCCGACCAATGGTTGGTCTGGAGCAGGCTTGGCACAGCCAGGTTCGGAAGGAGGAGGATAGACAAGAGAAGAATCTAAGTCGATCTCTTTTTCCATAGGGAGGGGGTCAGAAGAGAGCTTCTGATAACCAACAGGAAGTTGGGGTGAAGAAGCGGTAAGACTTTCCAAAACAGCGGAAGCTTTATCCATAAGCGGACAAAGGTGAAGGGGATGATTTCCTTCACATAGTCTATACGGGATTTGAATCTTCCCTTTCTTATGAATGTTGTCGGTTGATAGGGTGGCATCGCCATAAGCTTCAGAGGATGATGAGGGATGAGCTGGATCGTGAGACCATACTTCTAGGATCCTGGGAGTACCAGGACAATCATGAAGAAGATGGTCATCCTCGCACAACTTACAAGGAAAATTAACCTTCCACGGGGGGCGGAAGGTGTTTCGACCTGGGATGGATTTGGAGCAGTAACTGCACTTTTAGCCTCTCGCTTATGAGACTTCTTCTTCTTCGTCTTCTACTTCTTCTTCTTCTTCTTAGCCACCCGGTTACTTGAATCCAGACTTTCACCAGGCGAAGTAGAAGATGAGGACATAGAAACAGGCGAAGAAGGGGAGAGGTCCACTGTGGAATCAACATGATGTTGTTCAGGTGGAAGGACTGATTGACCAGTAGTTGAGACATTAGAGACCAGAGAGGTTGAGAATAACCTAACAGGCAACCCAACAGTTAACCCAGGAAGGGACAACATTGCCATGTAAGGAGCACCAACATTTCCAAAAGGACGGAAATGACCAGGATTCCCATCAAAGGGGATGCCTGGGTTGGTAAACTCCGAAAAAGTTGCCATCACAAACGAGAAAGAACCCTACTCAAACTAATGCAAACAAGATCTAACCGAGTAAATTTGAATCATGGCCGAATAAATTTTAAGACACAGGAACAAAACCTGACCTTTTCATTTTTTAAGAGTCGAGAAAAGGGCAAAAAGATGACTCTAGTCGCCTTCGAATGTTTAATGAGCCTAAAGTGACAAGTGCTCAGATGGAAATTTTCTTTTAGGGAGTCCGAAAAGGAATGAAAGGGGCTACTCTGGAGAGCTAGGAAAAAGGGTTACCAGAAAATCCGTAAAACTGCATATACACCTTGGCAATCATATGAAAACCAAGGACTTTCCGTATGGGAGTCAATCTTCCCGAATGTTTTGTTCGGTGCGTTACAACTTGTAAGGCGGCAGACACGACTTCCTATGGATAAAGGATGATAACCTAGTGGGGTCTCCCCATATACTCGACAGTACGTGGGAGCTCAAATCCGTACTAGACCACTATTGCATCACGGAAGGAGGAATCACCCAACCTTGAGTGAAACAAAAGTGACTAGGTTTAACGATGTCGGAGCACGTCTCTAGCCTAGACATCTAAAAAGTGTGTGTTATGTTCCAATGCGTTGTTAGATTTATTCAGTTCATTTTAAAGTTGATCTTGTATTAGGTTTCAGTTTTCAGGCCTTACCGTATATAATCTCTCAAAATTCCCTAAATGCAAACTATATGCCAAAATATGTCATTTCATTCGATGAATGCTAGTTACGAGAGGGTTTGAGAGCTTTCAGGCAAACGAAATGATCACAAAACAACAAAGAACTTCCCTAATGTAGCTAATGGAATTTAACAAACTTTTCTTTAAGATCACTAATCATTAATCAAAATGAAAAGTTCTAATTCTCATTAACTAATACAAAGCAAAAGAGATTTTTTCCTTTTTGATGATGGCAAAATGCACTAAACAACTTTGAGAAATGATAACAAAAGAGTAAAAACACAAATTTCACTCATTGTAAACACATTCAGTTCCCTAAATCACAAATCAAAACTCCAAAGAACAAGAAAGATCCCAAAGACACCAATGAGCCGTGTAATCTAGGCTCAAAGTGAGACGAAGTGGAATTCAAGTGAAGACAAAGCAAGTCACCCAAATAATGCAACAAAACGATTTACAACTACCAAGCAAGTGCAAGGGAGTAATCAAAGAATCGATTGGACCACTAGAAGATCAAAACACCTGAGGAAGGCTCGACACACAAAGCCACTAGATGCCCTAGGGCTAGAAATGTGAAATCGATAGAAAATGGCAAACATCCAAAGGGTAAAGGTAATCTATGCACAATTCACTTGAAAATTATGCAAATGTAATCTATGCACATTCTGAAAATGAGAATTCTAATTATGCAAGTGTGATCTATGCAAGAGAATTCTCAAACACAAGATGATTCTAATGTTATCCAAGAACCAATCAAGTGCAAATCAAGAAAATTGGGTGGGAGTTCCAAAGATCAAAAAATAAAAACACTCAAAGGCGATTAACACTCATACACTGGGGCAAAAACAAAAGCAAAAAGATGCAAAATTGTGAAAACACTAGGACAAACCTCCAAGTAATGACCAAAGGAAATCAAATTAAGAATTTCTCAAAAAAGATAGTCGAAACCAGTCAAACAAGACTCAAAAACACTCAAGTAGTCGAAAAAAGGTACCCAGAACAAAAACCAAGCTTATGAGGCTCAAAAACAAGCAAACTTCAAAAGTTCCCAGGCCTGGCGCGACTGTCAGGCTGAAAATAGTGCCTTTCAGTGATTGGCGCGGGTTGTCAATGTGAAACTGGCGCCAATGGGCGCGACTGTAACGCTATAAAAGAGAGCCAGCCGAGTTTGCTATGGAAAAAATAAAAAACAAACGAGCCAAATCTAAGTCGATAATACCCAGGTACACCAAGGGGCAAGAAGCAACACAGGGATTCAACACAGAAGGCTAATCAAGCAGGATAAACAAAGAAACGACCAAGAAACAAGGCAAGTTCCAAGCCATTCATCTCGTAAACCAAACCGGAGATGGACTGAAGTGGCGTTGATCTACTTTGCTAATGCGGAGAAATAGCGGTTCGAAGGATATCTAGCCGTACTTCAGGCTCCGTCTAAAGTTTACAAATCAAACAACAAGACAAAACAAACAACAAGGCAAAAATCCAAGAGATGCAACTATATATCAGTCAGAAAGGATATAACTCAATCATCATTACAAAAGACAATAAGAGTGGAACCATAATGATAATCGCCTATTATTGATAAACAAAGAAGAATACAACCATAGTTCTGACGTCAAATCCTCCTTTGGCTGGGTGATCAGCAGCACATGCCTTGCAAAGCTTGTTGGGAATGGGGAACAAGCCTCTCTCTCCTTGGTTACTTGGACAAGAATCTCCTCACTTTAGATTTAGCTTCATGGGAATGAAGAAGGCTTCTTGTAGCATAAGCTTAGCAATTCTCAGACTTTGGGATTAGAATTTGGAACTTGGAGACTCACTTGTCAAAGGAAAAAGGACAAGCTTTTATAGATAGAGGAGAAGGAGTTAGGGTCATCCACAAGATTCATGGGATTGGCTTTATCACTAAGAAGCTTCCATGAGAGGTGGAGAACTACTTCCCTTCTATGGAGATTCTAAGCCCAACTGAACTAACTCAAGATGGAATCGGTTCATGAATAGGTTAGGAAGAACCTTCGTAAGTTTGTTTGTTAAAAACTTTACCCAACTAGGGTGGCATGAGTGCGACTCTGAGACAGAGCACCAGCTGGCGTGTCCTCTTTGGAGGATTTCCCCCATTGGCGCGAGTGATACACAATGGAACAATGCCAATGGAAAAAGGGCTATTTTTATGGGTATTTTGCAGAAGGTGTCTTCAGGGCATATGAAGTACATACTCAAGGGGATACAATGCAAGTGTTTTCAGGTTATGTCACTTCTCACAGGTCCCGGAATAAGTCCTCCAATGTGTGGGAGAAGGGGTAACAGGGACGGTGACAAATTATTGTGTAACAGAGTGAAATAAGAATATGAGTAGACCTCAGGAAGCTGAACGATGCCTGTGTACACAATCCATTCCCGACACCATTTACAGATGAAGTAATGGAATATGTTGGCAGCCAGGAAGCATACTTGTTCAAGGATGGGTGTTGTGGAGTTAAATCTCCTCTGCGGACAGAGGCGATCCCTACTAGCCCAAATGGAGTCTAGCAACAATCAAACAACGCTAACACGCAGGTTCCTAATTGAAAATCAAAGACCGATGATGAGGGCCTACCTGGATTCCAATGCTAATATTTGTAGAAGAGTCGTCACTCCTGTTCCTTTGCTCCGGCTGGTCACAATCCACATGATCCTTGTGAACGGACACCTACACATGCTAAGAACAACACAAACATAAGCATAAAATCCAATAGATGCAACTATATATCAGTCAGAAAGGATATAACTCAACATCATCACAAAGACAATAAGAGTGGAACCATAATGATAGTCGTCTATTATTGATAAACAAAGAAGAATACAACCATAGTTCTGACGTCAAATCCTCCTTTGGCTGGGTGATCAGCAGCACATGCCTTGCAAAGCTTGTTGGGAATGGGGAACAAGCCTCTCTCTCCTTGGTCACTTGGATAAGAATCTCCTCACTTAAGATTTAGCCTCATGGGAATGAAGAAGGCTTCTTGTAGCATGAGCTTAGAATTTTTCAGACATTGGGACTTAGAATTTGGAACTTGGAGACTAACTTGTCAAAGGCAAAAGGACAAGCTTTTATAGATAGAGGAGAAGGAGTTAGGGTCATCCACAAGATTCATGGGATTGGCTTTATCACTAAGAAGCTTCCATGAGAGGTGGAGAACTACTTCCCTTATATGGAGATTCGAAGCCCAACTGAACTAACCCAATATGGAATCAGTTCATGAATAGGTTAGGAAGAACCTTCGTAAGTTTGTTTGTTAAAAACTTTACCCAACTGGGATGGCACGAGTGCGACTCTGAGACAGAGCACCAGCTGGCGTGCCCTCTTTGGAGGATTTCCCCCATTTGCATGAGTGATACACAGTGGAACCGCGCCAATGGAAAAATGGCTATTTTTATGGGTATTTTATAGAAGGTGTCTTCAGGGCATATGAAGTACATACTCAAGGGGATACAATGCAAGTGTTTTCAGGTTATGTCACTTCTCACAGGTCCCGGAATAAGTCCTCCAATGTGCGGGAGAAGGGGTAACAGGGACGGTGACAAATTACTGTGTAACAGATGCCCCCTAAAGCATGAAGCCCGAGAGAGTGAGAGGGGTGAAATGCTTTACAAGAACATGGCCAACTGAAAACACTGTCTTCGGAGAACATGCATGAAGAAGTACAACTGATATCTCAAGTACATGACGTATGTGGTATGGGCACAGCCATCCATAGTAGAGTACATAAAAATCCAGATCCAAGGTATGGGCGCAACCATCCAGTGAGGATCGATAAATAGACTCAGGCACGGTCGCAGCCATCCAGTGAATGAGTCATGTAATGATCATAATAATCCACAAAATCATAACCTGGATCTCAATAGACAAAATCCAAGGTCTTGCACTCCATCTCGACCCGAACAAAGTACAAGTTCAAGCATGCGAATATGGGAGTCGAGGTCGAACATGCAAGAACATCGTCTGATTACCAGTCAATGATGAAAACTGTTAACAGATGCAAGAGGTACCACCAATAATGACAATGGTCCTCAAGAACTATAGGTACAATCTACGGCGTGCGAACCAATGAGCCGGCGTCGAACACTCGTAGAATCATTTGATCGGAGGCCAATGATGAAAACCTCGTGTCGAACACGAAGAACCTGCCATTGAGGCATGCAGGCTCCAAGGCACCTGAAGAGAGTCGCTAGGTCAACTTCCTGGATAATGAGTTGAAGTCAACAGGAAGTGACCTTGATCGAAGGTGGGCCATAATGTTTCCCACATCATCGACACGAGACGGAGAAGGATAAGATGTTTTGTGTGAGCTATCAGAGGGAGGTTGAGTATTCTGCAGAGGTCAAATTCTCTTGAACATATTGGCGGCACGACAGTAGCCTTGGCAGTATTTGACATCAAATGATCAAGGGTCATGGTGATGAGGTAATGAGCAGATGAGAGGTCAAACAGGATAACCCAAACCCACGGAGGCAAGTGTAAAAACAAGATGAGATGTCCCCACCCAGACACGAATTCAGACAAGTGCCATGTTCAAGAGCGACATACTGTCGACACGACAATAATTGTGGTCCCATTCTCCCCACCATTGCTGGCGAGTACCCCGGTTATTTTTTGATGACAAGCTTGGCGGGGATAGCATATGCTTGAAAGGTGTCATTTCGATAGAATCCGATGTCATTAAGTTTTAACGAGTCTGACAAAGGAAGAACTCGACGTCTTTTCATGTTTAGAGAGTTTCAAAAGACAGCAGAAAAGTAAACTCCAGGGGGGTCCTTTTTTGTAGAGTTGTGTCTCTTGAGCGCGAAAGAGTATAAAACAATGCTCGAAAGAACCGCCTGACCATTACGATCGAGGAGTACTTTTCATGACTACTGACTTCGACTTGAAAAAGTAAAAAAGCAATCGAAATCACGTCGTTTCATAACCGTTAACGAGCCTGAAATGACAAGGGGCCCGACAAACTTTTCGTCTTTACACAGTCGGAAAAGAGTTTAAAGATGACCGCCTCTTATTTACGTTTAGCGAGTCAAGAGGAAAAACTCGGCAATCTTTTCGTCTTTAAACGGTCAGAAAAGAGCTGAAAGCAGACCTCCATTTTTATTCTCTTTAACGAGTCAAAAAGGGAAAATACATGGCAATCTTTTCATATTTTACGAGTCTGGAAAAGAGGTTAAAGGTGACTCGTCCTGGAGGAACGAGTGGTATAAAGGGCAGCAACTAGTTCCGGTAATGGTGGAACTGCTCAAAACATGTAATGGTCAAGAGGCTGGTGTTATAGACATTTTTGTGCCTTGCAGCTCCAAGCATGAAATGTCCATAAACCAAGGGCTCCTAAGTCCCTAAAAGTGTTGTTCTAACCCCTAAAGGAACAAGGTCAACAAATTACAGCTTCTCCCAGAAGTTCTCCACCAGAAACTGCTCAGAATAAGTCAAGACAGGATCATTTCAGCTGCTCCAGTAGCTAAGTGTGTTGCATAGCACCTAAATCCACTTGCTAGGTGCATTGCAACGCACCTAAATGCACTATCAGGGTGCGTTGAGTAGGAAATGACAAATGGCAGTGTCATTCCGCGAGGTGGAGAGACAATGGAAGCTTCCAGAATCTTCTCCTATGACACTTGCCTCACTGAATTCGACCAAGGATGAGTAAGAGGCCTTCAGTCTCCAAGTGGAAGCAAGAACTGATAGAGAGAAGCCACTAATCAAATCATAAGCTGACTCATCCTCCTTGCATACATCTATATATGGATCCCTCATCCTAGAGATCCAGAGGCTGGAATTTTGCACATTGTAAGGAATTGTTGTTGGTTTTGAGATACATATCAGAGAATTGGGTGATCTATGCTTTGTTGGAGGTGAAGAGGGGCTTCTTTGCTGGGAGGCTGATGTTGGGTCAGGAATCATCAGTTGTAACTCCTCCTGGATCTTCTTGTATATCAATAAAAGCTATTTGAGTTTCTCCTCCATGCTTTTGTATCATTGATGCTTGTTACATTTGTATGGTTAACTTAAATATGATCCTAAGTTATTTACGAATATAAATCCATGTCTTTGTATAGTTTTCTTCTTCTGTGATCTTACAGGTACTTGGTGAAGTTGGGCAAGTAAGGGAGCAGGTAGCTGGAAGCTGTCAAAGAGGAGAGAGATTGGATCAAAGGACTAGCGCAAGACACAGGTTGGTTCTTCCTATTCCTCTTTGTTTATAGTCCATAAAGGAGATACAAAAGTAGTTTTCTCTGTTTGTTTCTAAGGCAGTTGTCACACCTTAGTGGGATAGAGCAGTTCTAAATAGACACTTTTCCCGGTAACAAAATGGTGACTCCACTGGGGATGATTGTCTAATTAGTTTGTTTGTGTATCTCTTGTTGTTTATTTCATAAAATTATAAGTAGCATTCGAACTGCATTTGCCGTAACAAATGCACAGCAGGCATCTGCTGCTTCAATCCATTCACTGGATCTGTTTATGATTTGAATAGCTGATTCATAGACTATCTGATTTCCCTTGTGATAGCTCTTAGACCCTCCTTAGATCTATCCCTGATTGTGCATTACTGATTGCTTTTACTCGACCAAAAACCAAAGACTAAACTGCAAACCGTGACCCAGAACCCAGATAGAATTCTCGTTTCTGCCCCAGCGCAGGCACTGTGAAGAGGTTCTGCATTTTAACGCACTTCCTGAAAGGGCAACCTGCGCTGCAATGCAGTTTCTCTGTGTTACAGGTGCGCTGATCAGCCTAGCCTTGTGCAGCTGAGGTTCTTGTGCTTCATTCTTTCCAGTTTTTTCTCTGAATTTTGCAGCCTGTGATCAGTATATGACTGTTTCAAACCCCTTTTCCTTACTGATATTCCGCCTCAGTTGTACAAAAGAACTGTAGATGTTTTTGTGTGTTTGTTGAGTCGTTTACAGTTTTCCATTGCAAAAGTAGAATAGTCGCACTGTCGTCCTTTGATTTAGATCTGTCACAAGTGTCGATTTCGATCATAAGAGAAAGTTTTATTGCTGTTGATGGTCAATTATGCTTTTGCTATTGCCTTTGGTTTGAATTTGTGACTTTCTAGTGTCAAAATGAGTATTTATTTAAAAATCATAAAGTGTCATAATCATCTCTATCTTTTGATTTCGAAAAGAAGCTTGTTTGTGTTTGTCGCTTAGAAGCAAATTCAGATTTGTACATCAACTTTCTTTTTAGCATCAATACTAAGAAAGTGAAAAACAAATACATGCATGTGCATTTGCATATAGACAGTCTGTTTGGCTTGATTTAGGAAAGTGCATTTACAGTGTGCTCTTTGCTCTTTGGGAAAAGATTGTGTCTTTCTTTTCCCCTAGTAGCTAGGATTTTCATTTCCGAAAAGAGATAAAAGTTTGTTTATCATCTTTAGATTGCATTTTAGGAATTACATCTACATCTCGTGGTGAACCCAAAAGGAAAACTTCATAAGAAAGATCAACTTAAAATAAATTCAATGAATCTAACAACGCTTTGGAACTTAACGCACAACATTTAGAGGTCTAGTCTAGAGACGTATTCCGGCGTCGTAAAGCCCGGTAACTGTTGTCCTCACTGATGGTTGGGTGATTCCTCCACTTTGAGATGATAAGTGCCAGTACGGACTTGTGCTCCCACGTACCGTCGAGTATATTTTGGGAGACCCCTATAGGCTTAAATCCTTTATCCATAGGAATCCGTGTCGGCCGCCCTACTAATCGCAATGCACTGAACACAACATTCGAGAAGATTGACTGCCGTACCCTAAAAAGTATTCTGCAGTTTTGCGGTTGGTTTGGTACTCCCTCTACCTAGACCTCCAGAGCAGTCCCTTTCGTTCCTTTTCAGACTCTTTAACGGAAAAGGTCCATCTGAGCACTTGTCACTTCAGGCTCATTAAAAATCAAAGGAGACTAGAGTCATCTTTTGTTTTTTCTCGACTCTTAAAAACTGAAAAAACAAGTTTTTTCAAAGCGTGTTAAAATTTATTTTAAATGGAATATTCATTACCCCTTTCCTACGTTGATCTTAGGTTGAGAAAATGGAGTCTACCAACCAAGGAATTCCCCTTGGTGGAAATCCTAGTCCCTTCTCCTCTTGGGGAGATGTTGGTGCACCCCATATGGCCACATTGTCGCTTCTAGGGCTGACAATTGGTTTGCTTGTATGGCTCTTCTCAACCTCTGTCATTCAGAACACCACTATTCCTGAACAATCGAATCAACAATTAGACGAGTCCAGAGTTCCCCACCAACCTTCTACTTCCTCTAATTCTTCCTCTCCTCCTTCTTCTTCGCTTGACGGGGCTGGTAAAGCCAAAAGTCAAGTTCCTAAGGAGAAGAAAGAAAAGAAGAAGAAAGAGAAAAAGAAGAAGGAGCCAAAGGCGAATGGGGGAAAACGAGTGTCGTCTAACGAAAATCCACACACTGCACCGACCAGGCCTAAATCGCCATGTGTCATTTGCAAAGGGGACCACTTTCACAGATATTGTCCTTGCATCCCCCGGATACTAAGGGACTGGTCTCCTCGTTTGCACAATCCGGTGTCGTCAACCTCTGATGATCATGTTGAAAGCACACCGTCAACTAGTGAAAGTGAAGCCCCAGGACAAAAAGGGAAATCTAGATTTCCTTGTAAACTGTGAGAAGGCAATCATGCTGTCCACCGTTGTCCCTTCTTAGACGAAGCTAAAAGAGTTTTGGATGATCGTCCGGTTTCACCGTTACGACTTCCTCCTGGATATAAAAAACTCTTGTCGAGTCTGTCACTAGTTGAAAATCCAGCTGGCCCGCCCAGGTGGTCGGCTGAAGCACCTATCATTGAAGATAAACCATCTGGATCCATACTAGACGAAAGTCAAAAGGTCGAGGCGGCAGTTGACCCGGTCTTGCCTTCAGAGGTTTCATCTTCAGATGATACAATCACTGAAGAGAACAAGGATGACACCGTCCAAATTCTCTTCATAAGCACAGACTCCGACGAACATGGGGGCAATTTACCCATTCCTTTACCGCAGGAAGGAAGTTCATCATAGCCGTACCCGGCCGTCTATTCGGTCCCACCTCCAAGCAACCTAGTTGTCTCCTTCGACTGGAATCAACTAGGCAGACCCCGTTTACCAGCAAGCGTACCATTTCGAATTATCGTTCAAATATATAGAATGGTTATGGCTGGTACCATCATAGATGAGGGGGCTTCTGTGAGTATCATTTCCTCAACTTCTTGGAAAGCACTTGGTTCGCCATCACTTTTGCCTGAGATGAGAAATCTGACAGGCTTTGATAAAGGAACCAGTCGACCTTTAGGGATCCTTCCCGATGTGCCCATAACATTGAGAAGGAAGACCGTTCGCATGAACGTAATGGTAGTTCAAGGACCCTTGGATTATAACCTACTCCTTGGACGAGACTATATTTATTGCATGGAAGCAATTGTCTCCTCACTCTTTAGAGTAATGTGTTTTCCGCACGAAGGAAGAGTGGTCAAGCTCGTGGACCAGCTTTCATTTCCCGGATCACGCATAGCAAATAGTCATATACCGTCCCTAAATGGTCTTTTCACACAAGAAATGTCTCAATCTCCGGTCTGTCCTCCCGATAAGCGCGAGTAATTCGGAGGGATATGACTGAAACCCAGGGGGCATGCATCCTGGTCTGCTTCGGCAGGAAAACTTCGGGTATAAGGTAGGTTTCCGCGGGAGAATATGCCTAGTCTGTACCCCCATCCGTGATTGGAAGAGGGGGTTATTCTAGTACAAGATTCTCTTGTCAAAGTTATGTAAGTTGGCGGGCATCATCGCTCACCTTTGTTTATCTCGGTAGACATCGCCGAAGAAGTGTTTTGTTTGCGCCGTGAATAGAACAATCTTTGGGTAACCTGTAAGAGGTAGGCCTCTCTCGGTAAAACAAATGTTTTGGCGGATAGAAGTAGAGGTAACCTTGAAACTCTGTTTTATACCTGGGGGCATGCAAACCTTTTGGAGTGCAAGCGAAGGGCGACTATTTATTTTTAAAATTTTTAGGACCTCTAACCCTTTAAACTCGTAGGATTGGTCGTCACCTAACTTGCATAAAGAAAGGATGTGGGGAAAAAATCTAAAAGTTGCCATTTTTATATGAGACATTCTTATCATATGACTGGATTAATCGAGCAGTGTTACTGCGAGGTTCAAGCTCATTAAAAAATAAACCTGGACCTAGCAAATGTTTCCACCCTCGTTTAAGCTCGTTAAAAAATGAACTATTCCCTGGTAAATAACCACCATGAATGTAGTACTTCAGCCATTAAAGCCTTGGTCGTGTTTGCACCGTCACCTCCACTTTTCATTGGCCGATCATTCACCTCCATTTGATTGTTTACCCATTTTGAGGAACAGCTGCGAAGAGTGATTTCACTAGCCATCCTTGTGACACTGCCGTGATTGGAAAATTCCAAACCTTACCTGGAATCAGCTGCTACCCATTTTATCACTCGTTCCTCAAAAGACGAGTCTTCTTTAAGCTCTTTTCAACTGACTCGTAAAATATGAAAAGATTGCCGAGTCCTTGGCCTTCCAGCTCGTTAAAGGGACAGGAAGTGCTATCCCTCCTCTAGATTTTAATCTTTTTGGACCTGAGGGATTATTGCACAAAAAGATCGAGCGCTTGTTTTGTTTGGCTCGTTAAAGCTATCGAAAATTCATCCCTTCTGTATTGTTTTATACTTTTTCGGACTTAAGGGATTAGATGACAAAAAAGGAATTTTGGAGTTACCTTTACGTACCTTTTCAGACTCTCTAAAAATGAAAAGGACCGAGTTATCTTTGTCGTTAAACTCGTTAAAAAGGTTAATAGCGACAAACTTGTCTTTAGACGAGAATGAGTTTCACTATCGCTAGGCTCGTTAAAAAATAGTGATGGGTTTGCCCGAAGGGCAAATTATAGAACAAGCATATGTTATCCTCCTCAAGCTTGAAAAAAATAAAGAGGTACTGGTCAGCAATGACTGGGGAAAAATTGGGGAGAAAACTCAAAGAATCTTTATTGGTAGCAAGTCGCTCTTGAACATGACACTTCCACTCCGTGCCCAAGTCGGGTTGGGTTGTTTCGTTCACCAGTCACATCACCATGGTCACACCATACCATCCACATTTGGGGTTAATGCTACCAATCCATCACATCAGTGTCGCCGACATGTTCAAGAGAAGTCATCCAGAAAGGCCACCTGTGTCCCACCCACTACCATACATTATACTCCATTCTTTCATGACCGCCACCCTGAACCGTATATCATCAGATCGTTTTCACCTCCATCAAAATCATTTGCTCCATTCCGTGTCATTGATGTGGGATTCATTAAGGCCCTCCTATGACAGATCACTTCTTGTCGACATCAGCTCATTATCCAAGAAGTTGGTCTAGGAACACCCCATTCAGTACTTTGAAGCTTGCATGCCTCAATGGCAAGTTTCTCACTTCCGGCGACAGGTTTACATCAATGACCTTCGACCGAAAGATTTTGCGTGGTGTTCGACACCAAGTCCTTTATTCACACCACGTGAATTGTACTGCAGTACCTTGAGGATCATTATCATTATCGGTGATTCCTCTCGCGCTTGTTAACAGTTTACATCATTGACTGGTAATCAAGCGATGTCTTTCCATGTTCGACTTCAAAAAATTTCTCACATGGATCGACTTGTACTTCGAGTGAAGATCGGACGAGATTGAAGACCCCGGATCTAGTTTCATCCATCCGGGCTGTGATATATATTCAGGGAAATAAAGACATTCAAATGTACAACATTGCAGCACAGATAATCATCCTACGAAAAGGATGATGGCTCTATCATAATCATCAGTCTGCCATCAGACGATTGTCTGTCCTATGTACATGAAAATGAATTTATAAAGCTGAGCATGGGAATGCCCGCCTCAGCTAGATCATGAAAACAGTATGAAGATAATGT
The DNA here is from genome assembly GCA_031772625.1 of Pinus tabuliformis. Taxonomy (NCBI): domain Eukaryota; kingdom Viridiplantae; phylum Streptophyta; class Pinopsida; order Pinales; family Pinaceae; genus Pinus; species Pinus tabuliformis. The sequence goes on from CM062805.1 coordinate 23,935,066, forward strand.
ATTGTATTGTATCTTATTACAGGTCTCCTCCCAGCATTGAAAGAACTTCGCACCCTCATAATAAAGCATTTCACCCGACAAACGGCCTCATACTTTAGGGGGCAACTATTATAGACATTTTTGTGCCTTGCAGCTCCAAGCATGAAATGTCCATAAACCAAGGGCTCGTAAGTCCCTAAAAGTGTTGTTCTAACCCCTAAAGGAACAAGGTCAACAAATTACAGCTTCTCCCAGAAGTTCTCCACCAGAAACTGCTCAGAATAAGTCAAGACAGGATCATTTGAGCTGCTCCACTAGCTAAGTGCATTGCATAGCACCTAAATCCACTGGCTAGGTGCGTTGCAACGCACCTAAATGCACTATCAGGGTGCGTTGAGTGGGAAATGGCAAATGGCAGTGTCATTCCACGAGGTGGAGAGACAATGGAAGCTTCCAGAATCTTCTCCTATGACACTTGCCTCACTGAATTCGACCAAGGATGAGTAAGAGGCCTTCAGTCTCTAAGTGGAAGCAAGAACTGACAGAGAGAAGCCACTAATCAAATCATAAGCTGACTCATCCTCCTTGCATACATCTATATATGGATCCCTCATCCCAGAGATCCAGAGGCTGGAATTTTGCACATTGTAAGGAATTATTGTTGGTTTTGAGATACATATCAGAGAATTGGGTGATCTATGCTTTGTTGGAGGTGAAGAGGGGCTTCTTTGCTGGGAGGCTAATGCTGGGTCAGGAATCATCGGTTGTAACTCCTCCTGGATCTTCTTGTATATCAATAAAAACTATTTGAGTTTCTCCTCCATGCTTTTGTATCATTGATGCTTGTTACATTTGTATGGTTAACTTAAATCTGATCCTAAGTTATTTATGAATATAAATCCATGTCTTTGTATAGTTTTCTTCTTCTGTGATCTTACAGGTACTTGGTAAAGCTGGGCAAGTAAGGGAGCATGTAGTTGGAAGCTGTCAAAGAGGAGAGAGATTGGATCAAAGGACTAGCGCAAGACACAGGTTGGTTCTTCCTATTCCTCTTTGTTTATAGTCCATAAAGGAGATACAAAATTAGTTTTCTCTGTTTGTTTCTAAGGCAGCTGTCACACCTTAGTGGGATAGAGAAGTTCTAAATAGACACTTTTCCCAGTAACAGCTGGCTAATAAAACCACTCAGCGATGCGGTTCCTCAGGAAAGGAAAAACAACCAAGTGAAAGCATATGATTAGCCAAAGATATGGTGGCGATGGAATGAAACAACCAAGGCTCATCTAGCAGAATTTAACGGATAAAGCGGCAATCACAAGATGTGAATTAGGTATGGGTTCATTGTTACACAAGCTTGAACCATGGAGAGCTCTACTTGGATTTAGTTTCATGTTTACACAAGCTTGAAATGAAAAACTATTCTTGTTATAAGTTCGCATGCCCCCAACATAATGACGCAAAACGAGGTACATGCCCCCCAAGCTTTCATTGCATTCAACAAAGTGGATGGAATGAAGGTTCACTTTCGAGATCTTGGAAAGACTCGACTTGGATTTTATGAGATATTAATCAAAGACTTGATTTGGAAAAGGAGGAGTTGTTTCATTTTTTAATGAGGTTGACATAGGAAAAGAACTATCCTCATAGCCCTTATTTCATTTTTTAACGAGGTCAACATAAGATCAAAACTATCCTCGTAACCCTTGTTTCATTTTTTAACGAGCTTGACACAAGATCAGGAACTATGCTCGACCAGACCCAATTTCATTTTTTAAGGAGCTTGACATAGGAAAATGAACTATGCTCTGACCAGACCAAACGTAGTTTCATTTTTTAAGGAGCTTGACACAGGAAAGGAACTATGCTCCGAACGAACTTCATCATAATGAACAGGAAGTCGTTGCTTCCAAGAGTGTCACTTCCAGTGGAAGGAAAACATCTTGGAAGTTAGGACCCAATGCCCCTAGGACATTATGCATGATGAAATCATCACTGGATATAGGCACGAGATAAGTAGCCACATAGTTGACCTGTGGTGGGGCAGATACAATTGGTGGATAAAAACCAGGAGGGGATGGCAGCTGTGCAGGAGGCACCGGGGGAATAAAGAACAATAATTGATCTATAGTGACAATTCTTCCGTCGTGTGGAAAACAAACCACATGGAAAAGTGAAGAGACAAGGGCCCCCATGGCATAAACATAGTCATGGCCAAGGAGAAGACTGAAATATGGAGCACCTTGGGTAACCAGTACGTCTATATAGATGGTTTTTCCTCCCAAAGTAATAGGAAACTTCGGGAGGATCCCTAACAGTTGACTGGTTCCTCCGTCAAACGCCAACAGATTCTGTGTGACTGGCACAAGATGTGGGGAGCCCAAAGCTTGCCAAGTAGTGAAAGGCGTGAGACTAACAGATGCACCCTCATCCAAGACAGTGCCAGGTACTGCCTTATCATAGGCATGTACTGTAATCTGGAAAGGCACATGGGATGGAAGGTGGAATGTAGTCAAATGACTCCAGTCGAAGGAAACGACTGAACTGCTTGGTGGGGGAATCATATGATTTCCCCCCTGTGCTACAGGAGACAAAGAAGGACCCTCTTGATCAGAAAGGATAGGAGGGTCGTTCTGAGACTCGGGAGAATCTGACGAGACAAGAAGAATATGAGCAATAGAATCATGATGCTCCTCCGAAACAGAGTAATCAACAGGTGGTGAACCCAAGTCAACACTCTCTCCGACCAATGGTTGGTCTGGAGCAGGCTTGGCACAGCGAGGTTAGGGAGGAGAAGCCTGGACAAGAGAAGAATCTAAATCAATCTCTTTGTCTACAAGGAGGGGGTTAGAAGAGAGCCTCTGATAACCAACAGGAAGTTGGGGTGAAGAAGTTGTAAGAATTTCCAAAACAGCGGAAGCTTTATCCATGAGCGGACAAAGGTGAAGGGGATGATTTCCCTCACATAGTCTACAGGGGATTCGAATCTTCCCTTTCTTCTGAATGTTGTCAGTTGATAGGGTGGCATCTCCATGAGCTTTAGAGGATGATGAGGGATGAGCCGGATCGCGAGACCATACTTCTAAGATCCTGGGAATGCCAGGACAATCACGAAGAAGGTGGTCATCCTTGCACAATCTACAAGGAAATTTGACCTTCCGCAGAGGAGCAGAAGGTGGCTCGACTTGAGTTGTACTTTTAACCTCTCGCTTAGGATACTTCTTCTTCTTCTTCTTCTTCTTCTTAGCCACTTGGTTACTTGAATCCAGACTTTCACCAGGCGAAGTAGAAGATGAGGATGCAGAAACTGGCGAAAAAGGGGAGAGGTCCACCTTAGAATCAACATGATGTTGTTCTGGTGGAGGAACTGATTGACTAGCAGTTGAGACGGTAGGGACCAGAGAGGTTGAGAACAACCAAACAGGAAACCCAACAGTTAACCCAGGAAGGGACAACGTTGCCATGTAAGGAGCACCAACATTTCCAAAAGGAGGGAAATGACCAGGATTCCCATCAGAGGGGATGCCTGGGTTGGTAAACTACGGAAAAGTTTCCATCACAAATGAGAAAGAACCCTACTCAAGCTAACACAAACAAGATCTAATCGAGTAAATGTGAATCGTGGTCGAAAAAATTTTAAGACACAGAACAAAACTTGACCTTTTCATTTTTAAAGAGTCGAGAAAAGGACAAAAGATGACTCTAATCGCCTTCGAATGTTTAATGAGCCTGAAGTGACAAGTGCTCAGATGGACCTTTTCTTTTAGGGAGTCCGAAAAGGAACAAAAATGACTTCTCTGGAGAGCTAGGAAAAATGGTTACCAGAAAATCCGTAAAACTGCATATACACCTTGGCAATCATATGAAAACCAAGGACTTTCTGTACGGCAGTCAATCTTCCCAAATGCTGTGTTCGGTGCATTATAGCTTGTAAGGCGGCAGACACGGCTTCCTATGGATAAAGGATGATAACCTAGTGGGGTCTCCCCATATACTCGATGGTACGTGGGAGCTCAAATCCATGCTAGACCATTATTGCGTCATGGAAGGAGGAATCACCCACCCTTGAGTGAAACAAAAGTGACTAGGTTTAACGACGTCGGAGCACGTCTCTAGCCTAGACCTCTAAACAGTGTGCGTTATGTTCCAATGCGTTGTTAGATTCATTCAGTTCATTTTAAAGTTGATCTTGTATCAAGTTCAGTTTTCAGGCCTTACCGTATGTAATCTCTCAAAATTCCCTAAATGCAAACTATATGCCAAAATATGTCATTTCATTCGATGAATGCTAGTTACGAGAGGGTTTGAGAGCTTTCACGCAAACGAAATGATCACAAAACAACAAAGAACTTCCCTAATGCAGCTAATGGAAATTAACAAACTTTTCTTCGAGATCACTAATCACTAATCAAAATGAAAAGTTCTAATTCTCATTAACTAATACAAAGCAAAAGAGATTTTTTCCTTTTTGATGATGGCAAAACGCACTAAACAACTTTGAGAAATGACAACAAACAAATTCTACTCAATACAAGCACATTTAGGTCCCTAAATCATAAAGCAAACCTCCAAAGAACGAGAAAAGTCCCAAAGACACCAATGAGCTATGTAATCTAGGCTCAAAGCGGAATTCAAGTGAAAATAAAGCAAGTCACCCAAATAACACAATAAAAAAATTAACAACCAATAAACGAGTGCAAGGGAGCAATCAGAAAGTTGACTGGATTAATAGAAGACCAAAACTCCTAAGGAAGGCTCGACACACAAAGCCACTAGATGCCCTAGGGCTAGAAATGTGAAATCGATAGAAAATGGCAAACATCCAAAGGGTAAAGGTAATCTATGCACAATTCACTTGAAAAGTATGCAAATGTAATCTATGCACATTCTGAAAATGAGAATTCTAATTATGCAACTGTGATCTATGCAAGAGAATTCTCAAACACAAGATGATTCTAATGTAATCCAAGAACCAATCAAGTGAAAATCAAGAAAATTGGGTGAGAGTTCCAAAGATCAAAAAATAAAAACACTCAAGGGCGATTAACACTCATACACAAGTTAGCCCCCCCGGTGAATGAGGGGGAATTTTTTTTGCAAAAACAAAAGCAAAAAGATGCAAAATTGTGAAATGACTGGGACAAACCTCCAAGTAATGACCAAAGGAAATCAAATTAAGAATCTCTCAAAAAAGATACTCAAAACCAGTCAAACAAGACTCCAACACACTCAAGTAGTCGAAAAAAGGTACCCAGAACAAAAACCAAGCTCAGGAGGCTCAGAAACAAGCAAAATTCAAAAGTTCTCAGGCCTGGCGTGACTGTCAGGCTGAAACTAGCGCCTTTCAGGGATTGGCGCAGGTTGTCAATGTGAAACTAGCGCCAACTGGCGGGACTGTAACGCTATAAAAAAGTGCCAGCCGAGTTTTCTATGGAAAAATAAAAAACAAACGAGCCAAAGCTAAGTCAACAGTACCCAGGTACACCAAAGAGCAAGAAGCAACATAGGGATTCAACCCAGAAGGCTAACCAAGTAGGAGAAACCAAGAAACAAGGCAAGTTCCAAGCCGTTCAGTTCGTAAACCAAACTGGAGATGGACTGAAGTGGCGTTGATCTACTTTGCTAATGCGGAGCAATAGCGTTTAGAAGGCTATTTGGTCGTACTTCAGGCTCCATCTAAAGTTTACAAATCAAACAACAAGACAAAACAAACAACAAGGCAAAAAGCCAACTCCCCAGCGGAGTCACCAAATTGTTGTGAAGGTAAATCCCCTCTGCGGACAGAGGCGATCCATACTAGCCCAAATGGGGTCTAGCAACAATCAAACAATGCTAACACGCAGGTTCCTAATTGCAAATCAAAGACCGATGATGAGGGCCTACCTTGATTCCAATGCTAATATTTGTAGAAGAGTCGTCGCTCCCGTTCCTTTGCTCCGGTTGGTCACAATCCCCATGATCCTCGTGAACGGACACCTGCACATGCAAAGAACGACACAAACACAAGCATAAAATCCAATAGATGCAACTATATATCAGTCAGAAAGGATATAACTCAACATCATCACAAAGACAATAAGAGTGGAACCATAATGATAGTCATTTATTATTGATAAACAAAGAAGAATACAACCATAGTTCTGACGTCAAATCCTCCTTTGGCTGGGTGATCAGCAGCACATGCCTTGCAAAGCTTGTTGGAAATGGGGAACAAGCCTCTCTCTCCTTGGTCACTTGGATAAGAATCTCCTCACTTAAGATTTAGCCTCATGGGAATGAAGAAGGCTTCTTGTAGCATGAGCTTAGCAATTCTCAGACTTTGGGACTTAGAATTTGGAACTTGGAGACTAACTTGTCAAAGGCAAAAGGACAAGCTTTTATAGATAGAGGAGAAGGAGTTAGGGTCATCCACAAGATTCATGGGATTGGCTTTATCACTAAGAAGCTTCCATGAGAGGTGGAGAACTACTTCCCTTCTATGGAGATTCGAAGCCCAACTGAACTAACCCAAGATGGAATCAGTTCATGAATAGGTTAGGAAGAACCTTCGTAAGTTTGTTTGTTAAAAACTTTACCCAACTGGGCTGGCGCGAGTGCGACTCTGAGACAAAGCGCCAGCTGGCATGCCCTCTTTGGAGGATTCCCCCCATTTGCGCGAGTGATACACAGTGGAACCGTGCCAATGGCAAAAGGGCTATTTTTATGGGTATTTTGCAGAAGGTGTCTTCAGGGCATATGAAGTACATACTCAAGGGGATACAATGCAAGTGTTTTCAGGTTATGTCACTTCTCACAGGTCCCGAAATAAGCCTGCCAATGTGCGGGAGAAGGGGTAACAGGGATGGTGACAAATTACTGTGTACCAATGGGTTCTCAAGGTACCATCAGATCAAGATCATGCTAGAAGACAGGAGCAAAACGACCTTTGTAATGGAGTGGGGGTGCTTTCAATACACCGTTATGCCGTTTGGATTAAAGAATGTGCTACCATTTTTTCACACATCATTGTTGTTGCGTTCAAAGAATATATCCACAAGTTATTGGAGGTCTATCTAGAATATTGGATTGTATTTGGATTAGTTAAGCACCATGTAGCAAGCTTATGCTTGATGCTGGATACTTGCCGCCGACACCAAATTGCACTGAACCTTAAGAAGTGCACATTCCTCATTCCCTTTGGAAACCTGCTGGGACATGTGCTCTGCAAACAAGGAATGATGGTGGACCCTATGAAGATTGTCGTTATTCTTCATTTGGAAGCATCGTGAAGTGTTAAACAACTACGCACTACCTTGGGACACATCGGATACTACAGAAAGTTTATCAAAAGTTATGCCCGAATCATCACACCGATGGAAAAGTTATTGAAAAAGGATGTTACATTTTGCTGGAATGACGATTTTATGAAAATTTTTGACGTCCTAAAGGGGAAATTGGCCTTTGCTCCAATCTTCGTCTTCCCAAAATGGGATATAGAGTTTCATGTCCATGTTGATGCATCATGTATCACGCTGGGAGCAATGCTCACATACGAGGGCAGGGAAGGGTTGGATCACCCTATCACGTTTGCAAGTCAGAGGTTGTCCAAAGCAGAGAAGAACTATTCCACCACTGAGCATGAGGGGTTGCCGATGGTGTATGCTCTCCAAAAATATAGACACTATTTACTCGGAGGACAGTTCAAGATGTATATCGACCATTCCGCGCTGAAATACCTGGTCAATAAGCCTGTGTTGGGGGGGCGCATATGCAGGTGGCTCTTATTGTTCCAGGAATATGATTTTGATGTCATAGTCAAGCTAGGATGCCTGAACGCAAGACTAGATCACTTGTTGTGAATTGAGACGAGTGAGGAACCCACTAATTTGGAGGAGAAACTACCTGATGCACAGCTTTTTGCGGTGGGCATCATGGATGGGCATTTCAAAGATATAATTCACTTTCTGACAACAAGGACTACATCGAAGGAATACTCCATCCAACAGAAGAAGGAATTGGTGGTGCGCGTGGCGGATTTTTCTGTCATCGCAGGGAACCTATACAAAATGGGAAATGATGAGATATTGCAAAGATACGTACCTAAATTGGAACAAAGTTAGATCCTCATGAAAGCACATGGGGGTGATGCAGGAGGACACTATGCAGGACACGTGACTGCACAGAAGATTCTTCGCGTATGGTTATGGTGGCCAACCCTACACGAAGATTTGAAAGTGCGCTATAAGGCCTGTGATATATGTCAAAGGACTGGAAAACCATCTCAAACGGATGAGATGTCGTTAAATCCACAAATGACATTGCATCCGTTTGAGAAATGGGCAATCAACTTTGTGGGACCGATCAAACCTCAAGGAAAGACGAGTGCACACTACATCATCACCGTGACGGAGGACCTCACACGATGGGTGGAATCGAAGCCAGTCAAATACTGCACGGGTTCCATGGCTACGAAGTTTTTTTTCGAAAACATGTTGACCTGGTTTGGCTGTCCAAAAATCTTAATGAGTGATCATGGAACACATTTCCTGAATGAAACCATTAGCGCGCTCACCGAAAAGTTCTAGGTGTATCATCAGAAGAGTACACCATATCATCCATAATCCAATGGACTGTAGAAGCTTTCAACAAAATACTGGACACTGCGCTGACCAAAGTGTGCAATGTGCAGCGAAACGATTGGGATCTCGACGTACCTGCCGTGTTATGGGCTTACAGGGAAATGTGCAAGAAACTGACAAGAAAAACATCTTTTCAGTTAGTTTATGGCATGGAAGTTGTCATGCCGATGGAATATATCATACCTATTCTACGAATAGCAACACTTATGGGCATGATGGACCACGAAGCTCTCGAGGAAAGGCTCGCACAATTAGAAGAACTCGAGGAATAATGGTTTTTGGCTGATTTCATCAACAGGTACAAAAGCAGTGTGAAAAATCTTGGCACGACTGCCATATCAAGTTGCGCACCTTCAAGGTCAACGACTTAGTGTTGCTGTATGACAGTAAGTTTGAAAAATTTTCGGGCAAATTCAGAATGCACTGGTTGGGACCATACGTGGTCAAGGAGGTCACAAATGGAGGCGCAGTCTAGCTAGTAAAACTAAATGGAGAATCCTTCCCAGGCAAAGTAAACGGCAGTCGCTTGAAGCCCTACATGGGTGGGTTGGCTATCTGACTAACCATCCAAAGCACAGTCTTTGCGACTCGAGGAGCTAGACAAAGGCATGGGAATCTAAACATACGCAGTGGATACTAGTATAGATGTAAGGACATAATTTGGACACGGAGGAATGAATGTGGCAGGTTCAGCGAGCATTAGCTCAGTGCGTGGCAGACATCACGACCGTTCAGGACTAGTTGGAGGGACTCTGTGCCAAGATTTCCACACCGACAGAGTGACTCGAGGGTGAGTCATGATGTTTGTGTTAAGGGCTTGTTGGGCATGGAATCCCCTCGCAGCATGTTTTGGGGCTCAAAGCCCAAGTTTTAAATAATATTATTGTAAGAACTCCACGAATTGTGATCGCAGAGTGCGAATTGTATGTTAGAGTCATAGGGTTGTCCACCCTAAGTTTTGAATGTAGTGTCGGCCCACCCATGGTCCATGAACCATGGGATTGTATTAATAGAGCGAGGCTCTAAGTTGTAAAGTAGAGAAAAGGAAGGTAACAAATGGATGGAGTAAAAAGGATAGCGAGACTAGAGCAAGAGTCTAGTATCTTGGGTCATAGGAGTAGGAAGAGGCTCTGCAACTGAGTGCGCAGAGGCCTAGTAGGGTCTGCAGGTGAGTGCGCGAACTCCTGCAGCTAAGTGCGCAGTGTAGAAGAGAGTCTGTAACCAAAGAGAAAGAATAATAAAGAGAAGTTTTATCTGAATTAAGTGTATCTGTCTTGGGTTATTATCTGTTGCATATGAATTGCAATTATACTGTTTATTTACTACGTGCACTTGTATGAATTGTGAATATTGTTAAGTATAACTGAGAGCATACAAATAAGCTAATTTAATCAAATCAAATTGGATTACTAGTAAGGACTTGGGTAATAACATTGTTCGGCCCCCGAGTAGGGTTGTGCAAAGGCAGCATCCCAGGCTGTGAGGTACGGGTAATTGCGCATAGCAACGTGCACGCAGGGTCGAACCGTAGACCACTTGAAAAAATCAGACACCTCCAGGATGTGGAAACCTGGTTCTAGCACCCTCTTGTACTACTTCCATTGAGACCTCAGTCTTCGCTCAACGGACTATTGTCGAAAGGGCCAGTAGTACCAGGATTTGTTTGCATAAATCACCTCTAAACCTAGGTCAAGCCCCAACAAGCCAACAAGGGCCTTTGAATACTTCATGGTAAAGGTATGCTATAAGGTATGAGTAATAGCGCTTTGGATTTTGATTTCTATGAAAATTGTGTATATGGGAAGCAAAATCAGGTGAGTTTCCCCTTTGGTGGTAAGAGGGCGAAACATATATTAGAGCTTGTGCACAGTGATGTGTTTGGACCTATGAAGGTTCCATCACTGGGTAAGTCTGTGTACTATGTATAATTTATAGATGACTTCTCAAGGAATACATGGATATATTTCCTTAAGAACGAATCTGAAGTCTTTGACAGGTTTAAATAATTGAAGGCTCTGGTGGAAAACCAGACAGAGAAGAATATAAATGTGTTGAGGACAGATAACAGTGGAGAGTTTTGTAGTAAGGAATTTGAATAATTCTGTAAGAAGTGTGGTATATCACGACAGAAGACTACTCCATATACACCTCAGAAAAATGGAGTTGCAGAAATAATGAACAAGACGTTGATGGAAAGGGAAAGAAGCATGCTTAGTGGTGTCGGGTTAGGACAAGAATTCTGGGCAGAGATGGTGGAGACTGTGTTACCTGGTCAATAGATCACCTTCATCAGCATTGGAAGATAAGACTCCACAAGAGGTATGGACTGGTAAGGAACCTTCTCTTTCACATCTGAGGGTATTTGGATGTGATGCATATGTACATGTTCCAAAGGAGAAAAGAACCAAGTTGGATAGTAAATCTAAAAAGTGCATCTTTATTGGGTATAAGGATGGTTTAAAGGGTTATAAGATTTGGAACCCAGTAACAAGGTTGTGTACAACCAAGATGTGAAGATGAAATGTGTTATTAAACATGAAGTCCAACCAAAGGAACCTAAGAAGATAGAGTTTGAGCTAAAGGAGGAAGAATCAGACTCTATAGCAGAGGAGGAATTAGAAGATGAAGAGCCACAAACTCTGGGTGTGAGAAGATCAGTTCAAGAAAGAAGGTTGTTGGGTCCCTATAATACTAGTGATTACCCCATTACTATTGTAGTTATACCCCTTATTAATATTGTTGTGCCCCTATTACCCCCATATTGTTATTACTGTGCCCCATAGAGTTCCTCTATTGTTATTTTTGTGGCTTTATATTATTATTGTTAGGTCGGCTGGATTATATTGTGACTCCTTAGACTCCTATATATAGAAAGGAGGTTTTGTCATTTGAATCATCCAAGAATTGTTCATTTATGTAATGTAAAGGAGGTTCCCCCTCAAAGAGGCTGAATTCTAAGGCGTTGATCTATCTTTTCTATCTTCTCTTGAGCTGGTTTCATAACATTTGGTATCAGAGCTTTGGATTCTAGGGTTTCGCTGCTCCAAACAGGTCATCGTGGAATTTTCGCTATAACTTTTTTTTTCTGTGACGTTTCAGAAGTCGCAAAAAAAACCCATTTGAGAAGAAATCGCGCTGAACCATGGGTCCGAATTTTAGAGCTTTTGGCACGATATTTACGGAGATATGATCTGAGGAAGTTGGTCTTTTTGCAGACTCCTGAATTACATTCAAAACATGTGACCTGGGAAAAATCTTCATAACTTTCTCTCTAGGGATCGGATTGAAATTTCGTAAGAAGGTATAGAAAGAGGATCGACTGTAGTTTCTTGTATGCGTTTTTCAGATCCAAAGGTCGAAACAGGGACTCGTGACACGTCGTACCAGTTCACTCTACTGAACTAGTCTATAATCAAGTCACTATGGGAGATTTCACATAACTCTTCCTTCGAGAATCCAATTTAGGTCAGACTTGTGGCATTGGAAAGAGATGCAGAAGGCTACTATAGGTCACAATTTCAGAATTGGAGGATCTAAAATTACAGAGATACATCAGATTCAATGTCAGGGTTCTACAAAGTGAAAAAAGGTGTGTAGTTTTTTTTTAAATTTTTGCGTAAGCTTGGTTTGAAGGGATTCAAAGGGCATAGTAAAGCATTATTATCGGTGACTGATGCCCCGAGGAAAGAAAATGCAAACACCTAGTAAGGAACCTGAAAGCTCTAGCATGACTCATGAAGAAGAGGAAGAAATGCTACATGATATATCAAAATTACAAGGACAAGTGCAACAAATGTCACGCTCACAAAAGCTAACAGAAGCTAAGATAAATGGCATGGAATCTAAGATAAAGGGCGTGGAAGCTAAGATGGATGATTGGAAGACAGATTTGAAGACAGACATGGAAGAATTGAAGATAGATTTGAACACAAACTTGAACACAGACATGAGAGATATGAAGACAGATTTGACAAATTTTCTACAAGAAATACTTGCTAATGGTGAAAAGGTAGTAAAGGAAACTCATGATGCGAACAAAAGAAATGTTAATCATGATATCATAGACTCTAATGTTGGATCGAAGCCCCACCATATTCCAAAAATCGATATGAGGAAGTTTGATGGCAAGGATCCTGCAACATGGATATTACAGATGGAGCAATTTTTCGATCTCAATAATGTGCAAAACACACAAAAGGTACGTATGGCAACTTTAAATTTGGAACCAAATCAGTTTGTATGGTATCAATGGCTTTGCTCTCGTAAACAATTTATCACTTGGGCAATTTTTATGGAAGAATTGATAGCACATTATGAGGATACAAAAAGCAACACTTTTTTTAGCCAATTGATAAGTCTCAAACAAAAAGGTTCAATAATGGAGCACATTGAGGAGTTCCAAAAATTGAACATAAGGGTAAAAGATATTCCAGAGGACCATAGGATTGATGTGTTCATAGGGTCTTTAAAGGATAATATCCAACATGATGTTCGCCTTTGGGAACCTGATTCATTAGAGAAGGCATTCAGGTTAGCAAGAAAAATGGAAAGCAAAATTATGGCAACCAGGAAGCATACCACTCACAACTATAAAGAGGGAAGTGTTGTTGCCCCTAGTCTTCCACAACCTATAAAGTTGACACCACAACAATTGGAAGAAAAAAGATCAAAAAGGCTTTGTTACAGTTGTGATAGCAAATACACTAAAGGTCATAAGTGTGCTGAGAAGAAATTATTCTACATAGATTGTGAAGAGGAAGAAGAAAAGGAGCAAGAAAGGTCAAAGGAAGAGGATATACTCTAGGAACAAAGCCTAGATGAAGAACAAATAAATCTGACCATATCTTGTAATACATTGGCGGGAATTACCACTCCTCAAACCATCAAGATAGAAGGACAAATCAAGAAGAAAAAGGTAATAGTGTTGATTGATTCAGGAAGCACCCACAATTTTATTCATTGTAGGGTAGCAAAAGAATTGAATTGCTTCCTATATCCAGCACCAGAGTGTCAAGTGATGATTGCAAATGGAGGAACAATAAATTTCTCTGGAAAGTGCCATAATATCAAGCTATCCATGGGAGAATATGTATTGACTAGCTCAATGCTTTCCATTCCAATGGGAGGTGCTGATGTTGTACTAGGAGTCCAATGGCTACAATCCTTGGGTACAATAGCTTTTAATTTTCAAGAACTTTTCATCAAATTTTCTGCGGATGGAAAGGAAGTTGAATTAAGGGGTATTGCAGGGAAACTAGGAAAGATAATCAGCTCTAATGGTATGACAAAGCTTCTAAAAAAGGAGCAAAGAGGTGTAATTGCACAATTATGTTCGCTATATGTTTCCACATCGGAATCATCTATTTCTCCAGATCTCCAAAAAGTCCTGGACAATCATTCCAAGGTATTTGAGACTCCCAAAGGTCTCCCATCTATGCGTGATCATGATCATGCTATTCATCTGATTCCAGGAAGTGTTCCTTCAAACATCAGGGCGTACAGATATCCTTATGTCCAAAAGAGTGAAATTGAATGTATGGTTGCAGAAATGCTAGAGGCTGGTATAATTCAACCGAGTCAAAGTTCTTTCTCTGCTCCAGTAGTATTGGTGCACAAGAAGGATGGATCATGGCGCATGTGTCCGGATTATAGGGAGCTCAACAAGCTCACTATTAAAGATAAGTTCCCCATTCCTGTCATTGATGAATTACTGGATGAATTGCATGGATCAATTTACTTCACCAAGTTGGATCTTCGTTCAGGATATCATCAAATCAGAATGAATATTGAAGACATTCCGAAAACAACATTTAAAATGCATGAGGGTCATTATGAATTTTTGGTCATGCCTTTTGGCCTTACCAATGCACCTTCAACATTTCAAGGTTTGATGAATTCAATTTTCAAATAATTCCTTAGAAAATTTGTGTTAGTATTTTTTGATGATATACTAATCTACAGCAAGTCTTGGAAGGATCATGTTGAACATGTTGACAGGGTGCTACAACTATTGGAGGAGAAACAATTATATGCAAAAAGATCCAAATGTTTCTTTGGAGTCCAGGAGGTGGAATATATGGGTCATATTGTATCTCATGAAGGAGTTAAGGTAGACCCTAGCAAAATTAAAGCCATTAAGGAATGGAAAATCCCCACATCCATAAAGCATCTGCGAGGATTTCTTGGGTTGATAGGGTATTATCGCAAGTTTGTTAAGAATTATGGGAGAATAGCAGCACCTCTAACAACATTATTGAAGAAAGATGCATTCTCATGGACTCCAGAAGCAACAAAGGCCTTTGAACATCTGAAAGAGGTAATGTGCCAAGCACCGGTCTTAGCTACACCGGACTTCACAAAAACCTTTATTGTGGAATGTGATGCTTCAGGAAATGGAATTGGTGTTGTTCTAATGCAAGATGAAAGACCCATTGCTTTTGAAAGTCGTCCAATCAAGGGAAAGTTTTTAAGCAAAGCTATTTATGAGAAGTAAATGTTGGCAATACTCCATGCACTTAAGAAATGGCGACCCTACCTAATGGGAAGACACTTCAAGGTAAAAACGGATCATGATAGCCTTAAATACTTTTTAGAACAAAGATTATCCTCTGAAGAGCAACAAAAGTGGGTCACAAAGATGTTGGGTTATGTCTTTGAAATCATCTACAAAAAAGGGAAGCAAAATGTGGTGGCAGATGCACTCTCAAGAAAGGATGAGGATGTGGAAGCATTGTTGTGTGCCATTTCTATTATCCAAATAGATTGGATAAATGAAGCAAGGGAGGAATGGAAGAATGACGAGGAAGTGTGGGCACTTATTTGAAAGATACAACAAGATTCCAGTAGGTTTGATACATTTAGCTGGCATAATGATTCGTTATGGTACAAAGATTGCTTATACCTCTGTAAGAATTCCCAGCTAAAACAAAATATTCTTATGGAACTGCACACTTCTCCCTTAGGAGGGCACTCAGGATTTCTAAAAACTTACCACAGGGTTAAGAAGGAATTTTTTTGGGATGGCCTTAAATCAGATATTCAAAAGTTTGTGGCAGAATGTTTGGTTTGCCAACAAAATAAAGTGGAAACAATTAAGACATCGGGTCTATTATAACCTTTATCCATTCCAAGCCAACGTTGGGAGGAGGTTTCAATGGATTTTATCACAGGTTTACCCAAGTCTGAGGGAAAGAGTGTCATCATGGTGGTAGTTGATAGACTTACCAAGTATGCACACTTTTGTGCATTATCACATCCATTTAAAGCTAGTACGGTTTCTACTGCATTTATGGAAACAATTCAAAAGCTACATGGAAACCAAATGATTATTGTAAGTGACAGAGATCCCATTTTCACTGGAAATTTTTGGACAGAATTATTTTCTTGTCTTGGTACTCAGTTAGCTCATAGCTCATCTTATCATCCTCAATTTGATGGGCAAATTGAGATAGTAAACAAATGTTTGGAAGGATATCTTCGTTGCTTTGTATCTGATAAACAGACACAATGGGTCAAATGGTTGCCTCTGGCTGAATGGTGGTATAACACTTCCTTCCATACAGCAACAAAAATGACTCCATTTATGGCACTTTATGGGTATCAACCACCATCCATAACATCATATTTAAGAGAAAATTCTAAGGTTCAGGCAGTGGAACATCACATCGAACATCAACAACAAGTCCTCCAACTCTTAAAGGATAACCTCGTTTTGGCACAAAATAGAATGAAACAACAGACAGATCAACATCGCAGTGAAAGAAGTTTTGATGTAGGTGATTGGGTATTCCTACAGCTACAACCATATAAGAAAATGTCCCTCAAGCAAGCTAAGAAGGATAATAAATTATCACCAAAGTATTATGGTCCGTACAAGGTGTTGCAAAAGATTGGTACTATGGCATACAAATTGGAGCTTCCTGCAGCTTCTCGATTGCACCCAGTTTTCCATGTTTGATGTTTAAAGAAGGTTATAGGTGACAAGCTCCCAGTTCAAACAATATTGCTAGAACTTGACGAGGAAGGAAAAATTATATTGGAACCGGAAGCAGTCATAGAAACAAGAACTCGACAGCTACGAAATCGATCAATTTCAGAGTATCTTATCAAGTGGAAGAACTTATCCGCTGAAGATTCCACATGGGAGGATAAAAATTTTATGCAGAAGTATCCAGAACTACTCAAGCATTGAGGACAACACTTTTTTGAAGGCGAGGGGCATGTTGGGTCCCTATAATACTAGTGATTACCCCATTACTATTGTAGTTATACCCCTTATTAATATTGTTGTGCCCCTATTGCCCCCATATTGTTCTTACTGTGCCCCATAGAATTCCTCTATTGTTATTTTTGTGGCTTTATATTATTATTGTTAGGTCGGCTGGATTATATTGTGACTCCTTAGACTCCTATATATAGAAAGGAGGTTTTGTCATTTGAATCATCCAAGAATTGTTCATTTATGTAATGTAAAAGAGGTTGCCCCCTCGAAGAGGCTGAATTCTAAGGCGTTGATCTATCTTTTCTATCTTCTCTTGAGCTGGTTTCATAACAAAGGTAGCCAGAAAGGTATAGTCCATCTGCTTTCTATTCAAATTTTGCTTTATCTATTACTGATGATGATCCCAGAACTGTGAAGGAAGTAGTAGATTCAGAGGATGGAAAACTCTGGAAAGAGGCCATGGTTGATGAAATGACATATTTTCACAAAAATGAAGCTTGGGATCTGGTGGAGTTGTCGGCTAGAAGGAAACCAATTGGCAACAAATGGGTGTTCAAGAAGAAGACAAATGCAGAAGGAAAGGTGGAGAAATACAAAGCTTGGTTGGTAGAAAAAGGTTATTCATAGGTACTAGGAATTGATTTTGGTGATATTTTTTCTCCTGTTGCCAAGGTAACTTCTATTAGATTACTTTTATATGTTGTTGTTGCTTTTGATTTTGAGGTAGAATAGATGGATGTGAAGACATCATTTCTTCACGGGGATTTGGAAGAGGAGATATACATGAAGCAACCTGAAGGTTTTGCGGTGAAGGGTAAGAAAGAATTGGTATGCAAGTTAAAGAAGTCTCTGTATGGGTTAAAACAGTCACCAAGTATGTGGTATCAGAAATTTGATACATTTATATGAGGACTTGGCTTCACCAGAAGAAAAGCAGATCATTGTGTGTATTTTAAATTAATTGGTGACTATGTTATTTATCTGGTCTTGTATGTGGGTGATATGTTGCTGGTTGGAAATGACAAAGAAATTATCCAGGATTTGAAGACCCATTTGTCCTCCAAATTCGACATGAAAGATCTTAGTGCTGCAAACTATATTTTGGGCATGGAAATTAAAAGAGATCGGACAAAGAGGAAGCTCTAGTTAAACTAGAGGAAGTATGTCAAGACAATATTATAGAGGTTTAATACGCAGGATAGTAAACTGGTGAAGGTTCCTATTCCTATAGGTGTAAAGATATTTGCTGAACAATGTCCCAAGACATAAGAAGAGGAAGAGGACATGTCTTGTGTTCCATATGTAAGTGCAGTCGGTAGCTTGATGTATGCGATGGTCTATACTAGACTTGACATTACACATGCAGTGGGAATATTGAGCAGGTTTATGTCAAAACCAGGGAAGCAGCAATGGACAGTAGTGAAGCGGGTTTTCAGGTATTTGCGTGGCACTAATGATTATGGTTTGCGCTACCAAGGAAGACCAGGATTGGACAGAGTGTTGGATATTCATGGCTTTGTTGATGCAGAATGGGCTGGAGATCTGGATCAAAGAAGATCTACAAGTGGGTATGTGTTTAACCTATTTGGAGGTGCAGTCAGTTGGATGAGTAAGAAACAATCTATAGTGGCTCTATAAACTACAGAGGCAAAATACATGGCAGCCACTCATGCAAGCAAGGAAGTAGTTTGGTTGCAGATATTGTGTTCAAGTATGGGGTTAGTACAGGGAACTATAAGGATAGACTGTGATAGCCAAAGTGCAATTTTCTTAGCAAAGAACCCTGCATATCATTCAAAGGCAAAGCACATTGATGTTCATTATCACTTTGTGAGGGATATGATAGAAGACAAAAAGGTGTTGCTAGTAAAGGTGGACACTTTGAAGAATACTGTAGATGCATTGACAAAATCTGTGAGCTCTGAGAAGTTCTCTTGGTGTAGAGAAACAATGGGCGTTGTAGGGCTAGATAAATGATTAAGCTCTCTTGTGGCCCCCTATGGAAAGAAAATAATAAGTGGGGGAATGTTGGGTTGTGTTATATTCTTTCCATGACTAGCCCACGTAGTTAACCGGGGTGTTAGAAGGGGGGTGGAGCCCCTCCTTAGTTGCGTTGATTACGTAGAGGGGGGGTCACAGGGGGTTTGAGAGGTGTAGGTAACCCCACTCTGTGGGGTCTGGGCAGCACCCCGGATTTTTTTTTTGGACCCTATATTAGGTTGGTCGGACCTACCTATGGTTTTGTGCATGATCTTTCACACATGGTTTTGGATGCAATGGTTTTCGGTCCATGGTTTTGGACGTGATGGTTTTTGGTCCATGGTATTGGATGCTTCAACATGTATAAATATGTATTGTAACATTTAAAGGAATATAATGAAAAATTAAGCTAGTAGTCCCGATTTTGGGATCCAGGGGAAAATCTCTGTGTATATATGTTTTATGTGTTATGCTCTTGCATTGTTTATTTTATGTGTTTTAGAATTTGTATGTAGGTAATTTCTGTACGGGGTTAAAACCTACAAAGATGGAACCCATAATTCCACCAAATTCTAGTGCCAAAGAATCTGCACCTATCCCTTCTTCGGACTCTTAAGTTGTCATTATGTTTGTCCAAAGCCTTTTGTTATTATGCCTTCTAGTAGACAAATTTTCTTTGAGAAAGTCTTTTGTATTGTGGATACTTTTCTTATATGGTAGGAAACCAATATTTTATGGTTTCCTTCAAGGAAGAATGAAGCAGCCTACATTGGGCTTTATTTGTTACATGGCTTATTGATGATGTATCTTAACATTATGTTTTGCTAAAAAAAATACAAATTTAAAATCACAAAAAAAATGTTTTTCAAATTTGCATGGTATAATATTACAATGTTTAAAAATAAAATATTATATATTATTAAATATATATATTCTATAATATTAAATTTAATATTATATAGTATTATAAAGTTATTTTATAAAGCAAACATTTTGTATTGTCTATGAATAGAGGATTCCATATCAATTTCTAATTGTCTGATTTGATTAGGCGGGCCACTGGACAAGCCCAACGAAACGCAAAATTTCAGTGTTTTCAAAAGAGATTAGTAAAAAAGAATTACCTTATAATCTAAATCTAGAAATATAACAAATATAGTTGAGCCTTTAGGGCTTGTTGTAAATTGGGATTTACAAAATTGTTGCATATCAGGAAACAAACTAAAATAAAATACCATTAGGATTAGTGATCAAGTTTGATGGATTCTACTTGGATGGGAACAATGTTGCTTTTGTGGGTATGACCATCATCGAGTACCCACTCCATAACCTCAACTAGTAATTTAATGTGTGTAAGGGTGAACCACTTGTCTGTCACTTCTCTTTCCACTTGAGTTAGTTCCTCTTGCACTGGTTAACAGGTAAGTTCTATGTACCTGAATGCTAAAATTTCATCCATAAATTAGGCCATGGTACACCCACATTCCTAATAGTAAGCAACACCTTAGCAGAGACAAACACATTAGTGTGGCATGGTTCTTTTATTTGAAGTGATTAATGAGTCAAGATGAACTACGAGTCTTGTAGACTAAGATTCTATATACATAGATACATTTGAGATGTGAGGTGAGGGGATGAAGAGGGTTAGCTCAACCTTAGGGGAAGTGTTGAGGCTCCCAACACTAAGAATACCACCAATAATTGCAAGGGAGTGTGAGGGCTCATTCCCATGGGTGGGTATGTGACATTCCCTTTGTATTGAAATAAAAAACCACACAAAAACAAAAAAAATGAAAATTATAAATATTTTCCCATTGGAAAAGGCCTTAGACTTGCGACAGTCGACTCGATCACCTTCCCTAATCGATGAATAAGGAAAATTTTGGACCATTTGATCTAACTCGATTAGCAAGTTTATTTTCCTCCTTACTTGAGTTGGTGGAAGGGATGTGGTAGATTGAGAGAGAAATAGGAAACCACTAAGGCCGACTCACCTTTCCAACCTAATCTTTCGACAACGCTGGACCAGTTTGTGCACAAACCCAAAATAACCACTGGAATAAAGACAAAATAAACATAATCTTGAACCTCCACTTCAATGGATAGGAATGAAACATAGGTTGGGTGCTTTGAGGAGGATTTATCCCCAAGTAACTACCTTGAAACTTAAATTTTTTCCAAAGCTCCCCCATGAAGCAATACACAGTGAAAACCCATAATTGTATCTTTGAATTGGGCCTCTACGTATTTTTCTAAGTAAATGTAAAATTAATTAGATTGGGTGAAATTGTTGACACCTAATCATTGGGATTGGGTGAACACTTGTGAATAATGCAAATAGTAAATCATAGAAAATGAAGATCCATCGGGAGGTGAAGCCCAAGAGTCACTCCATCATGCATATAACCATGAGGAATCTTAATGAATAAACACAATTCATTTGAGGAGTTACCTCCTGGCCTGACATGGTATCAGAGCCAAATCCATTTTTAGCTTTCCTTCCCTTGTAACTCCCTTCTGCCATTTCTGCAGTCTTCCCCATTTCTGCAGTTTGTCATATTATTTGTCCTTGTGAATATGTTGAACACCTAAAATTAATGTGGTTGACCATTGTGGTAAAAAAATACTCCACGTTGCATTTTACATTGGCCACACTCTATAAACGCATTGACTCCTAATTTTTATGCTTTGGTTTGGTGAACCCACGACTATCGATTCCTCTCCCCACAACTTACCGTGTTCACATACCCCATCCACTGCCTCGATTGTGTTATTACCACATCATACCTCATGTTTGAATGCTACCATACAATGCTCCCTCTCACTATTGACTCCCCTCCATAGTTTTTCTAGGCCTCGACCTCTCGTCTCTCTCCCCCTAGCCTCAGCCCCACCGGCCTCACAGACCTCACCTGCTAATTTCTCCACCGCTTACCATGTTGCATTGGTCCTGGAATACCACCATCCAATCCACACCTCTATTACACTCCTTGGCTCCTAGTCTACCAATTTATTATGGCACTGTGGACGTCCTACCAGTCATAACGTGGAGCCTCCAGCGAGGTACAAACTAGATTAGTGGATACACAAAGGTGCGCATCGCTCCAAACATTGTATGTTGGTGCATATCTAGTCGATACCATAGGTCCCAGGTTGATACCACTGCGCAGTGGAACATAGTAAATCCGGTCTCAATTATTAGCACTCGACTCCCAGTTATTAGCATTGTAAATTCGTTCCCGTTATTTAGCATACCATTCGCCAGTGCCTTGGTGTTTGCAACATAGTTACACATGATATTATGATAAACCCACTCTCGGTCGACATTATCCAAACCACCTCCACTCCCATATAATACCCTGTGCATATATCCCCTTCCCCGTATAACATCTCCCCCTAGTATTACCTCTGTCCCATATATATCAAATTACAATTTTATACTAGAATTGCATTTTTTTACCACTTGGAGTGCAATTTTTTTTTATATTGGTATCAAAAGTAGTTTTTTTACAATACACAGATTTTAAAATGCATTCATTGATATCTATCGTGGCAGTGGTTCTCACTAGGAAGGAGAACTATCCTGAGTGGTCTCAAAAGATCAAACACACTCTCATTTTCAATGAGCTATGGAAAGGAGTTTATGTAGGAAAAGGAGATAATGAACCGACAAAGCCTACCTCAGACAAGGAATTCACCATTTGGGAAAACAAGAACATTAAGGCCTATGACTTAATTGTAGCGTCTGTAAATGAAGAGATGAGACACCATATTTCACCATTTTCAAATGCTTTTGAATCCTTACAGAAGTTGAAGGAACTCTATGACTTACACTCTGCGCTTGAAGTTGTCTAATTGATGATTAAATTGTTCAGTCTTGAATTACAAAATGATTATCCTCTTGCTCTAGCATCAGAAGTAAATTATATTATGCATGATATCAAAGTCACTAATGTTGAACTAGACATTCCTCTAATAGCTTTTGTCAAGGCACTTTATCCCACTTATTCAAATTATGTTGAGTCATTGCAAGCAAATGGAAACCTCAAAGAAATTACCTTTGACTCCCTTGTGAATAAATTTTCTGAGAGAGAGAAATATTTTGGGAAGAACACAACTCCTCAGTCTTCTGAAGAAGTTGTGTGTCTTGCACATAGAGAGAAGAATCATACTTAAGATTATTCTAGAGAAGAGGTGGTCAAAGAGGAAGAGGAAGAAGAAATTTCAGAGGTAGGGGGGGCAGACACTCTCAAGGAGAAAAGTCTGATCTTCATTGCATACATTGCAATAGAGATGGATCACATGATGCATCCACATGCAAGTTGCCTTGGGAAAAAATTGAGAAGGAAATAAATCTAGCCAAAGGTAAAACCAATGACAAAGAGAAAGGTAAATCACATGAATCCTCTCACCATATTGTGGCACATTGTAATATTGGAGTAACTGAAGAATTGTTTAATGCTTCACTTGCTTCTTGGAAAAATGATTGGTTGCTTGATTCAGGAGAAACTTGCCACATGAATTTTAGAAGAGATTTTTTTGAAGAATTTACTGACAATGTTGATGGAGCGGTATACTTTGCAAACAAATAAAAACTCAAGCCATCAGAGCTGGGCACAATCAGGCTCAAATTGCCTGGTCTTCCAAACTTTCTTTCGCGTGATGTTTTATATCTCCCACAGCTGAGGAGAAACTTGTTGTCCTTGGTCTACATCCACTAGCAAGGACACTCCATTCATATGTTTGATGGCAAGGTTGATGTGAAAAATGCATCATATCACTCGCTTGTCATGACGGGGATAGAAGAAGAAAAAATTCTCAAACTGCAAGGTACCTCTACTTGTGCACAAAAGTTCTCATAAAATTATCATTATGATGAAGGTAATTTCCATCAAGTCTATTATGGCATGCTAGATTTGGAAACTTGAAATATAATAGCCTTCACTTATTGAAGAAAAATGGTGTTACTGGTTTGCCGACAATTCCTAAGAAACTTAAGCAATTTTATGCTTGCATTCTAGGAAAGCATAGGAAACAAACTTTTCATGATTCACATTCCCGAGCACATAGAAAACTTGAACTCATTCATTCAGATTTATGCAGTCCAATGCATGTTGCTTCTTAAAATGGAAATAAATATAGATGACATTTATTTATGACTACACCAGCATGTGTTGGGTTTGTTTATTGAAGAACAAATCTAATTTTTTTCAAACATTCAAGAACTTTCATACATGGATTGAAAATTATGCACAATATCATATTGGCTCTATTTGCATTGATAATGGAAAATAATACACTTCAAATGAATTTGAAAGCTATCATCGCCATCATGGGATCAAACATCAAACAATTGTGCCTTATAATCCTCAACAAACTAGAGTAGCTGAAAGAATGAATAGGACAATATTAAATATGGTACGTTCCATGATGTTTTTCAAGAATGTCAATTTGATGTTTTGGGATGATGCAGTTCTATGTGTTGTATATGTAAAGAACATATGTCCAGCTAATGCTATTAGAAACAAGACTCCTTACGAAATGTGGCGTGGCCACATTCCTTTGGTAAAGCATCTCAGGGTCTTTGGTTCCACCTGTTATGCCTTGATACCAAAGGTACATAGAAACAAACTTGGTGCAAGCAGTCGTAAGTGTATCTTCTTGGGGGTATTCAAATACCTCCAAAGCATATTGTCTCTATGATGAATTTAATAAAATGTTTGTTGTATCTAGAGATGTAATCTTTCTTGAGTCTTCCTGTTGGCTTAATAGGGCCTGACCCAGGTTTGAAGTTAATTAGCCAAACAAATCCCTACACTACTGGCCCTTTCAGCATTACCCCGTGGTGCGTAGACTGAAGTCTCACCCAAAGCAGTATGGGGGGATGCTGGAACCAAGTTTTCGCACCCTGGAGATGTCTGAGGGGTCAATTTAGTCCAACTGTGCCTACCTTCGCACAGGTTACTTCGTGCACTGTCCTGACCTGCGAGACCTTCGCGATTTGTTAGGATCGCCTTTTGCGCAGTCCTAACAAGGGGCTGAGATGATTTCGTGCTGCTAGGGCAACAATCTGTGCTATTTCCCCAAGTTACACCGCGTACCTGACTTATCTTCTTACAATTGTTAGTTAACTTCACGTAAACAGATACCTTATCTCACATTTACTTAATCAACACAATCAAAGATGTCCGCGCACCATATGGTCAACAGAAATGAAATTTATACCCAATATATTTGATACAGAAGACAGGAAATAAATACACAAAATTTCAATAAAACTTTTGTTTATTAATGCTTCAACAGTTACAAACTCGAATCGCCCTATGCACTCAGCTGCAAGGATCTGCACACTCACCTGCGGACTACTAGGCCTCTGTGCACTCAGATGTAGAGCCTTCTCCTACTCTACGACTCAAAGACTTGACTCTACACTTCAGACAAGACTTAATTCTTCATCATTCCTTCATTTCCTATTATCTCCCAACTACTTAGAGCCTCGTTCTATTTATACAATCCCATGGTCCACAGACCATGGGTAGATCTTTAAAGCTGACATTATATTAAAAAATTAAGGGCAGATAATCCTATGACTCATTTACAACTTCACACTCTACACCCACAAAATGCAAAGTATTTACATCGGATTTACACTTTTTAGCCAAAATCTAGGCTTTAAGCCCCAAAACTTCCCTTGGGGGATCCCACACCCAATAGGCCCCCAACACAAATATCGTGAATCACCCTCAAGTCACTCTTTCGGTGTAGAGATCTTCATGTGGAGACCTCCCAACTCTGCATGGACTGCTGCAAGATCGGCAACACACTGAGCAGCTGCCTACTGCACTTCCTGGACACGTTGTTCAACGACTGTTGTAGCTGAACTGCTACCCTGCACCTCTTCCTGCGTTCCTTGCATCTGTGTGAGCTTGGCTTCAATTGACATTGTAATGAAAAACACCTCATCAATCCATGGTTGTATGCGTGCCTTCAATGATTCTTCAAACATTTTGGTGCAGTCGTTCACTGCATTACTGATCTCTGCTATTCTTGCTGTAATGGAATTGGTGCGTTGTTCCTTCACCTCAGGCGGAGTTGAAGGTTGCGCCTTTAATTGTAGCTCAGCTATCTAAAGGTTAAGCTCTAGCTGAACCTTAGTCATTTCTTCTTTCACCTCGCACACCCCTGTTACTAGTCTTTGGATGCGCGTCTTTGCTGGTTCCTCTGTTGGGATGGCCAACTCAGGGACCATCTGGCAGGCTTCCTCAACCACCTGCACTAGCTGTCTGTTCTGTGTCATGAGATCATCGCACTGTAGGCTCAATTGTTCAATATTAATCTATTGCTCGCTCATCACCTAGATCACGTGGCCCTCCCTGTCCCGCAGTTCTGAAGTCACTCCATCCTACGGAACATAGAGCATCTCCCAAGGGAGCGCAGCCATGTTTATCCCAACTCCCTTCAGTGCACTAAGCATAGGCCCGTTGGCCTCATTTTCTCTAACCAATGCACCCTCTGGAAGCACTATGTTGTTGTTCATGTGGGCGCGCAACATTTACTCAGCCGCGGTCGTGCCTACTGTAAGGTTGGTCGATAGAGTACCAGCCTGAGGAATGCACACCTGCAACTCTTGTATTTGTGTCTGGAGGGCCCCCAACACTATTGGTTTTCCTCCTCGAACTACTGGAGGGCATCCATGGTGACGTACCGCACCGTCTCCCCTATGTCATGGAGATCCCTCTCAGTGAGGGTGATCGGGTCAAAAGGAGTCTTGGAGGCTTTCAACTTCTTCTGCGGCCCCACCTGCTCTCTTAGGTGCTATCGCTTTAGTTGTGTGGACACTGTCTGTGGGTCAGCGCTATTGTAACATGCACTTTTGTTGCTTGTAGTATTCATTTTTCATTGAAAAACTTGAAAATATTTCAAAAAAGATAAAAGCAAGAGGAAGAAGTGATAATGACATAGTGGAATCGCTAAAGGAACAAGTATAAAAGAATCGGCCCCAGTATACCCATGCAATCAAGTTAAATCATAATATAAATGGTTATACGGAGCCATAACCAAAATATATATATACTATGTTGTAAATCCCAAGAATAACAACGAAGTGATAATTCGCAGAAATCAAGCTCAGAGAGAGTTGAGCAACGGGAAAATGAAAGGCCAAAACCATGAAGGAAACTCCAGAACCACAAAATACTGAAGAAATGGTGCAAAGTTAAAGTGAGTGGACAAATGAAGAATGAACGCACAGGAACCATTGGATCTTGGAGATCAATGGATGAGGTTGAAGGAAATGAACAATCTAGACTAAATCATGTAGATTGGAATCAAGGAATGAACGACATAGATTAACCAGAAGCACTGGTGGAAGAGAAATTTGAAGGAGCATCACCGCCATCGATGGTTGAAGATCTACAGTCATCGGGCGTGAACAACTCCAGGCATTAACCAAGATGAAGGGTGGATTTAAATCTATAAGTGGGATTTTTGGCGGATGAAAAATGGTAAATGGTATTTAGAGGAAAGCGCTCGATTCCATTCAATGGTTGACACGTAGCAACTAGAGGATATAGAAAAACCACTCATTTCGAGCGGGTAACTCTCGTGCAAGTATTCCACCCAAAATTGATATCAGTCGTCAAATCCTGGGGTTGAAATCTACGGTGGAGAATGGACTCGATATATATGTGTTAGTGATGTGATTAAATCGCAATCACAAAATGCAGCGGCACTTATATGAAATCACCCCTGGCCGGACCCAAAAATATATGCATTATGTTTTAAACTCTCGATGCATCCATTATATCGCATATCGTTAAGTTTTGTATTGTTATATCATTTGAAAGGGCCAATTTTGATTTGTGATACGAAGTCAATGGAGCATTGAACGGGTGGATCTGATGGATTTATGCAGCCGACTTAATTCTTTTTGAGTTTTGTGGTAAACCAAAGATTAGTATTAATTTTGTTGTATAAAGGGAAAAACAGTGTTAAAACCAAATCCGAAGAAAAGGCAGTTGGGCATGTTTTCTTTGTATTTTGGCCAATCAAAACACTCGATATATACATAAGCCTAGCTTTCACACAAGTTAAAGTCTAACACAGTTAATTATGGTTAAATCGGATTAAGAATTATTAAAGCATCCATAGAGGAACTCAAGAGCATATTAACAGAGCCAAAAAGCTAGCAGTTATCCTCATCTTCTAGTTTAGTTATTTCTTGTTATTGTATGTTCTTTGAGGTGTCTTTTACCCTCTGTAAAATTCTATAATAATTTTTACTTTAGATAGTTAGAGAAGTAGTTAAGTAGTTTGATAGTTTCAGAGATCAATAATTATTCCCAATGTATAAAAGAGGAAAAACTACAAAGAAAAGGAGTTGCTGGAATTTTGGAGAACCCGGAGACTAGGCCACTATATTCCTGATATAACTGTTGATTTATGAAAGAAGCAGAAGTTTCCATGAATTGTTGGGTATAATTTTGTAACTTCTCTGTCATGTGTCATCTTATGTTTTCTTCTTTCAAGTATAGCAATGAAGCTACAGATCTTTATTTTCTTATGTAGATAAAGTTAAAATTCCTTAAAAGAGTGCTACTATACTTGAAGTTTTCACCTTTCTTTTTAAGTTATAGATAATAGTTTCTGTGTAAGGCAACATATTATCTTTAACTTCTCCAAGGGTCACAGATAGTAGTTTCTATGTTAAGTAACATATTGTCTATGATTCAGTTCTCATTTTCATAATTCTTCTAAGTTAAAGATAGTAGTTTCTATGAAAGGCCAACATATTATCTTTAACTTTTCCAAGTGTCACAGATAATAGATTTTGTTTAACGTAGCATATTGTCTTTGACTTCTTCCTTCTTCATTTATCATTTATATTCAACAAGTAAATGGCATTCTCAGATTTTCAAGTCACATATGTATTAATAGTTAAAAACTAAGTTTTCCAGGTCCTTCATTTGAGAACACAACATATAATCAAGTGACAGCAATTACAATCATGAATGTCTTAAGCAATATTTCTACATAGCCAGGAAATTGGTTTCCTAAGGTACAACACACGCCACCTTCCTCTGGATTTGTCTCCTGTGCAAGCGAAGGTGACTTTTCTTCCTTGTAGTCCTTCTTAGTTGCCCTCTGCTGCCCTTCTGTCACCTTCACAGTGTCTCGCGCCTCCTACGCCTTTGCTGATGCTGCTTCGTTCCTTCTCTTCTCTGCCAACTACGCCATCCGCAATTTTGCCTCCTCCTTTTTCCTCTGTGTAGTGGACTTCTCTGATTCCACCGCAGAGCTAGCTGGACCGTGCCACTACAGCGGCCATGACTCAAGCACAGTGAATATGACATTGTCTATGGCCAGGTAAGGTAGCTCATTCCATTTCTTTTTGGGGTCCTTGCATGCCTTGATATACACATGATGGAAGTCTGACTTGACCTCCGCGAAGCTCTGTAAACTATTATAGACAGTGGGAAATAACCGTGGACTGCGGTTAATCCCCATTCTAATGTTCATCTCCATGAACACCCATAATATTTTGCTATCTCTGATCCTTTGCGTGTCTTTATTTGCCCACAGTGAAGCATACTTCCCTGCCTCCAGAAGATCCTTCGCAATCATGGGGAACTGGTTGTCCTTAGGCAATTCCCAAGCCACCAGCACTATGGATAGTAGAAGCCATGCATAGTGGAAAGTCTTCCCTTGTTCCTGTGCCTCGCAACAATTTTCCAGGAATTCTCGGCACAAGTAATCTACCCAGTTAAACTGGACCCCCTCTGCACACTATGCGGAAAGTGCAACCACCTATGTGGGCACCTCATCTGTGCGACACTTCCGCATAACTTTCCTGGCTAATATTTGCATCGCAACTCTGACCGTAGCATTATTGATACTGGAGATCGCGTACCCTCTCTTTTTATTCTCCATCTTGAACTTCTTCTTCATGGCCTCTGCGATGGCCAAATCATCACTTTTACCCTCGTATATGTTTGCTGGATCCTCCCCTTTGCAAGGGAGCTAGGTAGTTCTATGAATTAGGTGGTACGTGATGGGGATGGGCTCCTCTAGCCACAAATAACCATAATGCACCAAGAGAGTAGCTACCTGATAACAAAGATAGTCACTGAGGCGCCATGGTAATGCGGTACCTATAGTAGGTCTAACAACCCTACCTTCTCTACTCCTCGCAACCACTTCTGTGGCTCCAAATCTGTAACACCCGCCACTATATTTTTCTCCAGACGCATTAGCTGTGTGGTAGCCAAATGTGGGAATTTCTTGTGGTGTGCGAGATACCAGTCTTCAAATTTTAGAACCGACACTTGACCCAAGTGTGCTCCATCAAAAACGATATCATCGGGTAGCAGCGGAGTCTACAGAGAGCTATTTCTCTCATCTAGGTCCTTGGGCACCCTTTCTTTCCATTTCCGTGGAGGAACATACGCGAGCAACCTAGATAAAGGGTTCGCACCCTGGGTTTCTTCCTCCATTTCTTCGTCCTCCTCCTCTTCCACCAGGATTTCCTCAAGGTCTTCCTCCTCCTCGTCAACTTCCAAATTGATCGCCTTCCCCTTTTCTTCCATGGTAAGTTCAGTTCTCAGCAGGTTTTTAGGGGACACACGCACTAGCACCATAGCCTGCTTATCTTACTTGGGACTCAGTGTGCACGACCATTTAGGGATTTCTGCGACTATTCTGGTGCTTTCTAGGGCATCTATCATCATGTCCTGCACGACCTCTTCAAAAGTCATGTTATATCTCCAAACCTCACTCTTGATGTTTGTGATGCTGCACTCATGGCCTAGGGAAACCCCTCCTTCTAGACCTAGTCCAAAATTTAAAAAACAGTGTTTTATTCCCTATACGCGACATTACCCTGAGCTAAATGTGTGTGTATGCAGGTATGTGTATACCCAACCCACGTATATGTCTTAAAACACTTAAAAAAAATTAAATATCCTTAATTTCGGGTGGAGATCACGGGTTTTACCTATTGATTACCTATTAGCGCCCGTGGCCCAACTTTTCCCAACGAATTACCAACTTAAAAACTACTTTGGGAGAAGTATAAAAAGGCTTCAATGGGAAGGCCTAAGGGAGGAGAGAAGAGAGAGAAAGGTTACTATGCTGAGATTTCCCTGACCAGGTCTGAAGATCCTAGTGCCTCCTGCACTTCCCCCATTTACAGTAAACCCTTGTTTCATTGTGTGATGATGTCTATCTACTACTTGAGATATCATGGAGTAAGTCATGGAAGGAGTTTGTTAAAGGCTTGAGACTGGATGAACCCGGAGGACGGTTCCACTTGGAGCCTGTGAAAGGACAAATCAGGTGTAAACAATTGTCTTTGTTCCTGATACAAATCTTCTTCATGTTTATGATATCTATGTTATGATTCATATATGAATGGTTGTTTAATTGCATAACTAACTACCTTTCAATATACTGTGAAGATGATTTCTTTATGATGTTTAGTCCACATGTTGTTGTACTTTCTTGAATTGATTGTTTTGCAGGTTGAAGGAGCAAAAGGAACTCCAAGAGGGTTTGGACCCTGGCAGGATCTTCTCAAACGAAGGACCCCCAGGTACGCCCCTTATTTTATAGTTTGCTTATATTAGCATTATGGCTATATGGAATGTGTGTTTCTCTATATAGATAACCTCCAATCTACTAGGGTATCAACCCAAGACCCTAGGGGAATTTATCCCTTAACAGAATTGGCGACTCCGTTGGGGACAACAATATTGTTGTTCCTAGTTTGGGGTTATTCAAGCCAATTAGGGCTCAGCTGTCTGTTTGCTTGTTTTTAATGTGTAGTTTGTTCCTATAGGAAGTTGAATTGTAAGTTTGATCAGTTTCTTCAGACTGTTTCTTGTTTTTTCTTGAAATCTTTTATATACGTTGTTTTTCCTGTTTACAGAGGTGTATATATGCATGTTTCCTTAAGTTAACCCATGTATACATAGGTTTCCTTAGGCTCAATCGTGTATACACGCATTTGTAGATCAATACAGTCGCGTATATCTTGTAATTTTCAAGATTTTTCAAATCTTTTTGTTTCTGAAGGTCTATTTTCTGGTCTGGTTCAGTCTTGAATAGTTACTTTTCTGTGTCAGTCTTTAGTTTTACAGCAAGTATCTAATTTCAAATTCTCTCTGATTGTGGAAAGTGTTGGTCTTATTTGTTTTTCTTGCAATCGTCATCGTTGTTGCTTAAGCACACAAGATTTCTTGCTAGGAATCTTGGCTGCTTTGTGTTTTCAGGGTAGAAAGATTGATTTCAATCTTTGTGTCAAGTTTTGTTTTGTGGACTTTTTGGTTTGCATGTTAAAATTGTATCTTTATGACCATCTGCTTTTCTTGCATTCCGAAAGTTGTTGGTTCACACTTTCTTGAAAGTTGTCTTTTCAATCTTTTGGTCTTTATTGCCAAGCTCTTGTTACTTCTTTTTTATTGTTAAGAGAATTTTGAAACACATTTTTGTTGAGTTCTCACTTGTTTTGTGTTGCAAACTCGCAAAGTGTTTCATTGCCTATTCTTCGATCATAAAGTTTCAGTCTTGTTTAGAGCACTTTTGAAAAGTCATTTTTGTTTGGCTTTTGAAGAAAACTTCTTGAAACTTGGTCTTGTTTTCTTGAACTTGGTTTTGATTTAGTTTCCTTTTTATGAGTGAAAGTGCGTTTTTGTTTGTCTTGAAACTTGCTTTTAGTGTTTGGACGAAATGAGCATCAACAACTTATATTATATCTAAACATTTTAAGTGGCAAATTAAAAATTGATAAACAAGTAACTTCCATTTCTTCATTTAAGAGTAGTTTTGAGTTTTGCATCAGCATGTACTTGTTGCATTAGGATAAATTTGTGCATATTTTTAGGCATCCATAGTTTTGTTAATTTTTGTGGGTGTGAAGCGTGAGTAAAAGAAAAGTAAATAAAAATTTGTTGCTTTCTCTGAAGTTCCTCTGAACCTAGTAGAAATTTCTTTCATCGAAAAAAGAAAACAAATGCATTTGCATATAGTTTGGTTTTTATTAATTTCTTTTGTGTCAAAACACCGCTAGTTTCACTTCCACTTATCCCTTGACTTAAAGAACAATACATTTCAAAACAAGCGCTAATTAAAATATACTAGAACTTTTTATAATTGTCAAGTTAGACACACCAACAAGTTTTAGGATATTTTAGGGCCTTGGATTAGGCGAGTGGAGAGATAACTCTCCAAGGCCATTTAAACTGTCAAACATAGGAGTCTGAATAGTGAGTGAAAATTCAATAGTGTTAGGGAGACTAGGAAAGCTTCGGATCTGGGAGTTAAGCATGAGGATTTTTGAAGATAAGGAAGAGAGATACTCCCTCTCCTACTTGTCGGATCTAACCTCAAGACTTTTTTGCCTGGCTTCTGACACGAGTTGGTAACATTAGTTGCTACTCCTAGGGATCTACATAGGTGGCTGCGGAGGGGAATCCTATGGCACCTGAGGTCGACGTTGTATCACTCTCAACGGTACTACTGGAGGGCACCCTTGCAAAGCTTGGGGCCTTGCACCGGCGCAGGCTATTGTTAGGAGGTCAGTGTAACTTCCTCTCTTACCTTCACTAGTAGGACTAGGCCTTCATTATCCCAGAATATCTTCGGAAGGCCCCTTACTTCACTTTCTTGTATTTTGGTGTCCAATCCTCATCACCCGGAGCGGAAATACTCTAAAGTTGTTTGACTGGCTGATATCTTTTAGGGACTTTTTAGTGAGTGCTTTTTGCTCCTTGTATATAGTTGGCTTTAGGTATTTTTGTCTAGTCACGTTTGGACTTTGTGTTCTAAGTGACTGGCTTACCACTCTACCGATCTTGAAAGGCTTTTGGTTTTTCTTTCAGAAGTTGTGGAGTTGCCTCCTCAAGGGAAAAGGTTTTGATTGCCTATCCATATTCCTTGAAAAGTTATTTATACATTCCTATAAGGGAAGGCTTTGCGGATCAGTTTGATATGGCCAATACTCTGGTAGAAACCATCCAAGGTACCCTTCTAAAAGGGGATCCTTATGCTTTTCCTTTCTTTGGAAACGTTGGTACTCCCTTGATGACCACTTTGAATATTCCTGGGTTGAATGTTGGACTACCCGTTTGGTTGTGGTCCACTCCGAATATTCCAAATGCTCTTGAAGCTACTCAATTGAATGCTTTATTTCAGGGGCATCACATGGGTGCTAATTGTTCATCTTCTTAAAAGAGAAATATGGGATTCCTTTTTCTCCTCCCTCTTGTAATAAGAAATCTAAAAAGAGGAGAAAGAGG
This sequence comes from Pinus tabuliformis, assembly GCA_031772625.1. NCBI lineage: Eukaryota > Viridiplantae > Streptophyta > Pinopsida > Pinales > Pinaceae > Pinus > Pinus tabuliformis. Next base: position 23,969,154 of record CM062805.1, read on the forward strand.
AAGTCAAAGAAGAAGAATAATTCTATCCATTCATCTTCAACCTCTGCGAGTCATGTTGAAGATGAGCCTTCAACTGCTGCAAGTCATGCTGGGGGCACAAGTCTAGTCACTGCAAGTCATACTATCATTTCATCATCAACCTCTACGAGTCATGTTGAAGATGAGTCTTCAGCCGCCGCAAGTCATGCTCGAGGCATGAGCCTAGTCACTACGAGTCATACTAGAAAAGAGTCACCGACCTCTGCAAGTCATGTTCAGGACTCTCCGCAAACCACTACTAGTCACGTTGGCAGATTGGAGGTTGATAAGAAACCTGGACGTAGAAGTTTTAAACCTAAGTTCTCTTGTAAGATATGCAAGGGAGACCATCTAACTCATTTATGCCCTGGTATTCCAAAGGTTCAAAGGATATGGTCCGAGTCTAAAAGTACTTCTACTCCTAGATCTGATATGGTTTCTCATCAATCCTACCAACCATTGGTTGATAATGTGGTTGAGCCAGTGCAATCTCTAGCTAATTACACTCCTCTTTTGGGGGCTGAAGTGCCTAACAAAAGATTCTGTTTGATTTCTAGTACAGAGTCTTCTGGTATAGGGGGCATTCTGGCTGCTTCGAATGTTCCCCCTCCAAGTTCTAGGAGTGTCTCCTTTGATTGGGATAGTCTTGTCGAGACTTGTCTCCCTTCCACTGCACCTTTCCAAATAAAGGTCAGGGTTAATTCCACAAATGTCTATCAATGTATGGTGGATGAAGGATACTTTGTAAGTATTATATCCTCTTTGACTTGGAAAGCTTTGGGTTCCCCAAAATTATTGACAGCTCATAGTCAGTTGTTAGCCTATGATAGAAGACCTGGTGAATCTATGGATATTCTTCCTCAATTGCCTATCACTTTTGGTGGGAAGACTATCCTAATCGATATGATGGTGGTTGATAGCCCTTTAGACTTTAATATGCTAATGGGGCGTGATTATGTCTATGTTATGAATGCTGTGGTGTCTTTACTCTTTCGAGTAATGTGTTTTCCTCATAATGGGAGTATTGTCACTATTGATCAGCTTGCATCTGATAATTACCACCCTAATTTGACTTTACTGCAGAATACACCTTGGTTTGTTCCAAGTGTTCAGGTAGACTCTACACCACCACAGGTGAATTATGTGGCATTGAATCCTAAATGTTCAATCACTTCTAAGAAGGATCCTTTGACCTATTATTATCCTTCTTGGGACTTGGTCCCGACAGTTGACCGAGAGATTCTTTCTATAGGGACATGGGACCCTTTAATTCCCTCTTTTGATCCTTGTAGTTCTCATGATTTCTCAGAACTTGTTTTGCCTTCACAGGAGGAACTCTTTGAAGCGATGAGTTTTGACTACCAAAGGAATCCTTGGCCTGAGCCCTGCAAGGGGTTTGTTTAGAAGAACCATTATGCGTAAGCCGCAAGGTTGCATGGTTCCCTGTACCATATTGTATATATGAGGTATGAATTTTCAAGTTTTGTATTCTATAAACACAAGATTTTATATGAAGTTTATATGTGGGATGTATTAACTTCTTATATAGTGTTCCTATTTATGTTTACAGAACTTGGAAGATTTCTCCTTTGGAAATTTATGGTTGGTTCGTTCTGACAGGTATTGGTTCTCGAAACTGACATATAGGTTAGGTTTTTCCACCTGCATTGTGCACTTATCAGTTTCCTTTCCCATTTTGGCCTTAGGATCGACCCCACCAAGTTATGGTGCAGAACCTTCTCATTGCTTAGAAGTATCATGACTTGTGTGGTAGAGCCTAACTTATCATGGGTGCCCTAGTTAGTACCTTGTTGTCACTTGGCACTTATGTTGATGTTTTGTCCCTAGGCTCGGGAGTCCTCCTTAGTCCCGCCATGACTTATGCGTTGAAGACTCATTCCTCTTTGCTTCTTTGCTTTTTTCTGGCCTTATACCCTAGAGGCACCTTTGAGTTGAATTGTATTACTGCATTGAATTTTGACCATTTGCACCTTTTGGCCTTGAGTTGGCTTCACTTGGACTCGTGTTTAAGCCAACTTTTGACCATGACGACTGCAAAATCAAACTTTCATACCTTTAAATTCTGCAACTTGACACACCTTTACCCGTGGAAGGAACACACCTTTGAGTGTCTTTGACCAGTTTTCGCCTCCCTACATTGAGCATAGAAATGTTCCAATCCCAGGAACTAGATCATCTACTTCACCAACACTCGTTCTTTCCACTGTACTATAGCATTATTTTATTCTTTTTCCAGCTTAACAGAGAAAGACAAAAAAATTATATATTCTAAAAAAGAGCGGGACCGGGACATTATTTCCATTTATTGTTGGCAGCTAGAGTCAGTCGTGTCGCCCTTGAACAAAGCACTCAAAAACAAAGTCTCCTTCATTTGGGTGGGATTTAGTTTGACTTAGGTACGCCTTAACCTTGTTATTGAGTTAGTTCTCCCCCGATTGGTTATCTCTTCCAATCATATGGAGGGTTCACTCGTGCCTCTTGCATGACGAACTTATACAGAGTCATCATATGCTGCCACATAGTCACATTGAGTCATCCTTTTGTTCAAGGGAAGTTAGCCTGAGTCGGCCTCTCTGTGGTGTTTCTTGACTCATTTTTGGTCGACCATCCCTGGTTGTCAGTATCATGTCTATCATCACATCAACTATATTGGTCCTTTACTCACGCCGGTTTGAGAAGGTCTCCATTGACTTCTTGCTAGCGAGTCTTGTACTTATCGATGACGACATCTTTCTCTGAGGACAGGCCTAGAGCTGCACCCTGGCCCTATTTTCATTATTGATAGGTCACCTTGTGCTCAGCATCGATTAGTATCATGGGTCTTTGACTGAGTGGTTTCCCTTGTGTTCGACATTAGCTTACATTATCACACATTGGGATTCGTGCAGTACCTTGGTTTCCATTTGACCGTATTGGTGGATACCTCGCCTCTGTGTCAATTTTCATTATTGGTTGGTTTAGAGGGTTTCTGTCGTGTGCTAGTCAGATCTTGTGTATACCGGAAACGTACTTCAGTCGGGTTACTACATCTTTTTCGTCTGATTCCTTCCAGATTATTGGCCTACGGGTTACACTCGTGCTAGATTGATGAAGGATGCCTTAATGCCTTTCTTCTAGAGAATCTTTCCCTATCAACTTCGACTCATTGCGGGGCAAAGATCTAGAGTCCATTTGGCAGTACCTTGGGGTTTGCAGTCATTAGTGGCAGATCCTTCTCTATCGTTAGTGAGAAACCATCATTGTCTCCTGATTGATAGATTCTTATAGGTGTTCAACTTCAGCTCATCCATGCACACTTGTTAGATTCTACTGGGTACCTTGATGCTCATTATCATTATCTGTGAGTAGTCTCGCGTTTGTTAACCGTATACATCAATGAATGGTAATCCAACGATTTCTCACATCGTCAACTTCAGATCATTTATTCCCATGGTGTGGAAACGTACCACGGCGGTCGGTGAAGACCTCAGGTTGTATCAGCATTCATTGGTTCACTTGACAGTTGCTGCTAGTTAATACCATTCCACCTTATATGTTGCAGTCAGTCATGGCGACATTCTATATGTTGGCACCTGAGTTTGCAGTGTAGTACCATCCTACTCCATCATGTTCATTTGGTACCTTTTGTGATCAGTCTTTGAATATCAGTGATCCAGTTCATTCTTCAGCATCATCGACATTCTTATATGTGATATTCCGACATGTACTTGCTCGATCGTGATCAAACGATCCATTATGTATTTTCCAGTTCTGTATACTTGTATACTTAGTGGATCCGCTTGTACTTGATATGAGGACATGCTTTACTTTCTCTGAGCATCGGTATTCCCGCCTCAGACAGTGTTTCTTTCTGATCTCCTTTTGTGGCTTGGCAGGCTGAACTCTGGTGAAGTCCTTCTCAGTTTTTGGCAGATTTCCTTTCCATGAACTTGATTAATACATTTCGGCCATCATGTACCCCTTCTGACCTCATATATTAGGGGGAATATGTTATAGATCCAAACCTCACTCTTGATTTTTGTGATGCTGCACTCATGGCCTAGGGCAATCCCTCCTTCCAGACCTGGTCCAAAATTTAAAAAATAGTGTTTTATTCCCTATACGTGACATTTCCCTGAGCTAAATGCGTTTGTACGCAGGTCTGTGTATACCCAACCAGCGTATATGTCTTAAAACACTTAAAAAAAAATTAAATCTCCTTAATTTCGGGCAGAGATCACGGGTTTCACCTGTTGATTACCTATTAGTGTCCATGGCCCAACTGTTCCCAACGAATTCCCAGCTAAAAAACTACTTTGGGAGAAGTATAAAAAGGCTTCAATGGGAAGGCCTAAGGGAGGATAGAAGAGAGAGAAAGGTTACTATGTTGAGATTTCCCTGACCAGGTTTGAAGATCCTAGTGCCTCCTGCACTTCCCCCATTTACAGCAAACCCTCGTTTCCTTGTGTGATGATGTCTATCTACTACCTGAGATATCATGGAGTAAGTCATGGAAGGAGTTTGTTAAAGGCTTGAGACTAGACGAACTCAGAGGACGGTTCCACTTGGAGCCTGCGAAAGGACGAAATAGGTGAAATTATTCCTTTCTGTACTTTATTTGTCTATAATAAAAGAAACACTTATCTTTGTTCCTGATATAAATCTTCTTCATGTTTATGATATCCATTTTATGATTCATATATGAATGGTTGTTTAATTGCATAACTAACTACCTTTCAATATACTATGAAGATGATTTCTTTATGATGTTTAGTCCATATATTGTTGTACTTTCATGAATTGATTGTTTTGCAGGTTGAAGGAGCAAAAGGAACTCCAAGAGGGTTTGGACCCTGGTAGGATCTTCTCAAACTAAGGACCCCCAGGTACACCCCTTATCGTATAGTTTGCTTATATTAGCATTATGGCTGTATGGAATGTGTGTTTCTCTATATAGATAACCTCCGATCTGCTAGGGTATCAACCCAAGACCCTAAGGGAATTTATCCTTTAACAGGTCATATCTCTGATATCCATGGCTTCTTCAAACGCTGCCATATTGCTATTCCACAAATCTCTTAATGGCTCAGGCAAGTTCTCAAACAATTTCTTCAACTTCAAAATATCAAATAAATAGGGATTCATGAATCTCTGGGCACACAATAGCTCAATTCTCAAATGGCCAAGTGTTGTTTGCTGGGCAGCCCTTTGCAATTTATAGTGCCTTTTGAATTCAAATTCGACCATTCCCCCCAAATCCGATCCATTAATGCTCCCTTGGGGGAAGATTTTCCCAAATCTCGCCCATAAAGTTCACCTTAAATTCCTGCTGCCCACTCCATTTGGTCTCAAATGAAGCATCACATAGTGAATAATGACTATAATAGTCACTTTCCAGCCAACTCGCGCGGCAACGCAGCTACCCTTGCGTTGTTGCGAACCCTATGACACCTTGCTACTGTGCGTAGTCCTGACATCGCGTAGCTCTTGGGTAGAGTAGTTTATAGTCTCGCGCCTCTTTTCATCTACCTCGAGTGCTAAGACTATCCTTCCTATAGCTAGTCAGCTGGTTGAGTCACCAGCGTATAGCTTTAACTGACTGCCATTAACTTTTCCTGGGAAGAGTTCGCCATTTAACTTCACCAACTTCACTGCGCCACATCTGTTGTTTCCTTAATAACATTTGGTCCCATCCCATGCAGCAAACTGAGAAACTCTCGACGGTGGTCCTCAAGTCTATCAATGCAAGTGAGCTCATCCTACTCTATTACTACAATCTTTCTATCAAGAAAGTCCTTCTTTATTCCTGCCTCAAGCTTCTTGACTGCTGCTTCTGCCATGGCGCTTTTCTCCCTCAACTGATTTTTTTCATTCATGAGTTCTTGGAGCCTAAGATCACCCTGCTGGATCTCTTAATCTAGTCCCAATCATTTATATTTGAGCTCTTCCAATCATGCGAGCCTTTCTTCTAGGACTCTGCAGTCCGTTACCCCTGTGAGCATCACTATGCATAGACTAGACATGATATACTCTATATGCATTATGGCTTCTACTCCATTGACCAGTCAGAAAGGTGTTTTTCCAAGTACATGCAGGTCCCAATCACTTAGTTGTGCATTGCATACCTTGTTTAGCGCGTTTCACACCTTGTCAAATGCTTCCGCGTGGATAACCTTCTGTGTGATTGTTCTTTCCACATACTGTCTGTCCAACCTTAAGAGCCAATTGCACATCTGTCCCCTTGTTGTGGTATTCAACAACCCCCCCATTTATTAATGATAGTAGTTAATAATACGTTAATAAATGGGGACCCTTTAATTTTTTTTATCCAAAAAACAAAACTTAGCATTTAGTCATTTCTTTTATTTTTTGGAATAAAGCAAAGATAACAATGAAAACCTTTTTAAGGAACTACTAAACACTTACCTTTTCATATATTGCATGTCTAAAACCCACAAAAGGACTCTATGGCCGAACTTATCATAAAAACCGATGCAAACAGAATACCTTAGGCTTTTTCAAGCTTAAGTCTCGCATCGCATATCACCACTTGTAAAGGACCCACTATTAACATGATATTGTGAAATATGCGAGATGTGAAACTGCGATGGCACTGTGACCCTTATCGCATCACATTTCAGGCATTCAAACAAACCCCTTGTACTTACCAATAGCCGATATTGCGAAATGCGATTATCACCCAAACCCACACCTTAAAATATTAGAAGTAAATGTTTTGATTCTGTTAGGTCTTTTAAATAGGATAAACCTAGAAATTTGCTATGTTTTGAAACAACTAACAGATGGCTCAAATATCTCATCTCGCATAAACACAACGAGAGATAAGAAAGGTAATAGGGACATATTGTGATATTTTGATCTGTGATATTGCTTCCCAAATCGCACAATCACTATCGCAGTACAATGGTTTTCCACCTTAGAATCTTTCGTCCCATTTTACGATACAAATATTTATGAGCATTAGAGCTAAGTGATAACGAATCATTTCTGGGCATTTAGTGGGAAATAACTACATTTAGCTGTGAAAATCCATTTAGCTTGATATGATATCTTCTTACATGCGTTCAAATAAAACTCTTTTCACCACCTTTAAAAGCTATCTGTGTTATTTCATTTTTATGTGCATCTTTGTGTATCCGATAGCTGTTATTCTCCATTTTCAGGAAAAACCCACAAAGGAAAGCATTGAGAACAATGCTGAAGAAAGGCAAGGTTGTCGCCTTTGAGAAGATAGAGATGACTCCCCTATTCACGGATACCACATGCAGCAGAGAGGGAGGAACCTCTACATGTGAAGTTATGTATAACATACTGTAGGAAGAATAGCCAAGGATTACAGAAACAAAAGTTACAGTTGACGGACGTGATTCCGCAAACGCTTCCATGCTGGAGACAGCATGCTCATTTTTGCACCACATAGCTGCTCGGCTGAAGATAATCCCTTATATTGATATGGTAAAATGGGTCATTGATGAAGTTGACATCTCAGACAGAGAATTCAAGGCAAGGAGCCAAGAGGTTATGGGGTCTTTTACCCCGGACAACCTATGGTTTATATACCACCTACCAAAACCCCAAGTCATCTACAATAGGCAATTGATAGAGAAATTTGTTGAATAAAATGATGACCTAGCGGACTGCACCAGTGCCTGGTCGAATAATGAAGAGAAAATCAATAAAGACAAAAATGATATGTACACTACTTCATCTGTTTGTCCCCCTTATAGTTTTGCAGCGACTATGTTATGTAGACTGTTTGGCAGACCTGATAGTACTAAGTTCTCCCCAAATTGGTTGTCATTAATAGATGCAATTGTTAATGCAACTATAATGAATTGGGCACAAATTTTGTCAGACAATTTAGCAAAAAAATTTATTGAGTATAGAAGGAAAATAAGTGTTGCATCGAGGGTTTACCCTCCATTTTTTATGAGCGCCTATTGTTGCATGTCCACATGCAATGCCTAATCTGAATCGGAATCAGAATACTGGGTTGAACAGTGTAGATTGCTTATACAGTAAGTGTAGAAAGTGCTGTCAGCCATGTCTCTGAACCCTTGGGCATTCTGAATACTTTTCCATGCTGCTAATTCTTCCTTTTTAGTCAATGAAAATTGAGCCTTGTATTGTTCTCCAGGAACCCATAAGAAAGGGAAATGAAAACGGTACCCAATCCACCATTCAGCACATTGTCTCATGCATTTTACATAAGCAGGTATCCTTGAGATTGCTGCCTGCAGATTGAGGGGATTGTAGGGATGGTATTCCCTTCTTTCTTTGGGACACTGTTCCCAGAAAAATTCATTTGCTTTTATGGCCAAAGGTCCTTTAGCTTTGACATAGTGCTGGCAGTCTTCCAAGACTGCTGCTTGCAGATTCCTAATGTGATCAGTCATGCTTGTCTCTCGTAGATTTCGTTGATGTTCCATGAGGAAGATGGCTGCATTCTGTGGTTCCGAGTGAATCCAGAGAAGACAGTTCTCCTCATTGTGTTGTGCAGACATGAAAGCATTCTGCCAAGTGAATTGGTTGGCCAAAAAGGAAATAAAAGCTCTTATTTGAATATCACCACAAATAGGAAGTAACTTAATCTTTCTATCTTCAGGCATAGCCTCGTTATGAAGATAGAGTTCGCACAACAAATTCTGATCATTGTTTGGTGCTTCTAAAAAAGTTTCAATGAATTGCTATGGTGTAGAGACCTGGTGTGGTCTGCCATCCTTTATTGCTTTCAATTGAAGGAACGCCAAGCATTCTCTCAAGAATACAGAGTAATTAAAAGAAGGATTTCTTGAAGCCAGTAAGCGCTGGACCAAATCAAGGATAAGGGACAGTATGGCTTTTAATTGCTTATTTTCTTTGTTCTGTGCACGAGACTGTTCCATTGCTTCCCAATTCCTATAGGCATAGTTAAACCATAATGATTTTTGCTGTTGAAATGCCTTTCCTTGGGAAAGCTCATACTCTGGTTTCCATGTGTAGCTTAATTCTTGAAAAGTAGAAGTCTGTGCATGAGCATCACTAACACAGGGAGGTTCAGTTTGTATATGCACAGTTGTGAAAGATTTTGATTCTGGTTCCTGCTCATCAATAACTTGGGTAGGCCGGAGTGGTTCTGCTTCCTCTTCAGGTTTCTTCTCATCAATAACTTGGGTAGGCCGGAGTGGTTCTCCTTCCTCTTCAGGTTTCTGCTCATCAATAATTTGGGTAGGCCGGAGTGGTTCTACTTCCTCTTCAGGTTTCTGCTCATCAATAACTTGGGTAGGCTGGAGTGGTTCTGCTTCTTCCGCTGAAATCCCTGAAGACCCTACTGGTTCTTGTGGAACAACAGGGTGTTCCTTTTTAAATATAACAGGACTGGCTCCAGTCAATGGGACTGCAATTATTTTATATCCTGCCTAAGTATAGATATCCCCACATTCACTGCGCATGTATTCACTGTATTGTTCTTTCTCTACACTCTTTTCAGCTTGAGATGCTACTTGAGCTAACATGTACAGGTTCAGTTCTTCTTTATAGGCTTCCCTAGCCATTGCTAATTCTTTCTGATAGGCCTTAATTTCTGATTTTAAGAACTCATTTTCTTCTTGTAGGGAGGCTAGAGTGACTGGGGCTTCTATGGTTACAAATTCCAAAGGAAAAGAAAATTGTTGTTCAGCATTATCTTCCTCATATGTGTCCCCAACAGGTGGTTCTTGTGTAACAGCCACATGCAGGTCGTCTTCTTTTTGCTCCCCAACAGGTGGTTCTTGTGTTTCACCTATTGGGTCTGTAGCTGGTTCTTGTGTAATAGCCACATGCAGGTCGTCTTCTTTTTGCTTGCCAACATGTGGTTCTTGTGTTTCACCTATTGGGTCTGTAGCTGGTTCTTGTGTAATAGCCACATGCAGGTCGTCTTCTTTTTGCTCCCCAACAGGTGGTTCTTATGTTTCACCTATTGGGTCTGTGGCTGGTTCTTGTGTAATAGCCACATGTCCTATATCAGCTTGGATGTCTGGTTTGAATTTGTTGGCAGCTGGTTCTTGTGGAACAGCTGCCTCTGTTGAGAAAAATGATGTTACAAAATCGTGAACACTTTGAATTTCGGCATCTGAAGGTGAAGGAGATGAAGGTTCAGGGCTATGGGAAATACGAGGTTTTAAGATAATAGGAGGAACGGCCTTGGTTACTGCAAACAACCTCGTTCGTTGCCGAGATAGGGAACCAGGAGAGACAGTAGTCTTCCTCTTGCGAGGACTTTTACTCAGGGACTCATCAAGACTAGTGGCTACCTTTACTGAAGCCCTGGTTCTTCTTTTTGACGGGGATGCAGTTTTCTGTTGTTTTTTTCTTTTTAGGAAAGTGATGAGGGTATCCTCGTCTGAATCATCGGTAGGGATGTGAACTATGGGAGTGGATGGTTCGGCTTCATCATGGGATGAGGAGTGCAGCGGATTCTCAGTGCTTAATTGGGGTGTTCCTGTTGCTGGTTGCTGAGTTTCAGCTTCTTGCTGGGAATTTCCTTCCTTTTGCTGAGGATTTTCCTCAGCTTGCTGGGGAGGGTTAATGGGGGGAGGCGGATTATGCAGAGTGAAGCCTCTATTTATCAGGAGTTGGACCAAGCGATGGTGTGTGAGACAGAGGAGTTGATGCCTAGCGTTCGCAGTGTAATGTGCCATATTTTTCAGACATCCAAGGAGATAATAAGGCATATTTACTAGACGACCATGCCGCAAATGATTCAATAAGACAAAGTCATGTTGGTAGACTACCTAGTAGCGGCCCTCGCAAGTGAAGTAGTGCTTTACGAATTCTGCAACTTTGGCCAAGGTGGTGGTAATGACCGAAGCGCAACACCCCTGCCTTTTGCTTCCACCTGCTCCCCGGGTAGCAGGAAATCTTGCTGTGCATTGAGGATAAGATGCTTCCTGCTGAACTAGCGAATGTCGTTGGTTGGAAGCCCCGAAACTTGTGCTATGTCTTCTTCTATTACTGGGATTCTGACCCCTTGGACAGTAGAATACCCCTCCCTCAAGTTGCATGCAAACTCAAGAACTTGCTGCAAATCAAATTCTGGAAGTCTTCTAAAATAGTACACCCATCCTGCCTGAAGGAAGATTTGGTGTGTGTCTGGGTAAAATTCCAGTAATGTCGTCGAGCCCAGTTCATGTCTAACAGCATCTCCACCCATGGTTACTGTTTTAGGCAGAATACAGAGTGCAGAGCTGAGTTGCCGAAGTCGAAATAGAGCAGAACGTTGCAAAATAGAATTATGACGTGGTCAGGCATAAGCGGGGTGGATTAGACACAACCAGGAGGAATAGGGATGGTGGTGATAGGCGTGTCCTATAATGATTACAATATTTCGGTAATCCCCCCCAACTGCGGCTGAATGATATGGTTGGCAGTACGACGCTTTTAGCGGTCATGTCAACTATCTCCTCATTATCTACAATTTAATATTCACACATAACATGCGTACCTTTACAATTACCTTTGGTTGCTGCGCTGAAAAATTGTTACCTCGTCCTTAATAGGTTAATGATCAAAAAGGATTTGTAAGGTGTGAGGGTTTTTATCCACGGGGTTTTTTTTATTCACGAGAAGCAGTAGTGAAGGGGTATTATTAACAGGATAAATGGCTGATTCCTTTGAATAAAGAATGATATATTTCTTTTTGAAATAATAGCTCATTCTCGGGAATAAGAATGGGGATATTTAGGAAAAATAGAAAAGATTGGTGTTTAAGCAGTGGGATTTGGTGTATCAGTAATAGGAAAATAGTGTATCAGTAACAAGAAAATGGTGTATCAGCAATGGGAAATGGTGTATCAGCAACGGGAAATGGTGTATCAGCAATGGGAAATGATGTATTAGTGATGGGAAATGATGTATCAGTAACAGGAAAATGGTGTATCAGCAACGGGAAATGGTGTATCAGCAACGGGAAATGGTGTATCAGCGACGGGAAATGGTGTATCAGCGATGGGAAATGGTGTATTAGCAATGGGAAATGGTGTATCAGCAACGGGAAATGGTGTATCGGCAATGGGAAATTGTGTATCAGCAACAGGAAATGGATTATGATCTGGAATGACAATGCTTTTCCAATCTGCAGATTAGTTCCTCCTATACTGGAATTTTTCTTTTTCAGCCACCATCCAAAGCTAAGATCTGCAAAATAATTAATTGTAACATGGCAACCCTTGGCAGGGATGATTAGTTAAGAAATCTAATCTAAAAATAAATACATAAACAGGAAATCAAGTGCATTGAGGGATAGCAGATTCCCCCAAAAAGGTATAGTGTATATTTGTCATGCAAGTAGCTTTGAAATCCTCTTTAGAAATAAGCCGTTGATACAAATGGAGTCGATACCCATTCACTAATAATGGTGTTCTGCTATCATCAATCGTTAGGAGTATGACTGTTCCATTTGAAAAAACAGCATCTACTTCATAAGGTCCTAGCCACCTTGTTCTTAATTTCCCTTGAAAATTTTCAAAACGGGAGTCATACAGTAAGGCCCAATTACCTTTTTGGAACTGCTTGTGCTTAATAGTTTTGTCATGCCACCTGGTTCTTTGTTGTTGTATCATGGTTGTTTGATGGATGGCATCCAACCTTTTTTCGTCCAATTCCTAAAGCTGCTGCAACCTAGCTGTCTGTGCATCAGTCAAATCAAGGTTAACAACTAAAGCAGTCCTTAAGGTTTTGATCTCAAATTCCACAGGAAAAACAACATTTTTACCATAGACTAATTCATAAGGTGAAAAACCCATAGTGTTCCTCCAAGTAGTTCTGTAAGCCCATAATGCTTCAGGCAACCTTTGAAACCAGTCCCTTCTATTCTCCTTGACTGTCTTTGTTAAAATGGCTTCTATGACTTTATTTGTACTTTCCACTTGCCCATTTGCTTGGGGGTGATAAGGTGTAGTCATCTTATGCTTAATGTGATATTTTTGGAGTATATTTTTGAAGCCATGAGAACTAAAAGGAGGTCCTCCATCTGTGACTAGTTCTCTAGGCAAACAAAACCTAACAAAGATTTCCTCAAATAGAAAATTTAACATTGATTCTCCATTAGCTTTGATGAGGGCCTTATTTTCTACCCACTTAGTCATATAATCTGTGCAAACCAATATATAAACTCTTTGATTGGATGGAGGATTGATGGGACCTATAAAATCTAGTGCCCATCTTTCAAAAGGTTCAAGTATTACCTGGGGGTTAAGTGGCATTTCATCCCTATGATTAGGTTGGCCCATTCTCTGACAGCTATCACAGGCCCTAACATATTTCTTTGCATCCTTAAAAAGTGAGGGCCAATAGTAACCCATTCTGAGAACTTTGTGTGCTGTTCTTTTATCTGCAAAATGCCCTCCACAAGGGCCATCATGGCAAGCCTTCAATATATCATAAGCTTCATCTTCTCTGATGCATCTTCGAATTTCCTGATCGAGTCTTGTGTGAAAGAGACACCCACTTATCCAGCTGTACCTAGCACTTTGCTGAACGATCTTTCTTTTCTCTCTGTGCGATAGGTGTGATGGTAGTTTTCCTGCAACTAAGTAATTGGCAATGTCTGCATACCAAGGTGAGTGAGCAGATACTGCAAATAAATATTCATCAGGAAAAGAATCATCTACTAGAATATTTTCATCAGTCTTTAACCGAGAAAGAAAATCAGCAACTACATTTTCTTTACCTGGTCGATCTACAATTGTGATATCAAATTCTTGTAATAATAATAACCATCTGGTAACTCGAGCATTTGTAACTGATTTGTTCATTAAATATTTAATGGCCAAGTGATCAGTATGCACAAAAGTAGTGTAACCAGTAATATAATGTCGAAACTTGTTAATAGCATAAATAACTGCTAAGAATTATTTCTCGGTGACTGTATAATTAAGTTCAGCAGGGATCATATTTTTACTAATAAAATAGATAGCATAAGGAAGATTGTTTTCTTCTTGACCCAAGACAACCCCTATTGCAGTGTCTGAAGTATCAGAGGATATATGAAAGGGGAGTGCCCAATCAGGTCCTCTTAAGATAGGAGCTATAGACAATTGATGTTTAAGTTCATTAAATTCTTTTTGACAACCATCAGTCCACTTAAATTCAGCATTTTTCAGAAGTAACACAAACAAAGGAGAAGCTATTTTAGGAAAATCCTTGATAAATCTTCTATAATATCTAGCATGTCCTAAAAAACTTCTTACATCAGTTTGCGTTTTCGGGATAGGCAGAGTCTGAATTACTTGTACCTTAGCTGGATCAACTTGAATCCCTAGGAATGAAATGAAGTGTCCCAAAACAATACCTTCATTCATCATCATATGACATCTTTCAGTACTTAAGGCAAGATGTGCTTCTATACACCGTTTAAGTACTTTTTCAAGATTTTGTAAGGCATCTTCAAAAGTCACACCATAAGGAGTAAAGTCATCCATAAATATTTCTAAGGAATCATTAAGCATATCAGAAAAAATTCCTATCACCACCCTTTGAAATGTTGCTGGGGCATTACATAGTCCAAATGAAAGAACTTTATAGGCAAAAGTCCCCCATGGACTAGTAAAAGTGGTCTTGTCTTGATCTTGGGGTGCAATCTTGATCTAATTATAACCACTAAATCCATCCAAAAAGGAAAATAATCTCTTACCTGCCAAATTATCTAGCACCTGATCAATAAATGGTAAGGGAAAATGATCTTTCTGAGTAACCTTATTCAGAGCTCTATAATCCACACACACTCTCCATTTTCCATTTTTCTTAGTGTTATAGACATTTTTGTGCCTTACAGCTCTAAGCATGAAATGTCCATAAACCAAGGGATCCTAAGTCCCTAAAAGTGTTGTTCTAACTCCTAAAGGAACAAGGTCAACAAATTACAGCTTCTCCCAGAAGTTCTCCACCAGAAACTGCTCAGAGTAAGTCAAATCAGGATCATTTCAGCTGCTCCACTAGCCAAGTGCGTTGCATAGCACCTAAGTCCACTAGCTAGGTGCATTGCAACGCACCTAAATGCACTACCAGGGTGCGTTGAGAGGGAAATGACAAGTGGCAGAGTCATTCCACGAGGTGGAGAGACAATGGAAGCTTCCAGAATCATCTCCAATGACACTTGCCTCACTGAATTCGACCAAGGATGAGTAAGAGGCTCTCAGTCTCCAAGTGGAAGCAAGAACTAACAGAGAGAAGCCACTAATCAATTCATGAGCTGACTCATCCTCCTTGCATACATCTATATATGGATCCCTCATCCCAGAGATCCAGAGGCTGGAATTTTGCACATTGTAAGGAATTGCTGTTGGTTTTGAGATACATATCAGAGAATTGGGTGATCTATGCTTTTTGGGGTTGAAGAAGGGACTTCTTTGCTGGGAGGTTGATGTTGGGTCAGGAATCATCGGTTGTAACTCCTCCTGGATCTTCTTGTATATCAATAAAACTATTTGAGTTTCTTCTCCATGCTTGTGTTTCATTGATGCTTGTTACATTTGTATGGTTAGCTTAAATCTGATCCTAAGTTATTTATGAATATAAACCCATGTCTTCAGGTACTTGGTGAAGCTGGGAAATTAAGGGAGCAGGTAGCTGGAAGCTATCAAAGAGGAGAGAGATTGGATCAAAGGACTAGCGCAAGACACAGGTTGGTTCATCCTATTCCTCTTCGTTTGTAGTTCATAAAGAAGAATACAAAAGTAGTTTTCTCTGTTTGTTTCTAAGGTAGGTGTCACACCTTAGTGGGATAGAATCGTTCTAAATAGACACTTTTCCCGATAAAAAAATGGCGACTCCGCTGGGGACCATGTCTAGTTATTTTGTTTGTGTTTCTCTTGTTGTTTGTTTCATAAACAGAAGTAGCAATCGAACTGCATTTGCCATTAACAAATGCAAAGTAGACATCTGCTGCTTCAATCCATTCACTGGATCTGTTTATGATTTGAATAGCTGATTCATAAACTAACTGATTGCCCTTGTGATAGCTCTTAGAACCCCCCTTAGATCTACCTCTGATTGTGCATTACTGATTGCTTTTATTCGGCCAAAAACCAAAGATTAAACTGCAAACTGTGACCCAGAACCCGGATAGAATTCTCGTTTCTGCCTCAGCGCAGGCTCTGTGAAGAGGTTTTGCATTTCAACGCACTTCCCGAGAGGGCTACCTGCGCTGCAATGCAGTTACACTGTGTAATAGGTGCGCTGATCAGCCTAGCCTTGTGCAGCTGAGGTTCTTTGCTTCATTTTTTCCAGTTTTGTCTCTGTTTTTGCAGCCTGTGATCAGTATTTCACTGTTTCAAACCCCTTTTCCTTACTGATATTTCACCTCAGTTGTACAAAAGAAACTGTAGATGTTTTTATGTGTTTGTTGCGTCGTTTACAGTTTTCCATTGCAAAAGTAGAATAGTCATACTGTCGTCCTTTGATTTAGATCTGTCGCAAGTGTCGATTTTGATCATAGGAGAAAGTTTATTTGCTGTTGATAGTCGATTATGCTTTTACTTTTGCCTTTGGTGTGAATTTTTGACTTTCTAGTGTCGAAACGAGTATTTATTTCAAAATCATAAAGTGTCGTAATCATCTCTACCTTTTGATTTCGAAAAGAAGCTTGTTTGTGTTTGTCACTCGAAAGCAAATTCAGATTTGTACAACAACTTTCTTTTTAGGCATCAATATTAAGAAAGTGAAAAACAAAACACATGCATGTGCATTTGCATATTGGCAGTCTGTTTGGCTTGATTTAGGAAAGTGCATTTACAGTGTGCTCTTTGCTCTTTGCGAAAAGATTGTGTCTTTCTTTTCCCCTAGTAGCTAGGATTTTCATTGCTGAAAAGAGATAAAAGTTTGTTTATCATCTTTAGATTGCATTTTAGGAATTACATCTACATCTCGTGGTGATCCCAAAAGGAAAACTTCATAAGAAAGATCAACTTAAAATAAATTCAATGAACTTAACAACGCTTTGGAACTTAACGCACAACATTTAGAAGTCTAGGCTAGAGACGTATTCCGGCGTCGTAAAGCCTGGTAACTGTTGTCCTCACTGATGGTTGGGTGATTCCTCCACTTTGAGACGATAAGTGCCAGTACGGACTTGTGCTCCCACGTACCGTCGAGTATATATTGGGAGACCCCTATAGGCTTAAATCCTTTATCCATAGGAAGCTGTGTCGACCGCCCTACTGATCGCAATGCACCGAACACAGCATTCGGGAAGATTGACTGCCGTACCGTAAAAAGTATTCTGCAGTTTTGCGATTGGTTTGGTACTCCCTCTACCTAGACCTCCAGAGCAGTCCCTTTCGTTCCTTTTCAGACTCCTTAACGGAAAAGGTCCATCTGAGCACTTGTCACTTCAGGCTCATTAAAAATCGAAGGAGACTAGAGTCATCTTTTGTTTTTTCTCGACTCTTAAAAACTGAAAAAACAAGTTGTGTCAAAAGCGTCTAAAATTCATTTAATTCGGAAACATACCTTCCCTTTTATTTTAGTTGATCGAGTAATCCGCAATCGTGGAAGAAATTCAATTGAAACCCCGTCGTTCGCAGAGGCTTACGAGTCAACCGTCTTTGTCTCCGGAATCGAAACCAGTACGGACAAAGCGAACTCGTTTAACCGGTTCCAAGTCTCCTATCAAAGTTAGAACAAGTGTTCCAATGACATCAGAGACTCCGGTTACTCCAAACATTTCTAGAATCCCTACCTCAACAGAAGAAGTTCAACAGCCACAGAAGGACAGTGGTACTGATCCTAGTTTGAGAATAAACACTTGTGTTACTGAACTAGTTCCATCTATAACCGGTTCAGAGAGTCTTACTCTTCAAACATCTGTCGCTGCTTCTTCGGCACCAGAAATATTTTACGGACCTGATGGTCTTCCCCTTCCACCTGGTCTGATTGCGATAGAAGAAATTGTAGAAGATCCTCAAACAAGTACTCCAACGCACTTTGGAGTCGGGATCACTCTATATCCTTCAACATCAGAAGTTAGTCTACCACCAGCGGAAGTTCCTGTAGAATCGCTAGGTAATCTTTTGGATAGACTACAAATGTCTAAACAACCGTCAACATCTAGGACTGTGTCTTCTGACACAGCGACGGTAGAACTCCCCTTTGTCACTCCGACAATGTTTGCCGGCATACCATCTGTCCCGACTAGCTCACAACCGCTAGAAGGAGCCCACCCAGGGGCTATTTCGACAGTCTGGTCCGTTCCTGTTTGTTCATCTGGAATAATATCTGGAAACTCTTATGTTGAGTCTCAACAAATTGATCCATTTGGAGGTCAATTTGGGCAGTCCGGCCCCCAAGGGCAAACAATTCCCTTGAGTTCTGGATTACCACCGTATGGGGGGCAATATGCCCTTTCATTATCCCCTCCGGGAGGATATCCATACGGGAGTTCACAACAACATTCAAGTTATACTGGAATTACCTCAAGTGGTTGGGTACCTATACTACCTCAACAACCAAGAGTTGTGTATTCAATGCAACAATGCATACCTATGTCGAACATCCCGACTACGCCAGCTATTGTGACGGTGTCGCAAGTTCAAGCAATGCCTGTTGTATGCCAACCTCAGGTTTCTCAGGTTGTAATGCAACAGCCCCTTGACCCTGCGACTCAACCACAATCGCCGACTAGTGGGGCGACACAGGTCTAGTCGGGTACAATTACCCCTCACCTTGGTCAAACGGTTAGTATCGGGCAACAGCACATGGCCTCACAACCATGGCTGGTGCAATACCAACAACCGCAATTCCAACAAGTATACCAAGGTTCTGAGCAGCAAATCTTTACGAACAGTGGACAGTCGTACATTCAAAACGGTCAAAATCAACCATTTTACAATGGTCAAGTCCACCAACCTTACCAAACATACCAGCATCAAATGCATTATGCCAGTATGCAAAGACCAACTGCTCAGGCGATTCCATCGTATCCTGGGTATGCTTCACCTAACCTGAATCAACAGTTACCATTCGTGGCAACTTTAGAGTTACCTGATTTAAACCGGTTAACAAACGATCCAATTGCTTACGCCCCTTGGTGGCCAGCGATTCCGCACAGCGATTCCGCACAGCGATTCCGCATAAACTTCCATCAGATATTCCTAAATTTAATGGAAATCTGGGTGAAGATCCAACGAATCACGTGATGACCTTTCATCTATGGTGTTCATCAAACACCCTAAATGATGATTCGATAAGACTTCGCCTCTTTCAGAGGACGTTAACGGGTCCAGCGGCAAAATGGTACATTGAATTGCCTAGAGCTTCGTTCGACAACTTCAGTACCCTAGCCACAACCTTTTTAACCCATTTTCAATTACCAATAAGGTATGAAACGGGAACAGAACTGCTTACCAACTTCAAACAGACAACGGCCACTCACATATCTGATCATATACATGAATGGCGACGTCGTCGTAGGATGGTAAAAACGTATGTTCCCGATCAGCTATTAGTTGAATGGTTTATCAATTCATTACTTCCTTCCATCACGGAAGATGTGGCAAAGGGGGGAGTCGTAACGGAAGAGCAAGTGATCGCTCGTGCACAATATCTGGACTTGATTTACACTCAGTCCAGCATGCTCTACGACAAAATACCTGACGCCCCTAGACCGGAATTCTCAATTCCTCCTCCTCCTAAATTGAACAATGACTCTCATGCCGGCGATGGCATGATTAGCACGACAGACACGAAATCGACAAAGGCTACATCCAAAAAGACCCGTAAGATTTCAGGTCAAAATGCAAAAGACGAACTTCTTGCTTCGGAAGTAAATGCCGTATCGACAGATAAGGGCAAAGAAACCAAGCAACCAGGAAGCAAGAAGAAAGGCAAAGGGAAGAAGAAGAAACAGGATGAATCATCACTTGAAAAATCTTCTTCAAACCCTCCTGGAAATAGGAAACCAAGAACTCCATGCCATATATGCGATGAGGATCACTGGACCTCAGAATGTCCGTACAAAGCTGAGCTTAAGAAATTCTTTAAGAGTTCGAAAACCTCAGCAGTTTTAACTGATCCGTTTCCAAATCCAGGAACAAATATGGTTGAAAGTGGAAATGCTTCCCTGTCTCAAGTGCTAATGTTGTCGATTTCAAAACAGCAGAATGATGCTTTGATTTCGACAAGGAACAAAGATTACGGGAATCCACAGCTATCGAACAACAAGGATAAAGATCAACCAAGTAGTTCGACAACAACTTCGACAGAAATTGTACCACCCACCATCCCTGAATTGACGATAAAACCGCCGAAGGGAGTAGTACACAAGTCGACATTTAATCCCCGCGCTAGAGCGGCACAGCATTATAACATAGTGGAAGATTTGGCCCAATCGCCATCCGCTATGTCGACTCTTGAAGTACTACAAAATTGCCCATCCCAAAGGCAGGATTTATTATCGGCCATTGGTGGAATCGATCCAAAGGATTCCAATCTTGTATCCTTCGACCACAAAGGATACGATCCTCAGTTACCAGCTCAACTAGCTTTCCTTGTACAAGTGAAAGCCCTCAACAAAACTGTTCATCGAACAATTATTGATGAGGGGGCATCTACATGTATTATGTCGATGAGTTGCTGGAAAACTTTAGGATCTCCAACCTTGTCGTGGTCTGCGACGACATTAAAAGCATTCGACGGAAGGACATATACCCCATACGGTATCCTAAATAACTTGAAAGTTGAACTAGGAGGGAAAACAGTAGAAATAGATGTTGAAGTCATCGATGGGAATCTTGATTACAACATCCTACTAGGACGACCATGGATATATGCCATGGCAGCTGTTGTGTCGAACTATTTTAGAAAGATTGCATTTCCCTTCCAAGGAGGGATTACAATCGTCGATCAACAAAACTTCCTCCCCAATGGTTCTCAAGTTACAGGAAGCATTCCCATGATCCATGGAAGCCCCCATTCGCTTCAGAATATCAGAGTAGGCCTACTAAAAGATCCTATACTAATGGGAACTTTCGCTCTTCCACCTCCAATCCATCTGGCGGAAGTAGCGTCAATAGGAACCTGCAACATGATATCTTCTACAAAGATCTCAGAAAATGATATCAACATGGATCATGCAATGGTTTTGCCCCCAAGCCCAATGGAAATATTATAGCAATCAATGTTCCTAGCATGGGAGGCAAACCCAAATCAACGCTCATCAAGCGTTTGGATAGATAGGTCTAGAGAATATGGTACTCCTTCAGATCCTTGGTCGCGAGTGCATGTCACCGACGAAGGAATTCTCCAAGCTATGGTAATTGAAGGAGCACCATGGAATGATTCCCACCATCGTTCTCTTCTTCCGGATTGTGAAGAAGATACTCAAAATGACCTTTATCATCCTTTAGTAGTTGATTTTCTATCAAATACTGTAAATACGGTGGATTCAGAGCGAAACTTGTCCAACATTGAAGAGACTATAGCCATAAATATCTCGAAGAAAACAGATGTTGTAGAGAATATTTATGTCGGCAAATGTTGTTCTCCTTCAGAACTCGAAATATATAACGCTCTTTTTCGTGAATTTAGAGATGTCTTTGCTTGGTCATATAGTGAAATGCCAGGCATCGACTCGAGTATCATTGAACACGAAATTAAGATGTATCCAGATGTCAAACCAGTACGACAACGGCTAAGGCAGGTGCACCCCAAGAAATCCGCTGCCATTAAGGCAGAAGTTGAAAAACTTCTCCATGCTGGTTTCATCTACCCGGTTCCTCTAACCGATTGGGTATCGAATATTGTCCCTGTTATGAAAAAATAGGGGACAATTAGAGTGTGCGTCGATTATAGGGATGTAAATCAAGCTTGTCCAAAAGACAACTACCCTACACCCTTCATTGACCAGATAATTGATGAATGCGCCGGATGCGAAATCTTTTCATTCATGGATGGATTCTCCGGGTATAATCAAATAAATATCCGCCCACAGGACTAGTCAAAGACTGCATTCATTTGTCCGTGGGGCACATTCGCATATCGAAAATTACCCTTTGGTTTAAAGAACGCAGGGGCGACGTTTCAGAGGGCAATGAATTATGCCTTCCATGACATCAAAAACATCGTTCAACCATACCTCGATGACCTTCCGGCTCATTCGCGAAAGCGGACTGATCATCCGCAGCATTTAAGAGCGATATTTCTACGTTGCCGACACTACAAGATACGACTCAATCCGTACAAATGCGTATTTTGCGTCAGTTCTGGTCGTTTACTTGGCTTTGTAGTCTCCAAGGATGGGATTCGTCTCGACCCATGTAAGGTCCAGGCAATCATAAATTTGCCTCCACCTTCAAATTTGCTTCAGATTCAGAAACTCCAAGGGAAAGCAAACTTTCTGAGGAGGTTCATTCCAAATTATGCTGAACTTGCTAAAGGTTATACTCGTCTCTTGAAAAAGGAGGTACCCTTCGTCTGGGATCAGGTTGCGCAAGCTTCCTTTGATGCTTTAAAAGATTCCCTAATGAAAGCATCATTAATGTACGCCCCTGATTATCAAAGAGATTTTAACCTGTATCTGGCTGCAGCAGATACGACCATCGCAATGGTTTTAGTCTAAGAAGTCGATGGAATTGAACATCCTATATATTATTTAAGTAAAAACTTAAATGATACAGAAAGCAAATATTCTTATGTTGAAAAACTAGCGCTTGTAGCTATTTAAGCGATACAAAGATTTCGACACTATGTCCTCTTTCGGAAAACTACCATTCTGTCATATTGCAACCCCATGACTTATATATTGTCGCGACAGTTACTGGGGGGCAAATATTCAAAATGGATAGCAATCCTTCAAGAGTTTGATCTGGAATTTGTAAAATCCAAGTCAAAGAAAGCTCTAGTTTTTGCAGAATTATTATGCGATCTCCCATCGTCGTCCAACGATGAAACATCCGAAGAATCAATCGTGGATGAAAGTTTGTTTATGATATCTACAAGCGATTAGTGGTATGGGGATATAATCATTTATCTCCAAACCCAAAAATTTAGGCCAAACACCTCCCACTCTGAACAAAAACGTATACGATACCAAGCAAAATACTACATGATCGTCGATGATACACTTTACCGTCGTGGTACAGTTCTGAGAAGGTGCCTCACCCATGAGGAGGCCGAAAAAAACCTGAATGAGTGTCATTCGGGCGCGTGTGGGGGGCATCAATCTGGATATGCTACAGCACAAAAAATCTTACGAGCAGGATACTTCTGGCCAACAATGTTCAAAGATTGCATAACCGCAGTCAGAAGTTGCCATGCTTGTCAAATTTTTGATAGCAAAACCAGAAGACCACCCGCACCTCTACAGCCAATAGTTGTTGTTGGGCCATTCGCCAAATGGGGCATCGATTTCATGACATGTAACCCCACCTCGACCGGGGGGCATGGGTATATCATAGTCGCAGTTGACTATTTTACCAAATGGGCCGAGACGATGCCTACATTAGATAATATTGGTGAAACAGTTGCCCTCTTCTTTTTCAATCATGTAGTCGCCAGATTCGGCATACCACAGGCTATAGTCACAGATCATGGATCACATTTTTGCAATCAAATGATGGTCGAATTAGCTGCCAAACTAGGGTTGTCTCACAACAGCTCTACTCCATATTATCCGCAAGCCAACGGACAAGTTGAAGCGATCAACAAGGTCCTGAAACGCATGCTGCAAAGGATGATCGGAGTTCACAAAAGGAGATGGCACCTAATCCTGTACTCAGCTTTGTGGGCTTACCGAACATCGGTAAGGAATGCAACCGGGTTCACACCCTTCCAATTGGTATATGGCCTGGAAGCAGTCTTACCAGTCCAGTGTGAAATCTCGTCTCTCAAACTCGCAATTGATCTCCTCCCCGGAACTTCAGAAGAAGAGGCTCGTTTCTTGGAATTAATCCAATTGGATGAAACCCGTCGTGATGCTGCTTTGGCTAACGAAGCCCATAAGAAACGAGTCAAGGCGCAGTTCGACAAAAATGTCAAACCCCATGTCTTCTCAGAAGGTGACTTGGTCTTGCTTTATGACCAAGAATCCGATAAATTGGGAGCAGGTAAATTTAAGTCTTTATGGATGGGCCCCTATATTGTTAAGCGGGTGTTAGCAAAGGGAGCCTACGAGTTAATGGATTATGACAGAATTCCACTGGCACAACCTCGTAATGGGTTGTACCTCAAGCGTTACTACGCGTAGTAGTAACCAGTATGCTTTTGTTATATTTTTGTTTTCGCTGAAGTGTTTGTTTTGGTCGATTAATCCACCTTTTTACATTTATTGCAGATGTCAAACCTATTGGAGCCATGTGTTGGATATGCCGACGGAGCGAGTCGTAGTTCGCGGAACCTGTCCTCCGCAGCCTGGGCCATTTTTGATCCAAGCGGCGAGTTAGTAAGTTTCAGAGGTGTATGTATTGGTCGATCAACGAATAACATCGCTGAGTATAGCGCGTTGATAGAACTGCTCTCTGATGCCATCACTCATGGTATACGCCGACTAATTGTCAGGCTAGACTCACAGCTCGTAATACCACAACTCAATGGTATATATTCCGTCCGAAACCCAGATATTTATCGCATGTTCCTAAGGGTTAAGATTTTGGAAAGACAATTTGATCTTATTCAATACCAACATATTTCCAGAAACTTAAACACATTAACCGATTCATTAGCAAACTATGCGTTAGATAGACATTTGCAACATTTATAAAAAGAAACACATCATCAATGTTTTACATGTGGATCATATAACTCAACCAGAATAAAACTCCGAAAATCAAAAATATATAGCTGTTTATGGTTTACATATAATGTTCTGTAACCAAGACAAAATCGATCACACGACCCAAAAACTCAAAATTCTAGGGGGCACCCTAGTCTAATGATGCTCGTGATAGCAAGTCACAGCCTGTGCAATCATGCGTAGGAGACGAGTCCATCGTCTGGGCACACCAGTAGTATGCCGCTGTAACCACAAAGGTAGCTCGTCAGTCCTCACATCTGGTATACCAAGAGTGAGGCCCTCAACCTGCTCCTGCAAAGCTGTGAGAGTCTCGGCCACATCGAGGTCGCGAAGAATAGCCCTTCCGGCGGCCTCTCCTACTGGGGCAACAGCTGGTACTCTCAGGCGAACTACTGGATGAACAGGACCAACATATGCATGTACACATGAGTTTGATTAGAGTCTTGATAGAACAAAGCGCAAGGACATTATAAACAAAAATAGTAAACAGCAATATGGTCAGAGATTTTACCAATAGCACCCCACTGCTCACCATCCGGCAGTACTAAATCTGGATCACCCTGGAAGTCCATGCCAGCATATGGATACTCGGCATAAACCATCTCCTGACGATCAAACCACCTGAAGAAGGTATCAGAAAATGAAATCTGAGATTGGCCAGCATGCCTAGACATATGGTCAACCCATCTCTGCATACGTGGTTCAGTAGGAGAAGGTAAATCGAGTGCAATGTACTGCGGCTGCATCAGTGGTATCTTCTCCAAGGCAAAGGCGGTCAAAATAGAACCATACCCAAAGTTCTTCAACCTCCCGTTTTTTATCTTGGTCAATTGTTCCTTCATCACAAGAAGTACTGCATCGCACCAGTTGAACACCTTCGGTTGGAGGCATTCCAAGGCATGCTGCATATAGGATCTGTTGGCTACATGAAGAGACGCACTAGTGGCCATCCTACCAAAAGTAAACAGGATAGCCCTAAGGGACTTGTCAGTGACATCACGGATGATGATCTTGCTGTCTTTACTCGGCTGGGATCCTTCTCTACAATACCGGCGGACATAATCTCTCACAGAATCGCCTCCTCGGGCCGAACCTGACAAAGAGATGGGGGCACCCCGCCTCGACAAGCCGATCAAGAAATAGATGTCTACTACAGTCAAGGGGATAGATTTGCCCCTAATCTGAAAAACCTGATTGATAGGATCCCAAGCATCGAGCAAATACTGCAGTAAGTTGATCTGTTGTCTCATGCTAGAAATGCGGAAGAACTTCAGCAAGCCACAATTCCGCAGCGCGTTCACTGTAACTGGATCATGTAGGGCAATCATGTCCTCTTCTTCATGCTCATGTTCTCGCCATGTAAGGGTCATCTTGCTCCAATATCTTTGAAAAACCAACAAGAGAGGAGTTAGATCCTAATTTTGGTGAGAAACAGGCAAAAATTCCATAAAAAATTGTGCAACAAATTCCCTTTCTGCGCCCAACGCACCTGCAACAGTGTTCTAGGTGCGTTGAATGTCAAACTGCCTTCATACAAGCCAGCATTCAACGCAGGTTTCGATACACTGGGGGTGCGTTGATGGCAGAATGAATCCCTCAAACCCCAGGGGCTCAGAAAAGCAGGGAATAAGGCTCAAAATGCAAAATGGAAACCATGAAATGAAAGAGCTCAGGTTTAGCTCCTACCTGGTCCAGATGGCGCCGAGAATCGTCCACAGAATCTCCCGAAATCAACTGATGAAAATCGAGGGGGAAAGCACCTCCAAAGCTCCAACAAACCAAGTTCAAATGAAATGGTAAAATGAGAGGTAAAAAACACTTTTTATTTACTTTTATGTAGTTCAAAAGTAAAATATTAGCGTTTTAATCTCGTTTTCAAGCAAATATTGTTCATTTCTAACTAGTTTGATGAAGCAGTTGAAAATACAGTACGATCGTTGGAAGGACAAAGCTATTTATGGTAAAAAATCAAAACAAGACCATCTAATCGAGCAGTTTTAGCACATAGTTCAAGCTCGTTAAAAAATAAACATAATACATGAGCAAATGTTTCCACCCGCATTTAAGCTCGTTAAAAAATGAACTATTCCCCGATAAATAACCACCGTGAATGAAGTACTTCAGCCATTAAAGCCTTGGTCGTGTTTGCACCATCACCTCCACTTTTCCATTGGCCGATCATTCACCTCCATTTGATTGTTTACCCATTTTGAGGAACAGCTGTGAAGAGTGATTTCACTAGCCATCCTTGTGACACTGCCGTGATTGGAAAATCCCAAACCTTACCTGGAATCAGCTGCTACCCATTTTATCACTCGTTCCTCAAAAGACGAGTCTTCTTTAAGCTCTTTTCTGACTCGTAAAATATGAAAAGATTGCCAAGTTCTGGCCTTCCAGCTCGTTAAAGTGACAGGAAGTGCTATCCCTCCTCTAGATTTTAATCTTTTTGGACCTGAGGGATTATTGCACAAAAAGATCGAGTGCTTGTTTGTTCGGCTCATTAAAGCTAATCGAAAATTCATCCCTTCTGTATTGTTTTATACTTTTTCAGACTTAAGGGATTAGATGACGAAAAAGGAATTTTGGAGTTACCTTTACGTACCTTTTTAGACTCTCTAAAAATTAAAAGGACCGAGTTATCTTTGTCGTTAGACTCGTTAAAAAGATTAATAGCGACAAACTTGTCTTTAGACGAGAATGAGTTTCACTATCGCTAGGCTCGTTAAAACATAGCGATGGGTTTGCCCGAAGGGCAAATTATAGAACAAGCATATGTTATCCTCCTCAAGCTTGACAAAAATAAAGAGGTACTGGTTAGCAATGACTGGGGAAAAATTGGGAATAAAACTCAAAGAATCTTTATTGGTAGCAAGTCGCTCTTGAACATGACACTTCCACTCCGTTTTGGCCAGTTCTGAGTAGTTTTTCAGTGGAACTTCTGGGAAATGATGTAATCAGTTGACCATGATCCTTTAGGGTGTGAAACAACACTTTTAGGGACTTAAGGAGCCCTTAGTTTATGGACATATGAGTTTGGGGTTGCAGTGCCCAAATATGTCTATAACACCAGGTGGTTTTCAAACTGCTACAAAAGTGCCTTTCTACACCTGGGAAAGGTTTTCACAGCCAGATTATTATTGTTGTTGTTGTTTTTTTTTTTTTTTTTTTGAGGTTTGAAGGTGTAATAGCTACTAACTGAAGTTGATTTTCAATTGATACACTTATTGGAAAAATTAATTTTTTTGCAGTACAGAGGGGGCTTTCCCCTGTTCCCATAATCTGTAGATTTGAATTTGTGACAATGTTGACAAATGAATCCCTTGAGGTAGGTTTGTGATATTGTTATAGACATTTTTGTGCCTTACAGCATGGAGCATGAAATGTCAATAATCTGAGGGATCCAAAGTCCCTAAACATGTTGTTCCTACCCCTAGAGGAACAAGGTCAGCAAACCACAGCACTACAGATCAGTTCTCCACTGAAAAACACTCAAAAACAGGTCAATTTTGGATCAAAGCAGCTGCTCCACTAAGCATCTGCACTGAATGTCAAAAGCTCTATGGTGTACCTGCGCTGCATAGCAAGTGCAACAAAGGCTACCTGCGCTGGGCGTACTATGACATGTGGAGGAATCTTTTCTCAATGTGCCAGTGCCCAGGAAGCTTCCAAAATGACACTTGGATCAGAAGATTCGCCTAATGATGAGTAAAGAGGTTCTAAAACTCCAAGTGGAAGGTAGAAACTCCGAGTGGACTCAAGGACTGAAGAACAACTGGAGTTGAAGAGGACAACAAGTCACACATCAAGCTGACTTATCTTCACTCCAAAACTCTATATAAGGATCTCATCCCATGGGATCTGGAGGCTGGAATTTTGTGCAAAGAATTGCTGTTGGTTTACAGTTGTGAGTATTGGGTGATTGCTTGAGGGAGGTGAAGAGGAGATTTCTTTCCGTCGGGAAGGTGATGCTGGATTGGACCTCTCACGGTTGTATCACCGCCTGAACCTTACTTCCTTATATTAATAAAGCATTTGAGGTTCTTCTATTCGCATGTGTTTCAATGGTGTATTGTCTTACTTGCGTATTTGATTTATGCTAATCCTTGAATCAATTATGAATGCATGCTTCTTGTAGTTTCCTTTTCTTGTCTTGTTCGCAGGATCTCGTGTAGCTGGGCCCGTGAGAAGACTTGGAGCTGGGAGCGAGCGGCAAATAGAGGAGATTGGATCGACCATTTGCGCAAGACATCGGTAAGTGGATCTCTTCCTTTCATCTCTTGCATGTCATAAAGAAGTAACTTTAGATAGCTTTGCTTCAGCTGTTGCTAAGGAACTATCACCCTTAGAGTGGGATAGGGTCATTCCGTGTTGGATACTTTTCCCCACAACAGACTGGCGACTCCGCTGGGGATCGTGTCTTGTTGGTAGCTTGTGTTTCTTGCTATTCATTTCCTAAACAAAGGGAGTACCGAATCGAACTGCATTCGAATCCTTCGAATGCAAAGTAGAGGGCAGCTACTCTAGCACAGTGCTGGGCATGTTTATGATTTGAAGAGCTGATCCACAAGGACTCTTTTTAGCTCTTTGTGATAGTGTTCATCTTCCTTAATCATCCTCTAGTGTATACTTGGCTGATAGCCTCTGATTTGGCCAAAAACCATTGATTTTTGAGCAAACTGTGACCCGGAATCTGAGAGAGACGAGAGTTGTCTCTTCAGTGCAGCTGCAGCAAAGGCTACCTGCGCTGCAACGCAGGTCCCGAAGGGGCTACCTGCGCTGCATGTCAGATTGACAGTGCAGTACCTGCGCTGATCCAGTTTTGCCTTGTGCAACTGGGGTTCCCTACTGTCTGTTGCCCAGTTTTCAATATTGTTTTTGCAGCCTGTTGTCAACCTGTATACCCAGCTGAAACTACCTTTCTTTGCCTTCATTCCGCCTCAGTTGTATGAAGAAACCGTGATTGTTCTTATTGTATTTCTTGCTTTCATTCACAGTTTCCCGTAGCGAAAGTGAACTAGTCTTGATGTGACCTCTTGGATCTAGGCTTGTAAGAAAGTGTCGTTGTGATTCTAAGAGCTAGTTTATTACTGTTCATGGCTGCTAGAACATTTGCTTTCGTTATATGGTTCGAATTTCAGTATTTCTTGTGTTGAAACGAGTGAATCTTAAGGTGTTCTTTTGATTATTGGACAAAAACTTGTTTTCTTTCACTTGAAATTGAATTCGAAATTGTACAACAACTTTCTTTTTGTAATACATCAACATTAAGGAAGAAGAAAAGAAATACTTGCATTGTGCATGTGCATTTTGACAGTTTGCATGTCGATTTAGGAAAAGTGCATCAGTGTGTGCTCTATGATCTGTTTGAAAAGATGATGTCTTTCTTTTCCCTCAGTAGTTAAGATTTTCATAAGTTGAAAGAATTGAAAAAGCTTGCTTATCATTCTTAGACTGCATTTAGGAGTTGTATCATACATCACGTGGTGATCCATAAAGGCAAACTGCTAAGCAAGATCAACCTAAAAAGAACTGAATTTATCTAACAACGCTTTGAAACATAACGAAACACAGTAGAGGTCTAGGTAGAGACGTGTTCCGGCGTCGTTAAACATAGTGACTGTCGATCTCTACGAAGGTGGGTGATTCCTCCTGAGGGACGATAGCACTAATACGGACTTGTGCCCCCGCGTACCGTCGCGTATATTGGGGGACCCCTATAGGAACAAAGCCTTTATCCATAGGAAGCCGTGTCGGCCGCCCTACTGATCGCGATGCAGTGAACACAGCATTCACGAAGATCGACCACTCATACCGTAAAACGTATTCTGTGGTTTCGCGAAAGGTTTGGCACACCCTCTGCCTAGAACTCCAGAGTAGTTTCTTTTGGCCTTTTTCAAACTCTATAACTGAAAAAGTCCATCCGAGCATTTGTCACTTCGGGCTCGTTAATACATCGAAGGAGACTAGATTCATCTTTAGCTTTTTCTCGACTCTTAAAAAGTGAAAAAGCAAGTTGTGTCTAAAGCGTCGTCATATAAAATTCATTTTAAACGGAACATAATTACCCCTTATTCCTGCGTTGATCTTGAGGTTGAGAACATGGAACGCACCAACCAAGGGATTCCACAGGATGGGAACCCTAGCCCTTTCTCCTCTTGGGAAGAAGTTGGTGCGCCCTACATGGCCACGTTGTCGCTTCCAGGGCTGACAATTGGCCTGCCAGTTTGGCTATTCTCAACCACTGTAGTTCAGAACACCACGGTTCCTGAACAGTCGAATCAACAGTTAGACCAGTCTAGAGCTGCCCTCCAACCTTCCACTTCTTTTAAGTCTTCCTCCGATCCTTCCCCTTCGAAAGGTAGAGCCGCCGAGAGCAGAGCTCCCACGGAGGAGAAGGAGACCGATCTTCCCTCTTCGAAAGGTAGAGCCGCCAAAAGCAGAGCTCTCACGGAGAAGAAGGAGACCGATCTTCCCTCTTCGAAAGGTAGAGCCGCCGAAAGCAAAGCTCCCGTGGAGAAGAAGAAGGAGAAGAAGAAGAAGGAAAAGAAGCAGAAGGAGCCAAGAGCGGCTGGGGGCAAGCAAAAGACATCTAACCAAAATCCACACACAACACAGACCGGGCCTAAATCGCCATGTGTCATATGTAGAGGAGACCACCTCCACCGTGATTGTCCCGGTATTCCCCGGATACTAAGGGACTGGTCCCCTCGTTTGCACAGTTCGGAAGCGTCAACCTCTGACAACCAGGTGGAATGCTTACCGTCGACCAACGAAAGTGAAGGTTCTAGACAACGAAGGGGAATGAGATTCCCCTGCGAACTGTGTGAAGGCAATCACACCCTCCGCCGTTGTCCCTTTTTAGACGAAGCAAAGAGAGTTTTGGAAGATCAATCGGTTGCACCGTTGCTACTTCCTCCTGGATACCAAAAAATCGCGCCAAGTCCTTCGTTGGTCGAAAATACGGCTGCCCCGCTCATAGGGCCAGCTGAAGTGTCAGTCACTGAAAATGAACCTACTGAATCCGGACCGGACGAAAGTCCAAAGGTCGAAACGGCAGTTGACCCGGTTCTCCCTTCAGAAGTTTCATCTTCAAATACCACAGTCACTGAGGATTCATCTTCAGCTGACACCCCTACCGAAGAGAGTAAGGATGACACCGTCCAGATTCTTTTCATCAACACCGATTCTGATGAACATCAGGGCAATGTGCCCACTCCTTTATCGCAGGAAGGAGCATCGTCAGGATCATACCCGACCGTGTATTCGGTCCCACCACCAAGCAACCTGGTTGTGTCCTTTGATTGGAACCAACTAGGCAGACCCCGGTTACCAGCCAGTATACCATTTAGAATTATAGTCCAAATATACAAAATGGTGATGGCTGGGACTATCATTGATGAAGGGGCATCTGTGAGTATCCTGTCCTCTATTGCTTGGAAAGCACTGGGTTGCCCAGCGCTTTTGCCTGAGATAAGGAATCTCTCGGGTTTTGACAAAGGAACCAGTCGACCATTAGGGATTCTACCTAATGTGCCTATTACATTGAAAGGGAAGGCTGTCAAGATGAATTTGATGGTCGTCCAAGGACCCTTGGATTATAACCTACTCCTTGGACGAGACTACATATATTGCATGGAAGCAATAGTCTCCTCACTCTTTCGAATAATGTGTTTTCCATACGAACTAAGAATGGTCAAGATCGTAGACCAACTTTCATTTCCAGGATCACACATCGCAAATAGTCACATACCTATCCTGAATGGTCTCTTTGATCAAGAAAGGTCTCTACCTCCGGTTCTTCTTCCTGATGAGTGCGAGTGATTCGGGAAAGTAGGGCCGGAACCCAGGGGGCATGCATCCTGGTCTGCTGGGGTCAGAAAAAACCTTGGGTGTAAAGTAGAATTTCCGCGGGAGAATATGACTAGTCCGTACCCCGTCCCCCCCTTCATCTTCGTAAAACAGAAGAGCCAGCAAGAGCTCTCATGCAGAAGAAGGGGCAGTTAGGAATGGGGTTGTTCTGGAAAAGGATTCTTTTGTCAAGGTTACTTGTTTGACAAAGGTCATTCACCTTTGTCTAAAAAAGTAGGCTCTGCCAAAGAAGGGGATCCGTTTGCGGCAGCAAGTAGTAACCATCTTTGGATAAAAGGCAAGCCTCACCCATTAAAACAAATGATTTAAAGGATAAGTAGGGGCAGCCTCCAAAGAAAGAGATTCTATTGCTGCAACAAATTGTAACCATCTTTGTGTAACCTAATGATAGACATCGCCGAAGAAAGAGTTTCATTTGCGGTAGAAAACAAAACCATTCTTTGGGTAACCAAAAAGAGGTAAGCCTCACCCATTGAAAACAAGGGTTTTTGACGGACAAGTAGGGGCGACCTTGAAATTAGACTTACACCTGGGGGCATGCAAACCTCTTGGAATGCAAGCACGGGCGGCTATTTTGTTTTTTTTTAGTTTTTAGGTCCCCCCTTTAAACCTGTAGGTCTAACCCGTTAAACTCGTAGGATTAGCCGATACCCAGCTTGCATAAAGAGAGGATATGGAGCAAAGCATAACGAGATGAAGCTCCTTAAAAAATAGCGAGCAACCTACCAGGAGACCTTCCTACTTTATGACTGGTAAAAACGAGCAGTTTTGGCAAAGTTCATGCTCGTTAAAAAATAAACGCAAGATACGAGCAGTTTTGGCAAAGTTCATGCTCGTTAAAAAAATAAACGCAAAACCGAGCAGTTTTAGCAAGAGTTCATGCTCATTAAAAAATAAATGCACATGTGAGCAAGCTTCCCCCAGAGTTCAAGCTCATCAAGAAAAAATGAACTGGTAAATAACCATTTGAGACCGTAAATTCATCAGCCATAAAAGCCTTGGTCGTGTTTGTGCACCGTCACCTCCACTTTTCATTTGGCTGATCATTCACATCCACTTGATTGTTTACCTATTTTGAGGAACAGCTGCGAAGAGTGATTTCACCTAGCCATCCTTGTGACACTGCCGTGATTGGAAAATTCCAACCTGTACCTGGAATCTGCTGCTATCCCTGTTTATCACTCGTTCCTCAAAATACGAGTCTTCTTTGAGCTCTTTTCACTGACTCGTAAAATATGAAAAGTTTGCCGAGTTTTGGCCTTCCAGCTCGTTAAAAGGACCGGAAGAGCTATCCCTCCTCTAGATTTTAATCTTTTTGGACCTGGGGGATTATTGCACAAAAAGATCGAGCGCTTGTCTAGTTCGGCTCGATAAAGATATCGAACATTCATCCCTTCTGTATTGTTTTATACTTTTTCGGACTTAAGGGATTAGATGACGAAAAAGGACCCCTGGAGTCCACTTTATGTACCCTTTTCAGACTCTCTAAAGATGAAAAGGACCGAGTTGTCTTTGTCGCTGGGCTCGTTAAAAATACTAGATAGCGACAAACTTGTCTTTAGACGAGAACGAGTTTCCCTATCGTTAAGCTCGTTAAAACATAGCGATGGGCTTGCCCGAAGGGCAGGTTATAGAACAAGCATATGTTATCCTCCTCAAGCTTGACAAAAATAAAGAGGTACTGGTCAGAAATGACTGGGGAAAAATTGGGAAGAACCTCAAAGCTTAATGGTAGCAAGTCGCTCTTGAACATGACACTTTTGCCTCCGTAAATATCGGGTTGGGTTATTATCATTCACCGGTCCCTTCACCATGGTCTCGCCATACCATCCATACATGGGGTAATGCTACCTATCCATCACATCAGTGTCGTTATATGTTCAAGAGATGTCATTCAGAAAGTGTCAACCGGGTCCCATCCACTACCATACATCATCTTTCATCCTTCCATGACCGCCACCCTGAATCATATTTCACAGATCGTTTTCACCATCATCACTAGCTCCGTTCCGTGTCACTGATGTGGGATTCATTAAGGCCCTCCTTTGATGGATCACTTCTTGTCGACATCAGCTCACTATCCAAGAAGTTGATCTAGGAACACCCCCTCAGTACTTTGAAGCTTGCATGCCTCAATGGCAAGTTTCTCACTTCCGGCGATAGGTATACATTAATGACCTTCGACCGGGAGACTTTGCGTGGTGTTCGACGTCAGATCCTATATTCACGCCACGTGAATTGTGCTGCAGTACCTTGAGGGTCATCATCATTATCGGTGATTCCTCTCGCGCTTGTTAACAGTTTACATTATTGACTGGTAATCAAGCGATGTCTTTCCATGTTCGACTTCAAGAAATTCTCACATGGATCGACTTGTACTAGAGTGAAGATCGGACAAGTTTGAAGACCCCGGATCTAGTTTCATCCATCCGGGCTGCGATATATATTCAGGAGATAAAAACATAGACATGTGCAGCAGATGATCATCCTACTAAAAGGATGATAATTAAAAGCAGAGAATTATCAGTCTATTATCAGACGATCGTCTGTTTATGTACAGCAAATGTATTTATAAAGCTGAGCATGGGAAATGCCCACATCAGCTAGATCATGAAAAGAAAGTATGAAAAGATAATGTATTGTATTGTATTTTGTTACAGGTCACCTCCCGATGATTGAATGAACTTCGGATCCTCCTAATAAAGCATTTCACCCGATAAACGACCTCATACTTTAGGGGGCAACTGTTATAGACATTTTTGTGCCTTACAGCATGGAGCATGAAATGTCAATAATCTGAGGGATCCAAAGTCCCTAAACATGTTGTTCCTACCCCTAGAGGAACAAGGTCAGCAAACCACAGCACTACAGATCAGTTCTCCACTGAAAAACACTCAAAAACAGGTCAATTTTGGATCAAAGCAGCTGCTCCACTAAGCATCTGCGCTGAATGTCAAAAGCTCTATGGTGTACCTGCGCTGCATAGCAAGTGCAACAAAGGCTACCTGGGCTGGGAGTACTATGACATATGGAGGAATCTTTTCTCAATGTGCCAGTGCCCAGGAAGCTTCCAAAATGACACTTGGATCAGAAGATTCGCCTAATGAGGAGTAAAGAGGTTCTAAAACTCCAAGTGGAAGGTAGAAACTCCGAGTGGACTCAAGGACTGAAGAACAACTGGAGTTGAAGAGGACAACAAGTCACACATCAAGCTGACTTATCTTCACTCCAAAACTCTATATAAGGATCTCATCCCATGGGATCTGGAGGCCGGAATTTTGTGCAAAGAATTGTTGTTGGTTTACAGTTGTGAGTATTGGGTGATTGCTTGAGGGAGGTGAAGAGGAGATTTCTTTCCGTCGGGAAGGTGATGCTGGATTGGACCTCTCACGGTTGTATCATCGCCTGAACCTTACTTCCTTATATTAATAAAGCATTTGAGGTTCTTCTATTCGCATGTGTTTCAATGGTGTATTGTCTTACTTGCGTATTTGATTTATGCTAATCCTTGAATCAATTATGAATGCATGCTTCTTGTAGTTTCCTTTTCTTGTCTTGTTCGCAGGATCTCGTGTAGCTGGGCCCGTGAGAAGACTTGGAGCTGGGAGCGAGCGGCAAATAGAGGAGATTGGATCGACCATTTGCGCAAGACATCGTTAAGTGGATCTCTTCCTTTCATCTCTTGCATGTCATAAAGAAGTAACTTTAGATAGCTTTGCTTCAGCTGTTGCTAAGGAACTATCACCCTTAGAGTGGGATAGGGTCATTCCGTGTTGGATACTTTTCCCCACAACAGATATAAACGAAGACGGTGCCCATTTGCAAGTAATGGTGTCCTTGCACTATTAATGGTCGCCAAATTTACTGTCCCATTGTCAAAGACCACATCTACTCATAAGGACCTAGCCATCTAGTGCAGAGCTTACCCTTGAAGTCTTTAAACCTTGAGCCATATAAGAGAGCCCAATCTCCTTTATGGAACTTCTTATTTATAAATCTGTCATGCAACTTAGCTCTCTATTGTTGGATAATCTTTGTTTGTTGGATAGCAACCAACTATTTCTCTTCCAATTCATTGAGCTGGTTTAATCTCTATCTTTGTGCTGTAGCCAAATCCAAATTGACCTGTAATGTTGTCCTTAGTGTCTTCATTTCAAATTCAATGGGGAATAAAGGGTTCTTTCCATACACAAGTTTATATGGTGAGAATCCAATGGTATTACTCCATGTAGTCATGTACACCCATAACGCTTCTAGAAGTTTGTCAACCCAATTTCTTCGATGACTGGCCACAGTCTTAGTAAGGATCCCCTCAATGACTTTGTTAGTGCTTTCTACTTGGCCATTTTCTTGTGGATGATAAGGTGTTGTGATTCTGTGATGGATTTTATATTTCTCGACCAACTCTTGGATCTTATGAGATGTGAACTAGGGCCCTCCATCTGTGACTATCTCCCTGGGTATGCCAAACCGAACAAAGATGTCTTCAAACAGAAAGTCTAAGATAGCTTGCTCTATGGCTCTAGTTAGTGCCTTCGCCTCAACCCACTTTGTGACATAGTCAATATAGACCAAGATGTAGGATCTTTGTCTAGATGAAGGATTAATTGGTCCAACAAAATCTAGAGCCCACTTCTCAAAAGGATATAGGATGATTTAGGGTTGTAACAACATCTCATCTTATTGCTAACAAGAGCTTCATGGAGGCCTCCACTTCGGGTAGTAAAGAAAAACTAGAACCGGAGATGGACCCATCAATGCTTACTACCTTTCTGGAGACATGCATGAAGCTGCTACATGATAGCAAGGTTGTGAAGGGACTGTAAGAACTCATCACTAGATGTGATGGATCAAGGGAACCGTGCGTAGTATGGAAGCTTGGGAAGCATACAACACGAACAGGAAGGGAGATGAGGTTGACTGCACAAATCAGGGAATATGAAATGGATCAGGTGATTCTAGATTTAGGATTGAACATGAACGTACTGCCAAAGCAGACATGGGAGCTCATGGGTAGGCCCGTGTTGTAATGGTCTCCTATTCAATTACAAATGGCTAACCAGCAAAAGATCCTACCAATGGGAAGATTGCAGGGAATAACGGTAGATATCGAAGGTCGAGCGCGCTTGCAAATTTCCAAGTAATAGAGATTGTTGATGATAGCAATCCCTATCTCGTGCTACTAGGAATAGATTGGGCCAGTGATATGAATGAAGTGATAAATCTAAAGAAGCGCAAAATGATTTTTGAGAAAAAGTCAATGTGTGTAGTGATACCTTTAGACCCTACGGAAGGATCGCGTTACACAGAGCCAGTGTGCGATGATGAGAGCAATGATGATCTAGACTGTATCTACAAGATAACTACTCGGGAACAAGATTGGTTAAATCCTACAGCAAATGGCAGGATTTCGTGGGAGCGCAAAAGCTCCTGCACATCAGATTCAGACAAGGAAATAGAACGATGGTAGAATTGGTTACACAAGGTAACCACACTCAATTGCAACATGATGATAAAATCACTACGTTCTGTAGCAATAGAGGCAAGGGATCTACCTATGTATGATGGGTTGACAATGGTGGATGAATTCCTGAACAAATTTAAAAGCGAGGTGCCAGAACAACAACAGTTCAATGCTCTGAAATTGGCACTGCACGATACGCCCGTAAGGTGGTGGGATATGCACCAACAATGTTTTGAGGACTAGCTTGAAAGTAGAAGGGTGATGCTTATATGGTTTGGAAAACCCCAGCTGTAGATGAAAGCCGGGTACGATGGACGAAATAGCCTGCGCGCCCACCTCTCCAGATGGGTACAGGCATATGGCACACAACTTGCACGAACACACACCGTCCTCATGATAGGAAATAGGAAAAATGAGTAGGATTGAGAGAGATGAGGGCATGAAATATTATCTGCAGGGAAGCCTTTGATAAGGTGTGCGAAGTGTTGAACACGGTCCACCATGTGAGATGCACTGACTAGGACCTACATGTACCAACAGTTCTATGGGCTTATAGGACCATGTAAAAAACCCTGACCGCGCGAGCACTTTCGAAGCTGAAGTATGAAGCAGGGGCTATAATCCCTATGGAGCATGCAAAGATTAGTCCGCGCATAACAGCACCCATAGATACGACAATTCACGAAGCCTAGAAATAAGGAATCACATAGCCGCAAGAAAAAGAATATATTGGACGTGAGGAAGAAATCCAACGGCAAAACTTTAGACTCCACGAACTTGAGAAAGAAAGGGTACAATTAAGGAAGAAAAGTGCTATGATGGATGCGCAGGTTAAGAAGCTGGAAGACGAGATACAGGAAGTGTTTCTCGTCAAGAAACCTAGGATGTTAAGGCAAGGTGCGTACGACCATACTGACAAGTTGGAGAACTATCGTCATGAATTGGTTAGTCTACTTCCTTGGCTTGGACTGCATATCGCCAAACGTAGTGACCAAGGTAGCACGTTGCAAGTAGTAAAGTGCGCGATGCAAACCAAAACAATGGAAGGTGAGGATTATTTGCAAACTATGGTGGAGGATGGGATGGAGCCCCACATGGGTGGTACGACCACCTGACTAGCTGTG
Organism: Pinus tabuliformis; assembly: GCA_031772625.1. Classification (NCBI taxonomy): domain Eukaryota; kingdom Viridiplantae; phylum Streptophyta; class Pinopsida; order Pinales; family Pinaceae; genus Pinus; species Pinus tabuliformis. The sequence continues at coordinate 24,008,392 of CM062805.1, forward strand.
GGAAGAACAGTATTAATGCTCCAGGTAGTTGAAAGGAAGCGCGGGACTATAAAATCTTCTGCCAGGGAGCTCCGCGATATTGGGGATGCGCACAGAAGCAGAGCGTCACAAGGTTTGTGACCGTGCACAGAGCACTGCGCTACTACGCAGATTGGCCAGAAAGTGACTATTGAGGTCATTACTCACGATGGGATGTACAAATTGAGTCCAAATGGAGTGGGTGGAGGGCATTTAAGACGTGATTTATGGGCAAGATTTGGGAAAATATGCGGCTAAGAAAGCATTAATGGACCAGAATTGGGGTGAATGGTCGAATTCGAATTCAAAAGGCACTATAAAACACAAAGGGCTTCCTAGCCAAAAACACTTGGTCATTTGAGACTTGAGCGATTGAGTAGAGCACTGAGCATTGAGAGCTGAGCAATAATTAAGCCCTTAAGTTTGCGAGTGACAAATACAGCCTAGATACCATGACAACAACTAAGGATGGTTTGGGAATTGAAGAGGTAACTGTTGGTGAGGCCGCGCAGTCCCCAATGGTGGAGGATGTTCCAAAAGGTGTCGAGTTAGTAGCAGAAATTCCCAAATCACCACGTATGCCAAGGCCCAAGAAGGATAAATAGGCAGTGGCTCCAGTACACGTCCTCGAGGAACCCGTTGTGCAGTAAACTATCGATGGCAGAGAAGGGGAAAGTTGTCACGATAGAAACAGATGAGGAAGAAGAAGATTTACAGGCCCTGATCATCACAGAGGAAGAAGACGAAGGCATGGAGAAGTATATTCCACCTACACGCTCTGCATCTGATCTGGAAATCTAGTCTAGTGTGGTAGAGGTTCCTATCTATCCAGGTATATGTAGCACTTTGTTGTATGCTTTTTCTTTTCTCCTTGGAGGAAAAATACTGTGGAAACTTCCTAGCAGCATGATAATTGGCTATATTTACATACCAAGGTGAGTAAGTAGAAATAGAAAAAGGATATTCATCAGGGAAAGAATATTTAGTGGGAGTGCAACTGTCACCAATAGTTAGCCTAGAAAAAAGGTCAGCTAGTACATTGTCTTTTCCAGACTTATCTACAATAGTGATATCAAATTCTTGTAATAGCAATAACCAACGTATAATCCTACCATTTACAATTGGCTTATTCATTAAAAAATGAATGGTAGAATGGTTAGTGTGTACAAATACTTGATACCGGGTGATGTAATGGCGAAATTTATTCATGGCATGCACGACTGCTAAGAACTCCTTCTCGATCACTGTGTAGTTGAGCTCAGTTGGGGTTAGATTTTTTCTTATGTAGTAAATAACATAAGGTCCTTATCCTCCAGTTGGCCCAAAAAAACACCTACAACAATATCCAATGCATCCGTAGTTATGTGAAATGACATTTCCCAATTAGGTCCTCGCAAGACTAGAGCTGTTAATACACAACATTTGAGTTTTAAGAAGGCCTGCTCACACTTCCCTGCCCACAAGAAATAAACATAATTCATGAGCAAGGAAAATAATGGTGATGCAATTTTTGAAAAAATTTCTATAAATCTCCTGTAATACCCTGCATGCCCCAAGAAACTACATACCTCTTTTTGCATTTTGGGGGTTGGAATTTTTAGAATTACCTCTATTTTTGTAGGGTCTACCTCGATTCCGTAAGCAAAAATGTAGTGTCCAATCACGATCCCTTTAGTCATAATCATGTGACATTTCTCAATGCTCAAGGAAGCATTAGTCTGTACGCATTGTTATAGTACTTTTTCCAGATTGACTAATGTTGTTTCAAAAGCACCCCCATAAAGTGTGAAATTGTCCATGAAGATTTCCAAGCAGTCATTCAATAAGTTAGAGAAAATTCCTAGTATTTCCCTTTGAAAGGTTCCTGGTGCATTATAGAGCCCAAAAGGAAGTACTCTATATGCGTAGGTTCCCCAAGGACAAGTAAAGGTCATTTTATCCTGGTCTTCTGGGGAAATCTGTATCTGATTTTAGCCACTAAATCCGTCCAAAAATGAAAAGAATTTCTTTCAGGAGAGAGTATCGAGGACCTGATCTATAAATGTTAAGGGAAAATGGTCCTTCTTAGTAGCCTTATTGAGTTCTCTATAATCAACACAGACTCCCCACTTTCCATTCTTTTTAGGAATGATGACAAGCGATGGCACCCACTAACTGTCAGATATTGGATAAATAAAATTATCACTTAGGAGTTTTGTAGTTCTTCTTTCACCACCTCCTTTAGTGCAGGGTTCATGCGGTGCTATGGATGTCTGACTGGTTTGCAACCATCCTTCAAATAAATATGGTGATTGCATAGATTAGGGTGGATCCCTTTCATATCTGTATAATCCCATGCAAAAGCCTTTTTATACTTCTGTAACAGTTGTAACAACCATTGGTTTTGTTCAACATTCAGGCTGGGATTAACATTCAAAAACTTTCCAGATTCGATCTCAATTGGACTACTAGCAATATTCCGAGCGATCCTCATTTTTTTAGAATCTATATCTTCCACCTCTTCTTCCTCATTTGCATTTTTAACAGAAGCATAGAAAGTGAATTACTAATAAAACCGTTAATGACATCATCTTCTGTCTCATTTTTTAAATACTGGGATTTCCCCAGAGTGAGGGGTGGCAGGGAAAGAGCTGACTTGGGCTCAAACTCATCCCACCAAGGGTTGTACACATCCATATTTAGTTTTGGGGGATAAATATTAAGGTTCTATGTTGCCTGGCCATTCGAGATCACCATGGATCTCGTCTTGCAGCTTATAAACGTGTCTAGAGTGGCTAACCAAGGTCTCCCTAGGATCAAAGGATGCCCCCCCAAATTGGTTTTGGGTTGTAAGATAAGAAAATCAGCCGGATATCTCCAAGAAGCTATCGTAATCACTATATCCTTTAGCATCCCCTCGGGTTTAACACGGGACCTATCTACTAATTCAAGCACAGTAGGAGTATTTCTAAGTCCCTGTAGCCCGAGAGCGATAGAGAGATCATTCATTATTACATTAATGGAAGCCCCAAGATCGATCAATGTGTTGGCTATGGGTTGATCATTAATGTAGACAGTGACTGTAGGATCTCCTGGATCATTGTACATAGTAAGGAGAGGCTGAGAAGACATTAATTCGGATAACTTTCCCATCACATGTATGGTGGCAGTGTCTTTAGGCTTCCTCCCAAGTTTCTTGATGCACAAATCTCTCACTGCCTTGGTATAGAAGGGTACTTCTTTAAGAGCTTGCAGCAGAGGAATTCGTACATACAAATTTTGCAACTCCCTAAGAAAATCAGATTCAAGCTATGAAGTCATCCAAGGTTCAGCCAATCTCTAAGGATATGAGGGGTCTTGCATTAAAATAGTCAAATCTATCGTTATAGGTTTATCATCCTTACCCAAATTTGTTGTTACAGCCGTAATAGTTCTTCACGGGTCGGCTGTTACAGATGTAACAACTTCCTCTAGATCAACTATTGTAGGCACAATAGCCACCTCAGAGCCTCCAACATCTCCTCTGGATGGTTCACAGTCCTCCTCTGTAATGATAGGGGAGTGCCTAGGGTTAATTACCATGCCCGATTGCAATTTTATTTCATTAAGCCCCACAGGGGTAATAAGGTAGTTTTGGAAGGTTATTAGAGCCTCTATGCCCTAAGCTGCATTATTGTTTGGGTTTGAGTTAGGTTCCATAGGTAGTTGGGGTTGCACAGGTGGTGGAGGAGAAGGAGCTTGGAAAGGAGGTAATTGCAGTTGTTGTTGCATGGGTGGTCCAGGCAGAGCTGAATTCTAGGCATTTCCTCTCCAATTCTAGTTCCAAGGGTATGGTTGGGGTTGAGGATATTGAACAGGAGGAGAAGGAGACCATTGGTTCCAGGGTGAAGGAAAATGTGTTGAAGGAGGAGAAGAATATTGCCATGGATATTGCTAGTTATTATATGCATTGTTCCACACATTGAAAGAGGAAAAGTCTTGAGACATACCTGGAGGTCGCAGTTGCCATGGCCTCCTCGGTGCGATGAAGAGGACCGCACCTCTTCACTTGACTTTCTGAGTACTACCTTTAGTCTCGGAAGCTCCGGACATTGCTCTATCGAATGCTCCAGCTCGTAGATATAACACAGAACAATGTAAACTTTGAAACAGGAACTGATACTGTTACCCGTTTCGTAGAGATAGCAAAAAATTGACCCGATTTTGAAAAGGGGCGATGCAGAACACACATATTTTTTTTAGAGCATAGTTTTTGGCACTTTAAATAACCGATACGATTACCCGTTTCGTAGGGGTAGTAAAAATGTGATCTGATTTTGAAAAGTGGTAATGCATAATACAATTCTTTTTTTGGGAGCATATTTTTGACACTTTAAATTTTCTTATGTATCAAATAAAAACATTTGGTTTTAAATGTTAGTGATTTTCATACTGATTTTGAAATGTGCTGATGCAATGTGTTGATGCAACACAACTTTTTTTTAGAGAACTTATTTTTCACACTTTAAAATTTATTATGTTTAATTTTTTTGAATTTTGATTACTTAAAAAAAAACAAATATAAAAATATATATAAAAAAGACAAAAATAAAAATAAAAAATGTTGAAAAAAAAATTATCTCATAGACCATAAAAGAATTTGGAAAAAAAAAAAAAACAAACAAAATTTTATAAAATATATCTAAAATTAAGTTAAAAAAAAAAAAAAAACTTAGATTAAAAAGAATAGAAAATTAACCAAAAAAAAATAAAACTAGTAAAATTAATATTAAAAACATTTTAAAAAAACAAAAAAAAACTCAAAAAACATTTAAAGTTTTAAAGAAATATGTATTTTTATTTAAAAAAAAAAAAAAAAAAAACAAAAACAAAAACAAAAAAACAAAACAAAACTTTTTTTTATCAAGCTTACATTTTTTTATTTAAAAACAAAAAAATTAAAGATTAATTTTTTCTTCTTTTTCTTCTTTTTTTTCTTTAAATAATTAATTAATTTATTTATTTTTATAAAAAATAAAAATTAAACATATATTTTTTAAACAATTTAAAATAATAATAATAATAATAAAGAAATAATTTTTTTTATTATTATTAAAAATTAAATCATTTAAAATTTAAGAATTTAAAAATTAAAAATTAAAAAAAATTGATTTTTTTAACACTTTTTTTTTATTTAAAAAAAGAAAAAAAAAAATCCTATGGCACCTTTGCTCGCCCGGCGCCCATGGTGGCATGGCCCTAGGCAGAGGGCCTGCGCATAGGTCCTCTGTCGGCTCGCCGCCCGTGGTGGCACGACCCTAGGTAGAGGGTCTGCGTGCAGGCCCTCCACCCAGGGTCGCGTCAATACAGACAGCAGGTGAGCGGAGGGGCCACGAGATTATTATTATTACTATATATATTTTTTATTTTATTTTATTTTTTCTGTACAAAAAAAACAATTTTTTTTAATAATTTTTTAGTTTTTTTTAAAATAAGTTTAAAATTTTTTAAATTTTAAATAAAAAAAAATAAATTTTTTTAAAATAAAAAAAAAATAAATTTTAATGATTTGTTAAAAAAACATATTTATTTTTTATTTTTTATTTTTTTTTTCTTTTAAATAAAAAATGTAATTTTAATAAAAAATAATTGATGTTTTGTTTTTAAATCAAAATTAGATATTTCTTTATAAACTGTTTTTTATTTTTTTAATTTGAAAAGACATATATTTTATGCCACTTTAATATTTTTTTGTGTTTTTTTTTTTTTTTTTTTTTAATAATTTGAGTTTATTTCTGTTTTTTTAGTTTTTTTTTTTTCAATATTAATTTTACTAGTTTTTAATTTTTTTTTTGGTTAATTTTCTATTTTTTTTTAATCTAGTCTGGCTCTTTTTCTTTTTTTTTCCCTAGTTTTTGTTAGTTTGCTTTTTTTTTTTTTGTTTTAACTCAATTTTCTATATATATATATATATATAATTGTTTTTTCCAAATTCTTTTATGGTTTATAAGATTTTTTTTTTTTAACTTTTTTTTTTTTTTTTTTTTGTTTTGTTTTTCTTTTTATATATATTTTTATATTTGCTTTCTTAAGTAATCAACATTTTAATCTTAATTTTAGTACTTTTTAATTTCTTTTTTGTTAATTTTCTATTTTTTTTAAATTTAGTTTGTTTTTATTTTTTTTTTGGTTAATTTTTTTTAAATTTTTAAATTTTTACTTAATTTCATAGTTTATTTTAATGTTTTTTTTTTCATTTCCATATATATATATATATATATATATTGCCAATTTTATTTTTTATTTTTTATTAATTTTTTTATGGTTTACAAGATATATTTTTTTTTCCATTTTTTTTTTAAATATGCTTTTTTACTATTTATTTGTTTATAATTTATATATATATTTTTAGTTTTTTAATTCTTATTTAATTTATTTTTTTTTTTTACATTTTTATGATTGATTTTTTTTTTTGTCTTTTTTTTTTTTTAAATATATATTTTAATTTATGTTTTGTTTTTTTTTTTTTAACTTTTTTGTTTGTTTGTGTTTTTTCATTGTTTTAATTTTTTTATTTTTAATTTTATTTTATGTTTTCATTATTTTTTTAAATTTTAATGTTTTTCGAGGTCATGATAAAAATATTTTACATCAATGTTGAAATTTTATCCTCGAAAAAAAAGGTGTTATCCTAGCATCAACACTTTTTGTTTTGAGGGTGTTTTTTGGACAATTTTTGCACAAAAAATTGGTTTTCACCACCATTTTTAAAACATGTTGAAAATTTACCCTAGAAAAAAAAAGGTGTTATTTCAACATCAACACTTTTTGTTTTTAGCACTGTTTTTGATGTTGTTATGGAGTTTTTTGGCTAGAGTTCTCGTTTTGAGTTTATAGTTCTCATTTCAAAGTTTACATTGTTACAGGTTGATGTTGTTCAATTCGCATTCCCTGAAAGGATGTTTCTTCCGGCAAGTTGGACAGAACACAGCCAGGGGTGTGTCAGCTTCTGCTTGTGTCTTCTTGATCTGTGCTATTGTTATCTAGGTCGAGAGAGTACTGAGGATATCGGTCTTGAAATTTTCAAACAAATTCCTGATCTCTGCTCTAGTTACTCCTTCGCCTATAGATTTTTATATGCGGACAGAGGCATCCTGAATTGTACTCCTTCCTTTGGACGATCCTCGAGAGCATCTTAGGTAGAGCTTTACAATTTCAGCGAATGGCTCTTGTGACATATCACCTTTTCCAAATAGATTCAAGATCTCAAGGCAGTCATCCCTCATTCCTCTGATGAATATAGTCTTCAAGATTTCTTGGTCTAAATCGTTGTGTTTAGACCTCTGCAGATTATAGTGGAACCATTCCACATAATCTTCCAGGATTTCATCCTCCTTTTATGTCATTCTAAATATCTCTTCCCTTAAGTCCTTGGTCCTACAATAGTCTTGGTACTTTGACAAGAACATCTCCTTCATATCATTCCACGTTGAAATAGAAGCGGAGCCCAATCCCATGAACCATCTCAAGGCTGCCCCTTTTAAGGTAGCAGGAAATAGCTTTAATTTCTGAGCATCTGCTGTATAATCATAACTTCTACATAAGACATCAAACTCAAATAGAAATGTATCTGGATCTTCCACAGTCATCCCCTGAAAGGATGGTAAGGATGATAGAGGAATATTTTTCATAGGAGCTTCACCTCTAATATTCCTGATTGGGAACTCAAAGGTGGTGATAGTGGCGTTTGTTTTAGCATTGTTATCATTGTTGTCCCCCATGACTAATTCTTCTAACCCTTGTTGTAGCATATGTCCTTCGAGTTGTGTTTGTGATGGCCCTGTAGATGTGGTTAGTGCCTCAGATACCCCTAGGGCTGGCTGTTTCACCGCACTACCTGTATCTGGATATTGATAAACCAACAGGTGCTTTTTTGTCTCAGGTGTCTGATGTTCCCCCTCAATTTCCCCTTGCCCCTCGGTCCTCAAATTCTAGCTATTAGCTTCCTCTTCTTTCTCACGAATTGAATTCTTGGTATTGGGGGTATGAGTGCTAGCTTTATAATGATACGGTCCTGAGATGGAGGAATTAGAGGTTTCTGTTTTCACTGTGGGAGTAACAACTTTCTGCGGCCCTATTTTCCTTGCATTCCTTTGAGAGTTGGATTGTTCTTTTTACTCCTTGGAGATTAGTTCCTGGATAAATGTCTTCCTTCCTAAATCTTCACCCTTCCTTTCCTTTTTAGGACTCGTTTTTCCTGTGACTTATTAGAGTGGGAGTGATTTCAGTGTCTCTATAATTCGTACAAGTGCACACATGGACCCTATGTGTTACACTAAAAAATGTCACCTTGACTACTTACAGTTAGTATGGCTCAAATCAACAGTCATGCTACCCTCTTAGGCAAGTCTCATGCCTCTGTTATCCATCTCAAACTCAAAGAAGAGAGAAAGTCTTGTAAAAACTATGTTTATCTCTGGGGTCGCAGGTTCTCTCTAGCCTTACCTGCGGGGACGCTGACCATGTTCACAAAATCTGCGTCCATGGACGCTCTGTATGTTAAGGGACAGGTGCGTCCCTCTGTAAAAGGCAAAATGCGCGAGTTTTATCTTGAAAAAGTTACTTGTGGTTACTTCTAGAACATTCTAGAGGTCGGTTTGATGAAATGGATGCGCCTCCAGTTGGTTCATGTATCTCTATTAAGGGGGAACTTATCCCATCAATAAGGGAGCTATCCCACCCATAGAGGGGGATGATCCCATTGATAGTGGACCTGAATAACCTCTTTACAGCACTATAAATAAAGGCATTGAGCCAGAAGGAGAGGAGGTTGGAGCTATACATTTTCTTTGGGTAAATGCTGCAGGATTTAGGTCTTCCATTAGAGCCTTTGTGAGGAGAGATTGTCTTCACTTGATTCTACTTGGGAGAGGGTGAGCTTTGTCAAAGTAGAGGAAAACCCTTGATGGACCCTGGGAGGAACTTGCACAACACCAAGGCCAGGTTGTAAGAGTTTCTTTGTTTCGTTATTAATACAAACTGGTTTATTTTTCTCAATAGCTTGTGTTAATGAGTTATTTCATGTGTTCCTTGGTCTGCATGTTGAATATATGTTTTATTATATGAAATGCAAGTGCTTGGTAATTGTTTGATTGTTTGTGGTTGCAGGAATTGACTTGAAGGAGGAGCTCATCCGGATCGTCAAGAACGGACTTCAACAACAGCGTTTTGGAATAAGGTAAGCCTAAACACTTGTAGTTTTCATGTTGTAAAAGGTGTATTTAGAGAAAGATCACTCCATTTTGTCTTGTTTGTCATTAGAATGTCTTAGACTTCTAGGAAGGTCAGTCGTGTCCGCACCCTTGACAGATTCCGTGTGACAAATTGGCGACTCCACTGGGGAATCCATTAATGAGAGAGTCTTTTCCTTTATATGAACTTTGCTTTGAGAAAATCATTTTTATTTTCTGGTTTTTGACTGTGAGAATTAGTATTTGGGTGGCTTAGCTGTAGATTTAGTTGGCTTTAGTTTTTCTTCCTTTTTCCAGAAGGACGCAGTCTCTGTGTGCTGCACAGTGCGTCCTTGGACGCGCTGTTGTCGACTGCACAGTGCGGGGCCGCACCTGTGACAACGGGTGGCCTGCGTCTTCCTGTAAAAGTTAAGAAAATTCCATTTTTGCCTTAAATTACTTTTAGATTTTGTTTTTTCTTAGTGTTTTCTGCCCAGATCCTTTAGTACCCTGTCAAGAATTCTCACCTGAACTAGTTTTGTGAGCTTTGAGTGTTTTAGTGGTTTTCAACGAAGTTTAGACCTAGGGTTTGATTTTTGGAAAGGCTTTGTAGTGACTTTGAGCTTAGAAAGTTGTCCAGCCTTAGATATCTCTGGTTAGTCAACCTTCTTAGAAGTTGAGCCTGCCGTAAAGTCTCCTTGTTTGAGCAACTTGTCATTTGAGTTGTTTTGGGTCAAATTTCGAATTGCTTGTTTTTAAAGTATTGATTTCCATTTTCAAAAAGGACAAAAAGATTAGAATTTTGTTTTGACTAGTTTTTGGTTCTGCAATAAGCTAGTCCTTGATTTGATTGTGATCAAGTAAAACACCTTAGAAATAATCATTGTTAGTTTTGGCCTCGTTAAGATTGCTTAGAGTAAATTTGCCTTTAGTTTGCTTATGAGTGCATTTTCATAGATTTTAAGAGTTGTTAAGATTGATTTTTGGTTATATTAGATTTATTTGCTTTATTAAAAGAAAAATACAAAAACATCTTCTTAAAAAGTCTTGTTTCAAGTAGCTTTTTGTTTTCAAAAGAAGAAAAGAGTTTTTTCGTGCATGTAAAGAGAAGTTATGTTTTTATGCTTGGAAAAGAAAAACGAATTGTTTCTTTGATTGTCTTCAATTAAGAAGTTGCTTTTATAAAGATTGCATTCTCTCAACTTTTTAGTTAAGCAATTCATCGAAAAAGTAAAGTAGTGGATAAATCATTTTAGGTGCATTTTGTAGTGGTTTCGAGTCGAGTCAACACACCACTAGTTTCACTTCCATCACCTTTTGACTTAAGAAACAACCTTAAAAGTAACGCTTAAATTAAAATCAATCTAGTAATCTTTATTTTTCTAGGGCTCTGAAGCACCAACATAGCTTAGGCTAGGGTCTTGGAGTAGGTGAGTACTTAACTCTCCAAGACTACAAAACCAAACAGATAGTCTATCTTGAGTAGAACAAATCCAATTGTTTCAGTTACATTCTGGGAAAGCTCCTCTTAAAGGAGAAACACGAGCTCGTGTCCGAACCAGTGAGGGGATCATTCCTCCCTCGTTGGGAACGACGCCAGGCAGTACGTATTACAAACGGTAAACCTCGGATTAACCATTGTCGAGGAGCCAGGGGTCACTTATCGGTAAACCTTGGATTGTTGTCAAGGAGCCGGTAAGGGGATTGGAGCTTGCTACTCTGCCCTTGCGTGCTGTCGGAGTTTAGACTGTTCCCCCAGGTGTAATTGTTGTGATTGGTAACCTTAGTGGCCATAATATCTAGGATTCTACCCAAGGTGACGGTGGAGGGAAGGTCCCACTGTACCTGGAGCAGACGTCGGTTATACTCACTTGGATTTTCTGGGGGGTTCGCTTCACTTCGAGACGGTTAAAGTGGAGGAACTTGGTCCAGTCTATTCATTAAGCAGGTTGCCGGGGTAACTGTTCCACCCACTATTTCTGTACTGAATCCTGCGAGGTTGGGCCTAATCACCAACTAGCGCTTTTGGTCCGGAAGACTACTGTTTGTGTGTGGTTTGACGCTCTAGATTATTTAGGCGTGTGCTTCAAATTTGATTGGTTCTTTAGAAGACTTTAGGTGGTTTGATTTGAAATTTTTTACTTTGATTTCGTGTGTTGTAGTTAAAATCTTTAATTGTGGCGGAATTACCGAGACAGTCCCGTAGACTTCGGGGCAAGTCTCCTGAGATTGTTACCGGAATAGATTTGTTAAGAAAACTCCGTAAATCGCGGGGTGAATCTCCTGAAGACATTCCGGGTCATTTAGAAGGGTTAAAGGTCCTTGTAACTCCTCCTAGTGGCAGTAGAGTAGGTTCACCTGAAGAAGGAGAATCTTCTTTGGTAGTCCATCCAGATTACCAAAGATTAGAAACAGGTTACAATCCCGAAGCTGTTACAGTTTCCGAGCTTGCTGGTAGTTTTTCATCTGCCAGTGAAACAGGCGAAGAACCTGAAATTTCAGAACCTGTTACTCCAACTCCTAGTGTTCCTGATTCACCAAGAATAGAAAGAATTATCACCGAAAATCTTCCTGTTGGATTAATTGCTATAGAAGAACTTGTTCCAGAGGAAGAAATAGGCGTTTCTGATTCTGAAGATCTAATTACCCTTGATCTAAGGGAGCGTGAATCCATCTTTTACAGTCCTCCTAGAAGTGAATCTTGGTACCTTGCATTAACCAATTTTTTAGACAACTCAGTAGGTTTTTCTACACCTCGTACTCCGGTTCCACCTAGAGGAATTCATTCTCCTGTAAATATGTCTGGTCAGTCATCTGTGTTTTCACAAAGTCCTGAATCATTTTTACATGGCGGTCCTTCTGTTCCTACTGGGTATCAATCACTTTCTGGTACCTTTGCGGGAGCATCTCCTCAACCTGTTGATCATGGGTTATTAGTTGGAAACAGTGGTAATGTACCATTGAGTATAGGTGAAGTTTATATGATGTCAGGTTCAACTCCCATTAACCAACCTCAAGGTGGCCAATTACCGCCTGGGGGGCAACCTTCGTTAATGCCTGGGGGGCAACCTCAAGGTACTTCATTTGTGACTGGGGGGCAACCTCAAGGGTATCAACCCCAAGGGTATCAACCCCAGCCTCAATATGTACCCCAAAGTCAACCTCAGTATCAGTATCAACCTCAAGGATGGCAACCTCAAGGATGGCAACCCCAAGGGTATCAACCCCAAGGGTATCAACCTCAAGGATACCAACCTCAAGGTCAAGGTCAACCCCAGTATTCGTATTTACCTCAAGGTTATCAACCTACGGGTCAATACCCTGGTCAAGGTTATCAACCACCTCAAGGGCAATCATATGGGACTACACCTTACAGTTATCAACCCTATCCTCAATACGGCTATGGATCTCAGTATCCTCAACCTGTTACGAGTCAATACCCTGGAATGTTAACATGGGATCCGTCACAGGGTCAACAGATGTCGCAACCAAGTATACAGTCGGTACCTCAAGCAGGACAACCTGCAGTTCCTGGTCCACCCCAGCAACCGCAACCTGTCCAGTCAAGTGTTCAGACCCCTGTAACTTCTGTAGTTACTCAGCCGCCAATTGCACCGAGTACTCCACCTCACACGGCTGCAGCAACTACCGCTTCATCTACCATGCTTACTTCTGGAGTATCGGCAGCTCCGGTTTCTACTGTCCCTGTAACCACTCCTCAGACATCTGTACCGTTGTCTGGACCCACGGTTCAAACCACAGTCCAGATGCCTGCAGGCCAACCTGGTACAAGTACGGTTGTTACTACTCAACCTCAATTTGTTCAACCTCCGTACCAGGGACAGTATCAACCTGGGCAAGCTGCCCAACAACCGGTTTACCAGTATCAACCGTATCCTGGGTACAATTATCAACCACCTCAGCAACCCCAGTACGGTCCGGTTAATCCTGGTTTTCCAGGAGGATATAATATCCCAAATGCGAATCCTGTTCCTAGTTATCCTGGATATCCTCCTCCTGGGGCTGGTATTGTGACTCAGAGTTTCAGAGATCCTAACCGGCAGTTACCATTTATTGCGACTTTAGATTTACCCGACTTGACGCGCCTAACGAACGATCCAATTCAATATCTTCCGTTCTGGCCGCCAATGCCAAATAAGTTGCCCAGCGATATACCCAAGTTCGAAGGTAAGTCTGGAGAGGATCCGTCTAATCACGTGATGACTTACCACCTCTGGTGTGCATCAAATTCCATCTCAGATGATTCTATCCGCTTACGTCTTTTCCAGCGTACACTCATTGGTCTCGCAGCCAAGTGGTACATTGAGTTGCCACGGGCTTCTTTTTACAACTTTAGCCAGTTAGCTACTTCATTCTTAACTCATTTTCAGTTACCAGTCAGATACGATAATGGTACGGAATTATTAACTTCGCTAAAACAATCGACATCCACGTACATTTCTGATCACATCCATGAGTGGAGACGTCGAAGAAGATTAGTGAAAGTTTTTATCCCGGACCAAATTTTAGCTGAATGGTTTGTAAAATCATTATTACCAAGAATTACTGAAGATGTAGCTAAGGCCGGCGTAGTTACTGAGGAGCAAGTCATTGCTCAGGCACAATACCTTGACTTAGTTTACACTCAGTCGGGTACGTTACACGAGAAAATTCCGGATCTTCCAAAGTCAAACCAAATCGCTGCTGCTCCTTCGGGATCTCATGCCGCTGATGGTATGATCGGTATCGTGACTACGAAGAGTAAGAAGAAGTCTTCCAAGACCTCCAATACTCCAATTATCACTTTGCCTGATTCTCCGACAGGAGAGTCTTCTCCTCCTGAACTTACCGCCGACATTCACGCTGTAGAGTCATCTACGGCCAAATCCAAAAACGGTGGAAAGAAGAAAGGAAAGAAGAAGGCTAAAGCAGACAAGGCTCCAAAGGAGAAAACGGAAAAGTCGGAAACCAATGACGAAAAGCGCAAACCTCGTTATCCTTGTCTCATTTGTGAAGAAGATCATTTTACGAGAGACTGCCCTCATCGGGCCGAGGTAGTGAAAATAGTTAAAGGTTCTCCGACTCCTGCTGTGTTAAAGAATCCATTCCCCGAGCAGGAAAATAAGATGATAGGTTCTTCTTCGAATGCCAGTGAAGAACCCATTTTGATGATGTCTCATGTCAGGATTGCGACTCGATCGCAAGATTATGGTAGTAAGGCTCCTGTTGATGGTAAAGAAGCAGAATCTTCTCACTCTAACCCATCAACCTCAGCTCCTGGTTCCGATCCACTACAGATCGAAAAACCTAACCCAGACTTAGTGATTAAGCCGCCCGCCAAGGGTGTACTTCGAAGGTCTGCTTTCAATCCACATGCGAGAGCAGCCCAGAATTACAACATTGTTGAAGACTTAGCTGTTTCACCTTCAGCAATGTCGGCACTCGAAGTGCTGCAATCATGTCCAGCGCAACGAAAATTGCTTTTGTCGGCTATTGGAGCTGTCGATGTTCAGGACCCGAACCTAATGATCTTTGATCTAGAAAGTAGTACACCGCGTCTCCCCCATCAAATGGCTTTCCAAATTCCAGTGATAGTCAAAAACAGGCCTATTCATCGGACTGTGATTGATGAGGGAGCTTCTACGTGTATTATGTCGATTCAATGTTGGAGATCGCTTGGTTCTCCTTCGTTGAACCAATCCCCCACCATCCTTAAGGCCTTTGATGGCCGTGGGTTCCGTCCGTTTGGTATTCTACAAGAATTGCCTATAGGGGTCGAAGGTAAAACCGTTAGTCTGGATGTGGAAGTGGTTGATGCCCCTCTAGACTACAACCTTCTTTTGGGTCGAAGTTGGTCATATGCTATGACAGCGGTCGTTTCATCGGTCTTCAGAGTCATTAAGTTTCCACATAACGGTAAGATCGTGACTATTGATCAGCTGACATACTTTTCATCCGACCCAACCTCTTTAGAAACTATCCAGCATGTTGGTAAAACGACAATCCCTTATAGGGACATTGGTGTAGGTTTAGTTAAGGATTCCGGTTTACTGGGAACTTTTCCTCTCCCTCCACTCAATGCAGACCCTTCGTTTGCAACAATTCATATGATCACGTCAGAAAACATTATTTATGATGATCCTTGGTATGTTCCCTCTGACTCTGAGCTAGACTCACTCGGTGATGTTATGCCGTTGAGTCCGTATGAGATTGCTTATGAAGCTCTTATGTCTTTTACCGACTTTCATTCAACCGACCAAATGAATGTGGTCAGTGAAGAGTCACTTTTCACCTCACCCTTAGAACGGATAACGTTTCCCGAAGAAGTGTCATCTGACGAACAACTTCGCGAAATCCTAAGTGTAGATGATCTACCATGGGAAGATCTCCATCACAGATCTTCGTTTTTACCTAAGGATGATGCATTTGAAAATGATTTTTCATCTATCTTTACCGCTGAATATGTCAAAGACGCTCAGGATCCAACGAAACATTCTGATTCAGAGCTGAATTTAGGGAATATTTCTCGTACTATTCCCATTGATATTTCAGTGAAGCCCGGAATCAAGGAGAACATTCATATAGGTGCCGCATGTACTGACGAAGAAATCCAAACTTACAAGGCCCTATTCCAAGAATTCCGCGACGTGTTTGCCTGGTCCTACGAGGAAATGCCGGGAATTGATCCTGCCATTGTTGTTCATGAAATCAAAACCTACCCGGATGCTAAACCCATTCGGCAACGGTTGCGTCAGATTCACCCTCGAAAAGCAGCTGCAATCAAAGCCGAAGTCGAAAAGCTGTTGAAAGCAGGTTTCATTTATCCGATCCCGTTAACGGATTGGGTATCGAATATTGTTCCCGTCAATAAAAAACAAGGAACAATAAGAATCTGTATCGATTATAGGGATATCAATCGAGCTTGTCCAAAAGACAACTATCCTACGCCTTATATCGATCAAATTATTGATGATTGTGCCGGAAGTGAGATGTTTTCCTTCATGGATGGTTTCTCAGGTTATAATCAAATCAATATTCTACCTGCCGATCAACCAAAAACGGCATTCATTTGTCCATGGGGGACATTTGCTTATTGCAAATTACCTTTTGGCCTTAAGAATGCCGGTGCTACTTTTCAACGGGCCATGTCTTATGCATTTCATGACATCAAGCACATTGTGCAACCCTATCTCGATGATTTGCCTGCTCATTCTTTACACGAGCTGATCACCTTGTCCATTTACGAGCAATCTTTATGAGGTGTAGGCATTATCGAATTCGGTTGAATCCCCACAAGTGTGTTTTCTGTATAGAAACAGGTCGATTGCTGGGATTTGTTGTTTCCAAAACCGGCATTCGCGTCGATCCCTCGAAAGTCGAGGCTATCATCCAATTGCCTCCTCCTTCGAGTTTGCGCCAACTCCAAAGTTTGCAAGGGAAAGCGAACTTTTTACGCCGATTCATCCCTAACTACGCCGAGGTCACTAAAGGTTTTACACGGTTGTTGAAACAGAACGTACAATTCTTTTGGGACGAGATTGCTCAACAATCTTTTGATGCATTAAAACACGCGTTGACCCATGCACCGTTATTGCATCCTCCCAACTACAACCAGGACTACTTCTTATACCTCGCAGCTTCGCATTCCACCATTGGAATGGTGTTAGTTCAAGAAGATGAATTCAAGGCAGAGCATGTGATATATTACCTTAGCAGAACCTTAAATCCAACTGAGTTAAAATATTCACATGTGGAGAAATTGGCCCTGGCAGCCGTTCAAGCTGTCCAGCGTTTTCGTCACTACATTCTTCTCCGCAAAACTACTGTTATTTCGGATTGCAACCCTATGATTTATATCTTGACAAAACAACTGCTAGGGGGCAAGTACTCTAAATGGATCGTCATCCTGCAAGAGTTCGACTTGGAGTTTGAGAAGTCCAAGTCTAAGAAATCTTTAGTTCTTGCGGAATTGATGTGTGATTTCCCGAGTGCTGACACAGAGACTGTGGCAGAGGAGTCCATTGCGGACGAATCTTTGTTTCTTATTAGCACTGTAGATCCGTGGTATGGGGATATAATCATCTATCTCCAAACCCAAACCTTTCGGCCTGAAGCTTCCAAGGAAAACCGTCGAAAAATTCGGTTTCAATCCCAGCAATACAGAATTATTGGAGATACACTTTATCGCCTGGGGGCAGACTTAGTTTTTCGACGTTGTTTAACTCACGATGAGGCTGAGAGAGTTTTGAATGATTGTCACTCTGGAGCATGTGGCGGTCATATGTCTGGGTATGCCACAGCTCAGAAGGTGTTGCGCGCTGGCTATTTCTGGCCGTCTATGTTTAAAGATTGTATCCTTGCCGTCAGAAAATGCCACAACTGTCAAGTGTTTGATCGCAAGATGCGCGCTCCACCTGCTCCTCTCCACCCTATAATTGCCGCTGGTCCATTCGCCAAATGGGGCATTGACTTTATTACTTGTAACCCTCACTCGGCCGGGGGGCATGCGTATATCATCCTTGCGGTTGATTATTTTACTAAGTGGGCCGAGGCGATGCCTACATTCGACGCAAGCGGCAAGACAGCTGCACTTTTCGTATTCAATCATATCATAACTAGGTTTGGTGTCCCACAAGCAATCATTACGGACCATGGAAGCCATTTTCGAAATGTCATGATGACTGAACTTACAAGCCAGCTTGGTTTGCGCCACGATAGCTCTACACCTTATTATCCGCAAGCCAACGGTTTGGTTGAGTCAATCAACAAAGTTCTAGTCATCATGATTCGACGGATCATTGGTATCCATCGAACGAATTGGCATAACATGTTATTTTCGGCGCTATGGGCATATCGAACTTCAGTGAAAAATTCAACAGGTTTCACCCCTTTTCAGCTAGTTTATGGCTTAGAAGCTGTGTTACCTATTGAGTGCGAAATCCCATCACTTCAAATGGCTGTCGAATTACTTCCAGCTACTTCCGAAGAGGAGAAACGGTTGTTATACTTGGCTAAATTAGATGAGACTCGACGTGACGCTACTTTAGCTATCGAGACTCACGCGAAACGAATGAAAGCTCAGTACGATAAAAATGTAACCCCTCGAAGTTTTTCGGAAGGAGACCTAGTACTATTATATGATCAAGCGAACGATAAGCTAGGTGCTGGAAAATTCGTTCCCATGTGGCATGGGCCCTACATTGTAAAGCGAAAGCTAGCAAAAGGGGCTTATGAGTTAGTTGATTTTGATGGGGACTCTTTGGGCAAACCCAGAAATGGACTTTACCTAAAGAGGTATTATGCTTAAAATGATGGATGGAGAAATTTTTAGATAGGTTAGATTTCCTTTCTAGCTAGCAAGTGTGTTAGTTTAGTCAGTGTGCTTAGCTTAGCAAGTGTGGTTTTTCGTCATTATTTTGGCTCATCTTGGTTTTACTCTTGATATTGTAGATGTCGACGCCTCTCCAAACATACATTGGATTTGCTGATGGTGCTTGTCGTAGTACACGGAATATCTCTTCCGCAGCTTGGGTTATCTATTCACCCTCTGACGAGTTAGTTTCTATGCATGGGGTAAGCCTCGGTCAAACAACGAATAACATTGCAGAATACAGTGCAGTGGTTGAATTATTATCCGAATCTATTTCATTTGGAATTCGACGTTTGATAGTGAGGTTAGATTCTGAACTTGTTGTATTACAGCTTAATAGAGTTTATGCCATTAGAAATCCTGTGTTATTAAGGTTGTTTTTGAGAGTGCGTCTCTTGGAACGTGAATTTGATTACATTGAATATCAACATATTCCAAGGTCTTTGAATACATTAGCAGATGCAATTGCTTCTCGAGTGTTGGACAGACATTTATAATAATCATGCAAGTAAATTTAAAAGACATTTCATCATACATGTTAAACAAGATAAGCCGGTAATAGTGATATATAGATATAGATAGAAGTGTGTTCAAAAATATATACATCGTCTTCGATCATAGGTTTAACACACCTTATGATCGGCAAAATGATAGTACAAAAAGTCAAAAATGTCACATGTGACTACAAAAGTGACTAGTCAATCACTGGTGGTGCTCTCTGTACGACACCACTGCGCGCGCTACCTTACGCAAAAATCTCCTAAACGGTCCAGGGACCGCAACTACGAAGCGCTGAAGCCTCATAGGAATATCGTCCATAGTAGTCTCAGGTATATCTGCCGTGAGACGCTCTAGATCATGCTCCAAATCAGCTAGTACTTCTGCTGTCGCGTCCTGTGGAGCCGGTGCCGGTGCAGCTGGATGTCGTCTGTCGTAAGGCCGGAGATTGGCTGGACGCTGTGGTCCAACATCTGCATTTTTTAAATTTTACTGTTACTTTGAGACGATATATATGAAAAATAAAAAAAATACATAATTAGAAAACTTGTGAAAATGAAAGTACCTCTGTCATCCCATTGTTCTCCCTGTGGAAGAACCATGTCCGGATCACCTCTGAAATCCATTCCGGCATATGGAAAGTCTTGTATCACAAAAAGCTGGCCCTCTAGCCAGTCGAAGTAACTGTCTGAGAATCGAACCACTGCAGCACCCTCGTCAGGATGCCGGGCCATCACCGCAACCCATCGAACAAGCTTTGGCTCCCGAGGACCCAAGTCATCAACAGTGAGTTGCTGAGGGATCAGCATAGGAACTCTCTCCAAGGCAAAGCTCACGACTAGAGGCCCATATCCAAAAGTTTTTAGTCGTCCGTTCTTTGCCTTGGTTAGTTGGCTCTTCATATGAGCCGACACAGCTTCGCACCAGTTGAAGATGGTGCCTTGGTAACAGTCAACTGCCATCCGCATTTGGGATCCGGAGGCAATGTGCAAGGCGGCCGCGCCACAAATCCTGGTGACCGTAAATGCAATAACTCTAAGTTCCGCCAGAGCGATGTGCTTTATCTCCACGCCTTTTTTATGGCGAGTCCCTGGTCTGCACCACTCCTCGCGGAGATCATCAAGGGATTGGCCACCCGGCCTGGTCCCCGCAAGGTTGAGTTGCTCACCTCTGTTTGGCAAGCCAGTGAGAAAGTATACATCCGAGGGCTCTATCTCGAGCTGGTGCCCTCCAATGTAAAAACATTGATCTTGAACGTTCCATCGCTCAACCAGCCATTCCAAAAATCTTACCTGGCCCCTCATGCCCGGTATGGTCCAATATTTGTACAATCCACATGTTCTTAAGGCATCCAGAGAGGGTTGGTGGTTAATCGCAGCTTCATCGTCTTCTACGTGCTCTCTCTCTCTCCAGTCTAACATGTTTTAGGTCCTGCACATCAAAAGAGTCAATTAGAAATTAATTTGAGAAAATTTGGTGGTTTTTTGAGCGAGTTAGGGTTTTGAAATGCGCCCTTTGCGGAAGACGCACCCCGGCTTTGTAGCACAGGGCGTCCGGACGCAGCTCGCCTGAAGGCGGACTGCGTCCCCCGACCCTTTTCCCGTGTGAGAAAAAGTCGGGGGACGCGGGTCACCCGAAGGGCACCTGCGTCCGCCGAGGGGCGCATTTTGAACCCAAAACCCCCCCAAAAAATGAAACAGAGACCAAAAACAAAAAACTAAACGGATAAAAATGAAGAGTGGGATGTGTAAAATACCTCGGTGAAGCGGCGTTCGATTCCGACGGTCAGATTTTCCGCAGCAACCACGGGAAGTTTCTTGTCAAAAGCTCCTTTTTCAACCTCAACAGTGAAACGGTAAAAATGACATGGTAAAAGGTCTTTTTATAGGTTTTTTGGATGAATTAGTTCATTTTTTACCATGAAAAGATGTTTTCAAATGTATTTTTGCCTATTTTAAACAGGTATGAGTAATGTGTCGCTTTTGTGCAGGACGAAGGGATTTCGAGGGAAATTGTAATTTTTCACAAACAAAATTTCAGAGTCATCTTTTAAGCCCTTTTCTGACTCCTAAAACATGAAAAGATCGCCGAGTGTTTCTTTTTCACTCGTTAAAACGGAATTAAAAGACGGTCCCCTTTTAGCTCTTTTCTGACCGCAAAATCAGGAAAAGATTGCCGGGTTTTTGTCGTTTCAAACTCGATAAGGAAATAAAACGACGTGTCCTTGATCGCTTTTTACTTTTCAGGTCAACGATACTATTATGAAAGTACTCCTTGGTCGCAAGATCAAGCGGTTCCCCCAGGTATTATTTTATACTTTTTCGGGCTTGAGGGACACAAATTACGAAAAAGTTCAACGTGGAGTTTCCTTAAGTTTTTCAGACTCTCTAAAAAAGAAAAACGCCGAGTTTCTCCTATACTGGGCTCGTTAAACTTTTACAGTAAAGGACCTGTTCAATTACAAACAGGAACGAACCACTCCTTCCTAGGGTTCGAATTTAAACTAGGTTGGACTCGTCCGAAGGATGAGCTTATAATCAAGCATATGTTATCCTCCTCAAGCTTGTTAAAAATAAAGAGGTACTTGCCAGAAATGGTGGGGGAAAAAAGAGAAGAATGAACCTATTTGTCACCTTTTGCCTCAGAAGAAACTTTATTACCGCTCTTGAACACGACACTTTTTCATTCACCTGGGTTGGGAAATCTTTTACCTCACAGTTGACCAAATCACTTTGAAAATCTTTAACCGGGTTTAGGGATCAACTTTGAGTTATTCGTCACCAAATCATCTGTTGTGTCGTTATGTGTTCAAGAGGTCTGCAAGCAAAACTTTCATCTGCAAAATACTTGTCATCCAGTTGACCATCCCTGAGTCAGTCCTTACAGCAACATTTCTTCAACTTGAACAATGATTTCGTGTTGCGGGCTTGCCTGCAACGAGTCGCTTTCTATCGACATCGACACATTATCTAGAAAGATGACTTAGGAATCGACAGTACCTTGAAGTCTGCATGCATCAATGGCAGGTTTCTCGCCTTTGACGTCAGTTTACATCATTGACTTTCGATCAGAGGATTCCGTGAAGTGTTCGACATCAAAACATCTATTCACATTTCACGGGTTGTGCTTGGTACTTTGAGGACCATTGACATTACTGGTGGTTTCTCTCACGCTTGTTAACAGTTTACATCATTGACTGGTAATCAAGTGGTTTCTACCATGTTCGACATCGAATCATTTAATCACATGGCTAGAATCGTACCAATTCGGGAAGTAGAAGTGAAGACCCTGGATCTAGTTTCTACCATCCAGGCTGCGAGGAGTTTTGTATTCATTGTCTATGTAGACTTATCATAAACAGATGGCTGCGTCCATACTGTGTCTACAAAAGTCTATAAAAATAATGTACTGCAAGATCATTCCTGTATCAGAATAGTTAGTCCATTAGTTAAAGTTTTGAATCTGAGTATGGGAATGCCTACCTCAGTGATGATATAATCTTATCCATGTATTTTGTGTTGAAAATTGCAGGTTCCAACCAGGCCATCCACAAGGCAATCCTTAAAATGATAAAGCGCTTCACCCTTCCTAGAATTACAAAACCCTATTCTATTCCAGGCTTCGCACTTTAGGGGGCAATCTGTTACACTAAAAAATGTCACCTTGACTACTTACAGTTAGTATGGCTCAAATCAACAGTCATGCTACCCTCTTAGGCAAGTCTCATGCCTCTGTTATCCATCTCAAACTCAAAGGAGAGAGAAAGTCTTGTAAAAACTATGTTTATCTCTGGGGTCGCAGGTTCTCTCTAGCCTTACCTGCGGGGACGCTGACCATGTTCACAAAATCTGCGTCCATGGACGCTCTGTATGTTAAGGGACAGGTGCGTCCCTCTGTAAAAGGCAAAATGCGCGAGTTTTATCTTGAAAAAGTTACTTGTGGTTACTTCTAGAACATTCTAGAGGTCGGTTTGATGAAATGGATGCGCCTCCAGTTGGTTCATGTATCTCTATTAAGGGGGAACTTATCCCATCAATAAGGGAGCTATCCCACCCATAGAGGGGGATGATCCCATTGATAGTGGACCTGAATAACCTCTTTACAGCACTATAAATAAAGGCATTGAGCCAGAAGGAGAGGAGGTTGGAGCTATACATTTTCTTTGGGTAAATGCTGCAGGATTTAGGTCTTCCATTAGAGCCTTTGTGAGGAGAGATTGTCTTCACTTGATTCTACTTGGGAGAGGGTGAGCTTTGTCAAAGTAGAGGAAAACCCTTGATGGACCCTGGGAGGAACTTGCACAACACCAAGGCCAGGTTGTAAGAGTTTCTTTGTTTCGTTATTAATACAAACTGGTTTATTTTTCTCAATAGCTTGTGTTAATGAGTTATTTCATGTGTTCCTTGGTCTGCATGTTGAATATATGTTTTATTATATGAAATGCAAGTGCTTGGTAATTGTTTGATTGTTTGTGGTTGCAGGAATTGACTTGAAGGAGGAGCTCATCCGAATCGTCAAGAACGGACTTCAACAACAGCGTTTTGGAATAAGGTAAGCCTAAACACTTGTAGTTTTCATGTTGTAAAAGGTGTATTTAGAGAAAGATCACTCCATTTTGTCTTGTTTGTCATTAGAATGTCTTAGACTTCTAGGAAGGTCAGTCGTGTCCGCACCCTTGACAGATTCCGTGTGACACTATGTGTATTAAATCACACTCTAAGTGTCTCAGTCTTCGACAGTGGTAAGCCCTCCTAGGTATGTTAGAGCGATGCGCAGGTTCTTACCTCTCGTCTTACCACCCAGTGACTGAAGAGTTGAAGACACATTAACAAAACATCAAAGTGTCCTAAGTGTCCTAGTAATCACAATGGTGAGCTCGCATAGGTATGTTAGAGTGATGCACAGGTTCTTACCTCTCATCTTACCGCCCAGCAACTGTGGACTAGGAACACTCTATATCAAACAATCAACTTGGTTGACTGTATCATCAACTGGCATCCCTGGCAACGACGACAAAATATAGTGTTGTTTTAATAAATCTTAATTGTTTGAGACTGCAACATTAATTGTCAACCTAGGGTAGGTCTTTTTGTTTCAATGGAGTTCATACTACCTATGCCGATACATTCTAGCCAAGCATAAGAAAATGCATAAAACTGTAAAAGATGTCGCTTATCTAAATTGCTGAATCAAACCATGCATGTAGACATAAAAACACTCTACAAAATTAAATCACAACTTGTAGCTATCAAAGTAAAGGCATTCCACACAGGAACTAATATCTACTCTGGCTGGTTACTACCATTCTGTTGATTAACTCAATGTAACAACATAATGTAAATAGAAACAACAACGAATGTAATCCATGATTTGTACAACAACAACGAGAAACCATAAATCAATTAACTAAACTAGAATATACACTACCTATATCACTGCAATCCCTGCCAAAGAGGAGGGCCCTTCCTCCTCAATAGGGTGTAGGAAGAATATAAAAGTGATTAACGAATCAATTGAAGAACAGTAACAACATCACCATGCTGATTTATATTAAAAATAAACTCAGAATTACAGAAGCATAGTAACAATAGCCTTCTATATTTCGTGTCCTTTTACATGAAAAATCAAGTCTTTTATAGTTATTACAGCCGGAAATTAGAAATAGATCAGTCATGAGAATCTCTTGATTCAGAGTTATGTTGGATTATTGGGGCCTGACCCAGGTTCAGAGTTAAGTTAGCCAAACAAATCTGGGTACTACTGGCCCTTTTGGTAATAGTTTGTGGAGCGCGGACTGAGGTCTCACCCGAAGCAGTATGGGATGGTGCTAGAACAAGATTTTCGCACCCTGGAGATGTCTGAGGAGTTCAACTAGTTCACAGTTTGACCCTGCATGCAGGTTGCTTCGCGCCCTTTCCCGTACTTCGTAACCTGATACACTGCCTTCGCATAGCCCTACCTAGGGGCTAAGCATCGCTATCTACGTTATTACCCAAAATCTTAATGGTATTCCAACGTTAGTTACTTAGCTTTGCCTACTTGAGTGCTTTAAGTGTACTTAACAATATAAACCATTCATACAGGTGCGCGTAGTAAATAAATAGTACATTTGTAAATTATATCAATCATTCATTAACCCAATAACAGATACACAAAATGATAACAAAACTTCTCTTTATTAATTCCTTCCTTAGTTATAGACTCGACTTTGCCTTGCGCACTCAGCTGCGGACTACTAGGCCTCTACGCACTCAACTACAGAGCCTTCTCCTACTCTACGACCCAAAGACACACTTCAACTTTCGACTCAATCACTTAGACTTTTTCCTTCCACTTCTTTCTTAGAGCCTCACTCTATTTATACAATCCCATGGTGTGCAGACCATGGGTAAGTCTATCTAGTTGACATTACATTACAAAACTCGGGCGGACAACCCTGTGACTCTATCATACTTCATGCCCCGCACCCATAATTCGCGGAGTTTTACAACAAGATTCAGTCAAAACTTGGGCTTTGAGCCTCAAAACATGCCTTGGGGGATTCCATGCCGAACAGGACCCCAACATAAGCATCGTGACTCGCCCTCGAGTCACTATGTCAAAGTGGTGATATTTGCACGGAGTCTTGCCAACTATTCTCAAACTGCGCAGAGGTAAACAATGCTCTTAGCTACTACTTGCTTGATCTGCTGCATACGCTGTTCCGAGACCTTTGTGTTAGGAGTGCTTCTCTACATTTGTACTGGTATCTACTGCATATGTTTATAGTCCCGCGCTTTTGTTCGGATCCATGGAGCGCGAAGATTGTGCTTCCGTCAGCTAGTCAGATAGCTGGCCCACCCTCTATGACCTACTTAACAACGTATGGTCCCAACCAATGGATGTTGAACTTTCTATGGAACTTATCAAACTTACTGTCGTATAGCAACACTAAATCATTTACCTTGAATGTGTGCAACTTAATATGGTGATCGTGCCAGGCCTTCTCATGGTGCTTTTGTACTTGTTGATGAAAACCAACCAAGAACCATTCCTCCTCAAGTTCTTCCAATTGCATGAGCTTTTCTTCTAGAGCTTCGTAGTCCGTCGTACCTATGAGCGCTGCTATGCACAAGCTAAGGTACAATATACTCTATCGACATGATAGGTTCTACGCCATAAACTAACCGGAAAGGTGTTTGTCCCGTCAGTTTCTTACATGTTTTCCTATAAGCCCATAGTATTGTAGGTATGCACAGGTCCCAATCAGTTCGTTGAGCATTGCACACTTCGGTTAGCGCAGTCTCCAGTATTTTTTTGAATGCTTCTACTGTCCCATTGGCTTGTGGGTTATACAATGTGCTTTTCTGCTGATACATCTGGGATTCTTCTGTGAGCACGCTGATGGTTTCATTCAGGAAATGTGTACCAAAATCACTCATTAAGATTTTCGGACAACCAAATCGAGTCAACACGTGTTCAAACAAAAACTTCGCAGTCATCGCGGTTGTGCAGTCTTTGACCGACTAAGCTTCCACCCAGTGAGTCAGGTACTTGATTGCAGTGATGATGTATCTCATGCCCATTTTTACTTGAGGTTTGATAGGTCCTACAAAGTTGATTGCCCACTTTTTAAAGGGCTGCAGTGTCATTTGTGGATTCAACAGCATCTCGTCCCTCCGTGATGGTTTGCTGGTCCTTTGACATATATTGCAGGCCTTACAATTTTCTTTTGAATCTTGATGAAGGGTTGGCCACCACAACCCTGCGCGAAGAATCTTTTGTGCGGTCGCTCGTCCTACATAGTGTCCTCCTACAACGCCCTTATGTGCTTCCACAAGGATCTAACTTCGTTCAAATTCAGGAATGTACCTCCATAGCATCTCATTATTTCCCATTTTGTATAGGTGCCCCGCGATGACAGAGAAATCCGTCGTGCGCACCACCAATTCCTTCTTCTATTGGACAGAGTATTCCTTCGGCACAGTCCCTGTTGTCAGAAAGTGGATTATATCTTCGAAGTGTCCGTCTGCATTGCACACAACAAAGATCTGTGCTTCAGGTAATCCTTCCTCCAAACTAGTAGGTTCCTCTCCCGTCTCAATATGCAACAAGTGATCCATTCTGGCGTTTAGGCATCCAGGTTTTACCACGACCTCAAAGTCATATTATTGGAACAATAAGATCCACCTACATATGTGTCCCCCCAACACATGCTTATTGACCAAGTAATTTAGCGCGGAATGGTCTGTATACATCTTGAAATGTCCTTCTAGCAAATAGTGTTGGTCTTTTTGGAGCGTGTACACCATAGCCAATCCCTCGTGCTTGGTTGTGGAATAGTTCTTTTTGGCTTTGGACAATCTATGACTTGTAAATGCGATAGGGTGATCCAAGCCCTCTCTACCCTCTTGTGTGAGCACTGCTCCCAACGCGATACATGATGCATCAACATGGACATGAAACTCCACATCCCATTTTGGGAAGACCAGGATTGGAGTGGAGGCCAATTTCCCCTTTAGGACATCCAGGCTCTTCATGCAATCATCATTCCAGTAGAATGTGACATCCTTTTTCAATAGTTTCTCCATCGGCGCGGTGATCTGGGCATAGCTTTTGATGAACTTCCTATAGTACCCTGTGTGTCCCAAGGTAGCGCACAACTGTTTAACACTTCGCGGTGCTTCCAAATTCAGAATTACTGCAATCTTCGCGGGGTCTACCATTAGTCCTTGTTTGCAGACCACATGTCCTAGTAGGTTCCCAAAGGGAATGAGGAATGTACACTTATTAAGGTTCAATGCAATCTGGTGTTGTCGACAAGTATCCAGCATCAAGCGTAAGCTTGCTACGTGGTGCTTAACCAATCTAAAGATAGTCCAATCATCCATATAGACCTCGAGGAATTTGTGGATATATTCTTTGAAGGCGGCAACAAATATGCACGAAAAGATGGTTGGCGTGTATTTTAACCCAAACAACATGATGGTGTATTGAAATCAGCCCCATTCAGTGGTGAAGGTGGTCTTTCTCTTGTCTTCTAGCGCGATTTTGATCTCGTGGTACCCTGAGAACCCATTGGTGAAAGAATATGCTTCTTGCCCGTCGACATTTTCTAATACTTCATCTGTGAATGGAGTTGGGAATGGGTCATGTACACAGGCATAATTCAACTTCTTGAGGTCCATGCATATTTTTATTTCGCCCTTCTTCTTTTTCTCCTACACTACCGTAGGGCTTACCCAGTCGGATTCTTCCACCGGCTCAATAATTCCAGCTGCGAGCATTTTGTCTAGTTCTACGCGGACCTTTTCCTTGTACTTTGGATTTAAGTGGTAAGGCCTCTGCTTAACCAGCTTTGGTCGGGTTTTACGGTGATCTTCATCATCCCGAAATCACCAACAATCCCCTTTAAGTCCGTAATCTTGGTCAGGAATAAGTCTTGGTACTCGCGAAGTAACTCAACGACCTTATCCACCATGGAATCATCCCAATAGTCACTAAGCATTGCATACTTTGGTTTGACCTCTGTCCCAATGTTTACCTACTTTTTTTTTATCAGCGCGGTGATGTTAGGATCTTCAATCAATGGTCCTTGAACCTTGCAATAGCCTTCAGTTTCTGGAATGTTAATTTTTTGTGGATCTTCATCATCCTCCTCAATATTTACATTGTAATACTTCAGCACGTAGCTCTATTGGGTCTCCCATTCCGGCTGAAGCACCTCCATTGCCTCCTGGGGTATTCTGAAAATAGTTGTTTTTACTACTTGTAGTGCATCATCAAAAGTATCTCACCAATGATCCTCAAATGTGAAGGTTAACACGAATCCTTCACGCAAGATATTCCATTCGCTAGTGCCATGGCAGAGCTCTGTCTCAATATACCAATTCATGGGTATGATATCCAGGGTATGACAGAACAGGTGCACCCACTCAGGCTGTGGCTCTTCCCTGTATACCTTGGTCCATTTTGCAAGGTGTGCACGTGGATCATCCCATCCATCATACTTGTCTGTTAGCTGCATTTGAGGCATCCCAAACTGCATGCGCATCATCCTTTTGCATTCACGCCAATCCTAAAAACTTCTTTGATGCATACCCCACCATCTTCCGGGAGTAGCACATAGTACCCATTTCAAAGCATTAAAACGCTGTTGTTCTAATACTTCTCTTTCAAATTTGTTCAGGAAATCATCCACCTCGGTCAACCTGTCATACATAGGTTTATCTCTTACCTCTATTGCCACGCAGTGCAATGACCTTGTCATCATGTTATAGTTGAGCGTGGTTACCTCGTGTAACCAGTTCTGCCATCGTTCTATTTCCTTGTCTGAATTAGAGGTGCAGGAGCTTTCGTACTCCCTTGAGATTCTTCCATCTACTATTGGATTTACTCAGTCCTGCTCCCGCACGGTTATCTTGTAGATATAGTCTAGATCATCGTTTCTATCATAGTCACGCACTGGCTCTGTGTAGCATGATCCTTCCGCAGGGTCTAAAGGTACCACTAAGCACAGTGACTTTTTCTCGAAAATCATCTTGTGCTTCTTTATATTTATCACTCCATTCATGTCAGTGGCCCGATCTATTCCTAGTAGCGTGAGATAGGGATTTTTGTCATCAACAATCTCTATCACTTTGAAATTTGTTAGTGCACTCGCACCTTCGATATCCACCGTTATTCCTTGCAATATTCCCATAGGTAGGATCCTTTGTTGGTTTGCCATTTGCAATTGAATAGGAGACCATTGCAGCGTAGGCCTGCCCATGCGCTCCCATGTTTCCTTGGTAGGATGTTCGCATCCAATCCTAGATCTAAGATCACTTGATCCATTTCATATTCCTCGATCTGCGTGGTCAATCTCATCTCTCTTCGTGTTCGTGTTGTGTGCTTCTCGAGCTTCCAGACTACGCATGGTTCTCCTGGTGTGGTTCCAGCACATCTAGTGATAAGTTCTTGCAACTCCTTCATAGCTTTGCTGTCGTGTAGCAACTTCATGCATGTCCCCAAATATGTAGTGAGCATTGATGGGTCCATTTCCGGTTCTAGTTTATCTTTACTTCCTGAAGTGGAGGCATCTGCAAAGCTCTTCTTAGCTTCCATGAATGTCTCCTGAGCACACTCTAAATCAAATTCGGGTTCCTTTGTTGGAGCCTTGTGAACCCAGGAACTCTCTTCGAGCTGCTTGCCTTTGTCATCTCCTATCATGATACCACTTTGGAGCATGATACTTAAATTCAAGTCTTCCTCGCGCGGCTCAGATCTCATCATTTGTAGGTTCTAAGTTGGGGGAGTTTGGACTACTCCTTTATTGCACAACCTCACTATCAGTGTGGGAAATTCCTCCATCTCATGATCAAATGGAGTACAATATAAGGATGATGGTCTCGTTGGATTTGTACAATCGTGGGCATAATGCCCTAGCCCTCTAGAATTGTAACATATTAGCTATCCGCGACCTCTTCCTGGTCCCATTCCACCTCAACCTCATCCGCGCCCCTGAAATCCAGTGCACGCCATCCCTGCATTTTGATCCAGGGCTCATGTTTTGGTCTAAACTCTGTAGGTAGGAGTCCGATCCATTATCATTTCATAACTTCTACAGGTACGCTCATCGTGGCCTACTGACCTGTAGAAATTACAGAACAACTGCTGGGAATTCTGCGTATACTTCTATAATAGATGGCAGTTATCTGTAGCATGCTTCCCTCCTATTTGACAAATTGCGCACCATAATACAGGCATCGCACTTGATCCTGCTTGTGCCTCTGGTCTCAATGGAATTGGTCCTCCTCTAGCCAAGCAGTTCGCGAATATTGGACAATGGTCCTTTTCATGTCCCTAGGCCTTACATTTTACACACCATACCTCCTCGCTCGCTTCTGGGCGAGCTATCCTGTCTTGTTTCAAACTATGCATGTCAAGGCACAAGTTTTTCAACTGTGCGTGGATATGTTGAACTCCCAGGTTAGGATCTTGTATATGGATCTCATGCAGTCTCACCGCAATCTCCAAGGCCTTGGACTGAGTGGTTAGCTTCTCCTGTGACAATGCATTCCTTAGATGCGACATTAGCGATGCTACAAACCATGTGTGGTGTTGTCCATCCATCAAGGTCATATTGGCTTCATGAATCATACACTTCAGTCTATGATCCAGCTCCCAGGGGGTCTCGCCTGGAAGCATCGTGATTTCCTTAAATCCGATGATCGATTGTGTCTCTGATTTTGGCCTACTAAATTCCTTGGTTAGCGTAGCTTGGATATTTGTGATCCCTGCATTTGGATTTTCATTGGAATGCTTGATGTACCATGTTAGTGCATGATCCTACAGAGTACTAACCAAAGTTGCTTCCTTTATATTGTCATTCGTGACTCCTTGTGCTTCCCATACAGCCTTTACCACGAACCAAAACTAGTCTGGATCTTCATTCCCTACTCCTTTGAACACCGACAACTTTATCGTGCTTGCCATATTGAACTGTGGTGGTGGTGGATGTGGTGTGGACGAAGATGGGGGTGAAGATGGTGAAACTGGTAGTAGTGTAGGTGGAAGTGGTATGTGCGTAATTTGTTGCTTTATCAAACTGATTGCACTTCTTGGTGAAACCTTCGTGAGCTCTTCCTCGCTTTCTCGCGGAGGTGAAATCAAGGGGCTAGTTTCTAGTTCTAAACTACCTTCATTTCTATAGATCCTCCCACTTCGTGTAGCCCCAAACATCATATTATTCGCATCACCCACTTTTCACACAGTAACATTTTAATCCAAGTGTTCAAATATTTAACGTACTTACCTTGCAGTCCTTTGAGGAAGCGTCGTTCCGCCTCACTATAGCTAACTGAAGTATCTACTGTGAACTTAGTGATAAATCCTTCTATAATTTGATCAAGTCAGTGATCCACAGTGCACACGATCTTATCTTCTGATGCTTCTAGTTTGCGCACCAGCTTTGTAGTCCACACAATAGGTTTGTTAAGCCTACACCTTCCTTGACTATCTACTAGCTTTGTGATCCACTCATACAACTCAAAGGGGAAGGATGCAAAGAAAATTTCATGGATTTACATATAAAAGTAGCAATCTAACCACTCTTCCTTTGATAATTGTAGATTCCTATTTTCCTGCATGGGGAACTCATGAATTTTTCTGTCCAACCACTCTTCAATTCCTTTCTTTGTCAGATTCCAGTGATACAACATTAGACATCTCTATGTAGATCCTAGTCCCAGTAATGAAACCATTTTTTGGCTTATTGGGGCCTAACCCAGGTTCAAAGTTAAGTTAGCCAAACAAATCCTGGTACTATTGGCCCTTTCAGCAACAGCCTGTGAAGCATAGACTGAGGTCTCACTCGAGGTAGTATGGGAGGCTGATAGAACCAAGCTTCTACACCTTGGATATGTTTGAGGAGTTCAATTGGTTTGTGGTTTGACCCTACGCGCAAGTTGCTTCACACCCTTTCCCGTAGTTCACAACCCAATATACTGCCTTCGTGCAGCCCTACCCAGAAGCTGAGCGTCGCATTCTATGTTATTACCCAAGATCTTACTGGTATTCCAATGTTAGTTACTTAGCTTTGCCTACTTGAGTGCTTTAAGTGTACTTAACAATATAAACCATTCATACAGGTGTGCGCAGTAAATATACAATACATTTGCAAATTATATCAATCATTCATTAACCCAAGAACAGATACACAAAATGATAACAAAACTTCTCTTTATTAATTCCTTCCTTGGTTACAGACTCAACTCCACCCTACGCACTCAACTGCAGGGGTCTGTGCACTCAGCTATAGACTATTAGGCCTCTACGCACCTAGCTGTAGAGCCTTCTCCTACTCTACGACCCAAAGACACACTTCAACTTTCAACTCAATCACTTAGAATTTTTCCTTCCACTTCTTTCTTAGAGCCTCGCTCTATTTATACAATCCCATGGTCTGCAGACCATGGGTAGGTCTATCCAGTCGATGTTACATTACAAAACTAGGGCGGACAACCCTGTGACTCTATCATACTTTCGTGTCCTGCGCCCGCAAATCGTGGAGTTTTACAACAAGATTTGGTCAAAACTTGGGCTTTGAGCCCCAAAACATGCCTTGGGGGGATTCCATGCCCAACAAGTTATGACCTATTGCTAAATACAAATATCCATCAGTTATGATTGCAACTGCTTGAGTCTTGTTGCTTCAAAAATAATCAATCCCTAATGCTGACAACTATTATGTGGAATAATACCCACATTTTCCAGCTTCAGTGCAACAACATCGAGTGAATGGCGGTTCGTGATGATGCAGCATTACTGGTGACAACACTGTTGGTGTGATGGTGGATCAACGTGTGGTGTAACAACATCAAATGTGTAACAAAAACCTGTAACAACATCTAATGTGGAACAACAACTGGTAAACAACAACCAATGTGTAGCAACAACCTGTAACAACATCCAGGGTGTAACAACAAACCATTCTACCCTTTTCTGCAGTTAATCATTGTTACTTGTCTACTTCATAGCTTTGTTCTCATGAGCCATCACCTAAAAAGAAGGACTTCCCAAAAATACTTCTTTAATACTCTCCTAATTAGCCATAAAAAGGAATAAAGCCTCATATTATTTGGTAAAATACAAAAAAGTAACATGACAGTAGAATAGGTTAAAAAGGTAAGAAAACAGGGAATTTGGCCATATAAAGTCATAGGCCTCGAGGATAGAAAGGTCAAAACTAGGGAAAGAATGCACAAAAAATAGGTAAAAAACCACACCCAACAGTCTGCACCATTAGTGATGCTACCACTAGTGAGGTCGATATTGCAGTCTCGACACCAAAAAATGATAAGCATACATCTTTATCCAAGTTGAAGACCATTATGCAAGAATCAGTTGGGTTGATTGCACCTAAAGCAGAAGATGAGGCTTTTTGTTGGGTTGGGCATGTTTGCAGGACTTCAAGCGCTGACATAGCTAATGGTGATTGAGCTAATCCATTGACTATGTTGTAATTATGGGCATATTTTGAGTTGTGTCATCGATCAAGTAGGTATGGATGTAGTCGAAGTGGATGGATTGGGATCTAGGGGATTCTCATAAGTTCGATTCTTGATTTGTAAGATGATGTCCTATCCTGTTATGAAGATATCATGGTTAGGAGTATTGTTGATGTTCCCTCCAGAAGGGTGAGTTTGGGAATTGTTTTGTTGTGTGTTAACAATTCCTTGATGGGGGAAGGGCTCCTGCATGACTGCATTTAGTTCACCACATTACCCCCTACTATCTTGTATCCTTTTCAAATCAGGAAGTTGAGGAAAATGATGGGTATAATGGTCTTATTCCCTATGGATAGCGCATGCATGATTATTTCGGAGACTAGAGTTAGTCCCCTATTTCTATGAGTTATTATTGGTCGTACCCTGGTTTTAGTTCCAGTTGAGGTTATCCCTTCCCAGTGCCTTCCGGGGTTGCTACTAATTGCTTTCTTCCCACTTGAGTTCTCCCTTTGGCTTATTTTTAGGTTTTTTCCTAGTACCATTAGAAGGATTAACAAAATTCAGTTGTTCTTCTGATTGATGCGGTGAAGAGAGAGATGGTTGCACTAGATTCACTGATGCATTATTTTGGTTTAGCGGTATATTCTATTCCGGTGTTGGGAAAGGAGAATATAGGTGTTGGGTAGGAATCCCCCCGAGGCATGTTTTGGGGCTCAAAGCCCATGTTTTGACTGAATAATGTTGTGAAGCCCCGCGAATTTCGAGCGCAGAAGTATGTTAGAGTCATAGGGTTGTGCACCCTAGTTTTGGATGTAATGTCGGCCTGGATTGTATAAATAGAGTGAGGATCTAAGTGTAAAAGATAGCAAGAAGTAGCTGAGATGTGAAGAGCAAGAGTCGAAGTATCTAAGTGTGTCTTGGGTCGTAGAGTAGGAGAAGGCTCTACAGTTGAGTGCGCACGGTGAAGTCAAGTCTGTAACCAAAGAAGAGATTAATAAAGAAAGGTTTTGTTACCAATTCGTGTATCTATTTTTGGATTAATGCATGGTTGATGTAAATTACAAATATACTGTTTGTTTACTACGTGCACATGTATGAATGATTTATATTGCTAAGTGTAACTTAACGCATACAAATAAGCTAAGTTAATCAACTAATAGTAGAATACTAGTAAGGACTTGGGTAACAATAGCGCTTAGCCCCCAAGTAGGGTTGTGCGAAGGCAACATCTCAGGCTGCGAGGTACAAGACAGTGCATGTAGCGATGGGTGCGGAGGGTCTAACCGCAGACCACTTGAACTCATTAGACATCTCCAGGGTGTGGAAACCTGGTTCTAGCACCCTCCCCTACTACTTCGGGTGAGACCTCAGTCTGTGGTCCACGGACTGTTGCCGAAAGGGCCAGTAGTATCGGGATTTGTTTGGCTAAATCACATTTGAACCTGGGTCAAGCCCCAACAAGCTAAAAAATGGTTCCATTGCTCGGACCGAGATCTGCATAAGAGATGTCTGATGTCGTGTCACTAGAATCCGACAAAGAAAGAAATTGAAGGGTGGTTGGACAAAAAGATTCACGAGTTCACAGCGCAGGAAAATAGGAATCCATGGGTATCGAAGGAACAGTGGTTAGAGCACTACTTATATACGGAAATCCACAAGATTTTGTTTGCATCCTTCCCCTCTGAGTTGCACGAGTGGATAGTGAAGCTAGCAGACAGTCAAGGAAGGTGTAGGCTCGATAAACCTATTGTGTGGGCTCCAAAGTTGGTGCATAGACTAGAAGCATCAGGAGATAATATCACGTGCGTTGTGTTGTAGGATAAAATGTACAGTGTATGGAGAATGGAGATACCATCAAAAGTCTTCCCGGGACCTTTGGTAGACTGTAAGATTATCCGCAACCGTCACAAAGTTACATGCATGTTCATAAATAATAACTAACTATCAAAGTAGGACAAATAGATTACCTCAAGCCTCCATGTAGATTTGCTGGACAGCACAATGCAGCTAGGTGGAAGTCCCCTGAGCTGGCTCTAGATTAAGTCTTGCACATAGAAGAGACAAGCATAATCACAACATACAACTATGATAACTAATACATGAATACATAAAACAACATCTAGTTACACATAACTAAGCTACTCATGCTAAAAGGTATTGGACAAACAAATAAATGAATGATAGTACCAACACCATGGAGTAGATAGTGCAACTACAGTTCTATATTAATGTCACAAGAGTGATTACAACCATCTGTTGCATCAGCCTTCCCTTACCCCTCCAGCTTCTCTCTCTCTCTCTCTCTCTCTCTTCTTAACAACTTCTTATGATTTGAGACAATGCTCGACAATCAAGTATGTTATCCTTTCAAATGATCTGACCTTTATCACCATAGTCCTAGCTTTTCTTATGTAGCAATTGAGTTAGGGTTGCCAAGTTCCTCCATGAGTTCCTTAGGGTAAAATCAATGAAGTTTCCATGCTTTGCAGCTCTTTCCCATTTGTCTCCTTTATTAGGATTAGAAATCCCCCAAATAGGTTGAACTTGAGATGTTTCCTTTCTTTTCTTGAGTAGATCTAGGAGCAAATATCTAGATATTTATGAGTCAATCCACTCCTTTGACCCTTATAATCTTTATTAGGGTCCATTAACATTGTTCCCGAACTAGCAACTAGAGTTAGTTGGGTCACTAACACACCCTTAGGCTTGCAGAGAAGCTTTATAAGGTAGGTTGTCAATGCATAGCCAACATTAGTGTGGAAACAAGGCACGTGATCTTGGTCTTTGCTTCAGCTATCATGTCTTTCCCCTCTGAGCTAATGAGGGGGTCAATTTTCTATATAACAGATGCCCCCTAAAGTGTGAGATTAGAGGGTGTGACGATGTCCGAAATACTTTACTTAACTGTAAGTTTCCTTCTTCGACAAAAAGAGAGAGGATCAGAGCTTCGGGTGGTACGGGAAACCTGATACAACACACACACACACACACACACACACACACATATAACTACTAAAATCATGTCTTGAGTTGGGTATTCTGATGCTCAGTAGCTATGTTAGAGTGATTTTCTCCAAAGAGATATGACGATGCTAGTTGCCGATAAGCACAATGTGGATCCAATGTCATAATAGAATCATCCTGATAAGTTGTCTCCAAAAAACAATATAGACAACTTGGGAGAGGAAACAAGGCTGAGTGATGCAAGCCTCTACCCAAGGTCTTGATTTCCGCTTCACCGAACAGCATAGATCCGCACATGTGAATATACGCATTGATGTCGAACATGCACGAAATCATCTGATTACCAGTCAATAATGGAGACTATTAACAGATGTGAGGAAGGCCACCAATAATGGTGATGGTATCCAAGATGCACAGTACAATCTAACGAGTGTGAAAGATGTTTTTGTCGTCGAACACCCATAGAATCGCTTAACCAGGAGCCAATAATGAGAACCCCTGATCAAACACAAGGCAACCTGCCACTAATGTCTACAAGTACCAAGGCACTGAATGTGTTTCTGGGTTGTCTTCCTAGATAGAGTGTTGAAGTCGATAGGAAGATACCTGTCGAAAGGTAGGCAATAATGTGTCCTACATCAATCGACATGAAACGAGGCAAGAATGATTTGCTTTTTTAGGAATCTTTGAGCATTGGGTCTAAACAATAAAGGGCATGATGAAAGGATATGCTTGATGGCTTGATGGAGGAAACAAAAGGTTAACCCTTAAACAATAGAAGTCACGACAATGGTTTTAACCATGCAATACTAGACTCATGAACACCAAAGAGTGTTAGGATATAAAGATGCAAGAACATCGGGGTATTTAGGATAAACTCATAGGATGGTAGGATTCATATTGGGAGGCCATCACAAGCAAGGTTTATCTGAGGGAGTGCCATGTTCAAGGGAACAACTGCTACGAAATGACACTTTTTAATACTGAATGCAGTTGTATTATTTACTTTCCCCATCTGATTAGTTTAGTGAGTCTAGATGGGTAAACTCATCGATATTTTCATATTTTAAGAGTCTGAAAAGGACTGCAAAAAGAGAAACTCTATGCCCTATCTGATTAGTTTAATGAGTCCAGACAGGAAAACTCGTCGGTCTTTTCATGTTTTGAGAGTCTGAAAAGGATTGTAAAAAGAGTGACTCTATATCTTGTTTGTGTAATTTAAAGAGTCCAGACTAGACAACTCGATGGTCTTTTCATATTTAGAGAGTCTGAAAAGATCATAAAGAATGACTCCATGGTGGTCCCTTTGTCATAGTTGTTAACCGGGTGCAAAAAAAGGTTAATAGTATACCCGGATTGGTTACTTTTCCGTAAGTTAATATATTGAATCCGGATAAAGAGAAACCTATGTTCAATAGATGTCGACCTCATTTTGTTACGAGTACGAGGAGATGGACTAAACTCATTTTTTGTCGTGAATTTTTAATGAGTCACGCGACGACAAACTCAATACCTTCATCAAATTTTAATGAGTCAAATGAAGAAAACTCAAGGTATCTTTTTCAGTTTATTGAGCAAGGAAAAAGAGGTAAAAGAACTACTCATTCCTTCTTCGTAGATTTAACGAGCCCGAAGAAGGGGAAAAGCTCAGGGATTTTTCAATTTAAGAGTGAGAAATTGTCCCAAAAAAGCAAGTGTTGTTGTTGCTACTGTAGATTTTTAACGAGCCTGATGACAAAAAGTCAGGATTTTTCAGTTTAAGGAGTGAGAAAAGTACCTAAAAGAATGCTCGAGTCATCTTTATAAATTTTTAATGAGCCTAAATAAAAAAAATCGGGATTTTTTCAGTTTTATGAGCGAGAAAATAACGCCTAAAAAGAATGCTCTAATGGTCTTTTTCAGTTTAATGAGCTAGAAAAAGAGCGAAAAAGAGTTTCTCAGACCGTCATCGTATGTGTTTAACGAGCCCAAAGATGACAAACTCGGGGATTTTTCAATTTAAGAGGAGGAAAAAATCCCAAAAAATAACATGCTCATATCTTCTTTGTAGTAGTTTAACGAGCCCAAAGAAGGAGACTCAAGGTTTTTTGGATTAACGAGCAAGAAAAATACCTTAAAAAGAATGCTCGATCTGCTTCGGGGTAGTTTAACGAGCCCGAAGAAGGAGACTCAAGGATTTTTCGGATTAACAAGCAAGAAAAATACCATAAAAAGAATGCTCGCTCTTCTTCGTGGTAATTTAACGAGCTCGAAGAAGGAGACTCGAGGTTTTTTCAGATTAACGAGCAAGAAAAATACCATAAAAAGAATGCTCGCTCTTCTTCGTGGTAATTTAACAAGCTCGAAGAAGGAGACTTGAGGATTTTTTCGGATTAATGAGCAAGAAAAATAATGTAAAAAGAATGCTCGATCCTTCTTAATCTCATGCTTGACAATAGAAGGGTCTATGCCATGCATTTTCTCATAAGATCAAGGGAAAACATCATGGAAATCCTTAAAAGGGTAGGTGAAGCTCGCAATTTCCTCAGGATTTTGATTGGATTCAACCTGTATGTTTTCCACGATGCCTGTATTGACTGAAATATCGATGAGCAATGTCTTTGAAAGATTGCCCATGTTTCCCTCCGAGTCCAAAGTTTGGATAGTCGTATATGGTGAGGAAACGATTTCATGTGTGTCAGATGATAGGATTTGAAGAGGCATCATGTCTAAATCAGATATCGAAACATGATGATGCCAATCCTCCCGAGGTCACTCTTCTAAACTCATGATTTCTTGAATAGATTCGTTCGTAGCTAGGACTTGATTGAGTGGATCGAAAGAAGGCGCGTTTATGGGAGATTAGTGGTACCATTGGCAGTAACCAAAGTGACTGGAGATGTGGATGCAAATTGAATGGCTTGGTAGGCCAATTCAGCTTGCGACAACAACATTTGTTCTCCGCATGTGTCAATGTTTCAAGGAGCCAATAGGATCCATGGATCGGTCTGTTCATGAGGAATAGATGAAAGCATGTTGATTGTCTGTGAAACCTTGGGTGGATGAAGAGGGAAACAACCCATGAGGGAAGAAGCCTTTAGTAGACCGGTATCGATACTGACGTAAGAGTCAGGTACACCACCTACTAGGGGTACAGAGCCACTTGGTAACGGGGAGTAATCACGGGTGCAGAAAGATAGCTGATCTACTGTAACTAACTTTCCATCCAATGGAAATAGGATGATGTGAAAGACAATAGATACGATGGCCATCATGCCATATGTCCAACTGCAACCTAGCAAGAGATTATAGTTGAGTTTTTTATTTACAACTTCTGGTGAGCACCAGTATTGCAGCAATACTGCTACAACTCTTGGGCTGCCTACTTTACTCTTATCAACCCGGTAGTTCGTAACAAACTTGGAAGCGTCAGTGCTGTATGCACAAGTACTAGTTCTTACTGCAGGTTGTCACTTGGTCAGCCGATGCAAGATCGCTAGGAGCTCAAGCCAACTTCTATGGATTCTAGAAGAAGCTCTATCTGTGATGAAAGGAGAGAAATATTACTCTATAGATGCTACTCTAATTGCAGAAAGGAGAAAAACTGAAATGTAAAGCAAACCTAGTGAACCCTAATTAACCAACTAATCCTACTTTTGCAGAAAGCACTATGAAAACCATGAAAGGAATGCCACTACCTACTAAAATAAATAAACAAAATCTAACTATGCTATTTTTGGAATTAAATAAGCAACGAATATATTTTTGGATTTTTATGTGAAATTGACATGCATGTAATTTATTGTGTGTGAGTGTGGCAGCAAATAGGTGGTGTTGCAGGGCGGTTTTGGTACTTGAGAGGATGTAGGATGGTGTGGATGGGTCCTAGGAGGTCTCAAGTGGCCTTTTGGATGTTTTTCCCACACTTGGTCTTCAAAATAAAGCCTACAGGAAAATCTATAGGAGGACATAGGAAATCTACAGGAGGAAAAATAGTTTTCTACAGGAGGCCTACAGGAGGAGGCCGAGAGCAGTTTTCACTATTTTGAGGGTGTAAGAGTGGGTGAAAAAGATGGATGAAGGTTGGAATGAGGTGTTAGGGTGCCTATGGTCTACCATGAACCACCAGGAGAGAGAAAGATGGTTGGATTTTCTCAAGGAGAGAGGAAGAAGTTCTAGGAAAAATGCAGGAAACTAAGGTAGAATTGAGGTGAGGTTTAGGCGACTTGTAGGGCATGGATCAAATGGAGGATGTGGTGGCTAATAGGCTGGCCTAATACTATAAGAGATCTACTGCAAAGGAACTGACAGTCAACCAATAAGATCAAACAAACAATGGAATGAGTGCATTTAGAAAAACAGAGTTTTGCATCAAACTAGTCTAAACTATGATCTATGAAAGGAAATGTTTAGAAATGCTGCAAGAAAGGAAAGAATGAAAGAATATTATTGAAAATAAAGAAGTGAGCATGATGAAGAAGATCTGAAGCAAAGAAAAGATGGACTATTAACCTACTGAAAAGATGCAAACACTAGAAGTCCTATGAAGGAGGAAAATCTGTGTTTTTGGGGCAGCAAGAGGGTCTTTGCCTCAAATCATGGTCCCAAAGGGAGGAAGAGAGGCCAAGGCACTATTGCTAGCCTTTTGAATCTTTGTTTATCACTGTTTAACCTGCTACAAAAATCACAAATGGAAGAAAACTACTAAATCATCAAAAGCAACCTATTCTTAACCATAAAAGAAATACATCTAATAGAAACTAATCTACAAATTGAAACAAAGCATACATATACAAGTAAAGAGGAGCTTGGCTACTTGGATTGGGACCTAACCCATGAGCTTCAGCCCTCTGAGGTAACTCAGTGCTAGCTCAAAAAGGATTCCATCTTTATTTCCAAATCAATAGTAAGATTACATGAAACTGTCACAAAATAATAAGCTCGAAGTTGAGCAGAGTTTACATAAGAAAAAATCCTACAAAAATCCAACCCTAGTGAGGCCCTGGGCCTCTCTACTTATACAAATGAAGCTACCAATAGATTCCTTAAAATTAGGGAGGCTTGGTTCCCAAAACTCGAGATAATCATCAATCATCTTCCACTTGCTTAGCTGCCTCCTAGTCCATGATTCAGTTGCTTGTACTTCGAGCTGAATGAAGGGGAATTCGAAGTGAAGAGTAATAAATGAGGGGGATTCCCTCCTATAATTCCTCTCCTCTGTCCACTTCCAGTTATTGCTGCCATTTTTCCACTGGATCCTTGACTTTGACTTTGAA
This sequence comes from Pinus tabuliformis, assembly GCA_031772625.1. Classification (NCBI taxonomy): domain Eukaryota; kingdom Viridiplantae; phylum Streptophyta; class Pinopsida; order Pinales; family Pinaceae; genus Pinus; species Pinus tabuliformis. The sequence continues at coordinate 24,050,654 of CM062805.1, forward strand.
AATCATCAATAATCTGCATTAAATACACATTAGACCACATGGCACAATAACTAACTCAACTCACTCTATAAGCATAAATATAATCAAAAAATCATGTAATAAGCTAAGAGAATGGTTGGTTTGACTAGGTTAGGAGGTGAAATGAGCCCATATAATTACCCATTTATGAGGCTCATCATCACCACCTACTAAAAGTGTTGCTCATCCTCTGAGAAACTTAGTCCATATCCTCATCTTTTATGGCCCCGGTGGCCTCCCTAGCATCCTAGGCTTCTGATGTGGTCTACTCTTCTTTGTCATAGAATCCTGCCTTCCTTTATATCTATTCCCACTACTCCTCCTCTTCTTCTTCTCTTCTGGCTTCCAACATTCCTAACAGCAGTGGGGGACTCAGTTTGATGCCAATCCAGTTGACCTTCAGCCTCTGCATGGAGCACTTGTACATTGGCACCCTTCTTAATGCCTCCTTCAGCCTCATGGGGGAATGATATTCCCTGATCTGTAGACTGTGTGGTAAGGTGTTCCATCTCCTCATGCATGCATGGACACAGTCATCCCCAAGTAGCCTTTGCATATACTCAAAGTGTGCAATGGCTTGTGCGTGATCACTTAGATATCTATGTGAAATCTGAGGATTATTGGCAAGCAGGTTGTGTGTGCTGATGAGTGCCATGGGATCTGATGGCTCAGCTCTTATCATTAATGGCTCATTTTGCTCTTTTATCATCAATCTTTTTATTTCTGTTGCCCTCAATTCTTCATGGTTCATCCATGAGGCATTGGCCATTAGTTGCATGTCCCCTAGCCTAGCATTGGGGTCCCACACATTCATGTTTGTGAGGGCCATATTATGTAGGTAGAATTCTACCATTTTTTCCTTATCCTCTGATGTGCTTTGGTCACACAGATCCATATACTGCCTGTAATATTGGAAGGGCATTATGCCTCTTTGTGCCAAAGTCTTTATCTGGAATTGTAACCATTGGTCCTTGAGATATAGGCCATAGGATTTTGCTGGTGTTCTACATTGCAATGCCTCCATGGATAAGCTGGCCATGCATGCTAGCTAAGTCTCCTTCTCTTGCAGCTGCCTCCTTAATAATTCATTTTCATTTTCAAGGTGGCTTCTTCTAATTGCTTCCCTATCTCTGATAGCACTCAACTCTTTGCCCATTTCTCTGAGTTTGTTTTCTATATGGCCAACATGGTCAACTCCTTTGGATTTGGCTATTTGCATCCACATATGTGTTCTTATTATCTCTTTCTCTAATTCAAAGAATAGTGGAATTGCAAAATTTTGTGGAATTATCCTTCCTCCCTCAAGCAGATTGTAACAGGAAGCCAAACTAGGTGAGGGATCAGGTTCTTGTAGCTCTGTTGCTTCCTCCTTTACCTGTGGCTGTCCTTCTATCCTTTTCTCAAGCTGTTGGGTCTCCTATAGTTTTGACAGTGTCTCCTGTAGAACTGTTTGAGCCTCTTGTAGGACTGTCTTTGGGTCCTATAGTACTACCTTTTCTTTCCATGTGGAAGATCTCAGAGTCCCCCTTTCATATGTGATAGGTGCCTTGGAAGGGGATTCTTTCCCTTTGGCAAAGGGTGAATATTCAATTGTAATTGGCATTTTTGAAGAGGGCTGAGGTTTGCCTGTTTTGATCCTTGTGCTTTTCCTAGCCCTGAAATACATGGAGGCCTGCCTTTTCCTCTTTTGATTTGGCATGATTGGTGTACTGAGGGCAGTGAGGGCAGCTGCTACCTCCCTTTCCAGACTCTCAGGAGACCCTTCTCCTTTTTCTTCCTTTTCTACCTCTTTTTCTCCTCCTTCTATCTCTTTCTCTATCTCTTTTTATGTCTCTTTCTACTCTGTTTCTTTATATTTCTCCTCCTCTTTTTCAGTTTCTTCCTCCATCCTTTCTTACTCTTCTAAGTCACCAGTGGCTTCACCTTATCCCCCTTGTTGCTCTTCCTCCTCACTGCCAGTAGGACTAACATCATAGGTTAATGCCTTTATGTCATCCTCAACTGACATGTTTTGGAAGACTTCCCATGCTATAGGGAGTGTAAATGTATGGAGGGCTTCTTCCACTAAGATTTTGATTAACCCATGGTGAGCTAGCTGCTATGAATTCCTTGCTTGAACCTTAGTGATGGAGTCAATGAGGGACTGTAGGAGGAAGTAGGGGATGCTGAGATTCTGAGGTGCTGGAGTGTCCATGCCAAACCTTAATTCATGGAGCATTCTAAAATGATAACCATAGACAATGTTGTACCTCCCTTCACAGGAAATGTATTCGATTATTTGATAGTTAAACTCATCCCAAGGGTATGGTATGCTAGCCCTTCTAATGCCATTTTTATCCTCTACAGGGGTTTCATTTTTTTGGAAGAAGTTTTTTTTGGCAGCTTGGCCAATTGGTTTCTCATCCTTACTCCAAGGCAGCCCAAGGGGAAGGGTAGTGACCCTACTGATAAGTTCAGGGGTTATCTCCATTGTTAGGGTCCCACCCTAACCCCCTTATTTATGTCTTGGGATCACGTCATAGTCAAGAGTCAATAAAGCCCATATTAATATTTGTAAGTGGTTAACCTGCAATTAATGACGGGACCACAGTTAGTTGCAAATGGGCGGAAGTATTAGATAGATGGTAAATGGGCGGTAGTATTAGATAGATGGTATTAATAAAACCCACGATATTGGCCCGTGGTATTGCATGTATGAGTCATATATAAAGGATAGAGACTCCCTGCGAGGGGCATCGTGTCTTATTTTGTAATCGAGCTCTGCTCTATTGGAGTTTGCCCCCTCGAAGAGGCCTGTGAACATTTCTCTCTGAATAATAAAATCATTGCTATTCTATGCTCTGGGTATATTTTCTTCGCATATTTTGTGTTCTCGGTATCTTTTCTTCGCAAATTCTATGTTTGGGTATTACTTTGCAGGTTAAGAGCATAACAAGTGGTATCAGAGCACTTTCCAGGGCTCGGTGGGATCTCCAAATTTTAGCAAATTTTTTTTGGCTAGATACGTGTTCCGGCGTCTTTAAACCACAGGATCTGTCATTAAGCGCATAAACTTGCGGATTTGGGGAGGCATGCACGCAGGAAATACAAGAGGTGGTCACGTCTGTTGGACTCCCTTGTAACCCCTGTGGGTACCCCTTCGAGTAGTAGCGCATTAGACAGAACCGCGCACGGACTGTCTTCCACGTACCCTCTGGGTATATAGGAAGCCCCCTAGCTCCCTTGAAACCTCGCCATAGATAAAACTTTGGCCATCTTGTGGCTACAGTACACCGAGAACAGCACTCGGAGAGATTACTCGCCCGTACGATAGGGTAGTCGGGTTGTATGGCTAAGGGTACGGTCGATCCTCCTTAGTTAGAGCCCTGAAACATTGGGCTGAGTACTACTGTCAGACCCTTATGTATATTGCGATCTGTAGCACCTGAAACTCCTCAGACCATAGTTCCCTTTCTATCGGGGGATCACACATCACCTATTCCAGATCAGCAAGGGCAGCAGCAGCAGACATCAATCCCGCAGCTCCATCAGATCAACAGCAGCAGTGGTTCCACCATTCAGATCTCTCAGATCCACCAGATCGGAGTAGTTGTGAAGGGTTCCTGTCCCTGGATATAATTTTCGCAGGACTTTTGACGGCATTGACATTCTGAGGATTTGGCGATTGCAGTATTGATCAAGAAGGAGTAAAACTCCGTTAGGAGTTTTCCAAAAAAAAAAAAAAAAAGAGTCTGAGATCTTCCGGGGCGCTTATTGGTGACCTAGCCCATCAGAATCAGGACGACGAGCTGAGCAAGGTGGTACGAGCTGAGCACAAATGGAGCAGTATTTCCAATTGAATCATACCATAGATGAGGGGACTAAGCTTATGGTGGGCACCATGTACTTGGACAATGAACGATGGCAATGGAAGGAATGGCATCAGCGTTGCAATGGAAAGTTTCGGGATTGGGCCCAATTTGCCAAAACTCTTAGCAGTCGCTTTGAACAGGAAGACTCTTTCTTGGGGCGTCTCACTAAGCTCCAACAGACGGGTACAGTGGAGGAATATATTACTGCTTTTGAAGCCTTAGCCTTCCGCACTAAGGGTCTCACAGATGAGTTCTACATGGAATTCTTTATCAGCGGTCTTAAAGAAGCCATCAAAGCTCAGGTTCTACTCCACCACCCTCCCACATGGACAGAGGCTTGCTAGGTAGCCCATAAGGTGGAACGTGCATTAACAGCCCAATCCAGCCGCCCCAACTTCCCCGCTAAAGGTCGTCCCTCACAGGCTCCCAATACGACTCAGACACTTAAGATTCAAAAGGTGTCACCTGCGGAAATGGCCGAAAGAAGGAAGTAAGGACTATGTTACTACTGTGATGAAAAATATTCCCCGGGTCATAAATGCAAAGAGCACAAGTTTTTTCAAATAGATGCCACTGACTACAGCTCCACCGAGGAAGATCCACCACTTGAGGAACCGGAGGAGATCGAAGAAGATAACCAAAAGAAGATTGTATCTGATGAACCAATTATTTCGCTAAATGCATTGGCAGGAATTTCTTCCCCTCAAACTCTCAAAATCAGGGGTTTTCTTAAACATCGCCCAGTAGTAGTCTTGATTGATAGTGGAAGTACCCATAATTTCATCCATCAAAAGATCGCTGAAGCAGCACATTGTTTTGTCCGGGCAGTTTCTAACTTCCAAGTCCAGATTGCAGATGGGGGCACAATGAAATGTGAAGGTCGCTGTGAAAATGTCAAAATTCAAATGGGGGATTATCAATTGAAAACCCACATGTTTGCAATACACATGGGGGGTTGCGACATTGTCCTAGGCGCGGAATGGCTCCGCACTCTTGGGCCAATCACAATGGATTTCGAGGAGTTATATATGAGTTTTAAGCAGAACAACTCCACACATACCCTCCGTGGACTACAGGCGGGAGCCCCCTCTATCATCAGCTCGCATAGAATGGAAAAATTGTTTAAAAAGGGCCATCATGGAGTGGTAGCTCAATTTAATGCCATCCAGGTAGTAGACACCATGTCTCCGCCAATTCATCCTGAGATGCAACAGATTTTAAATAAACATCGGACGGTCTTTGACAAGCCTCATGAGCTTCCACCCTCGCGAGGGGAACATGATCATAGCATCACATTGGTTCTAGGGGCCCAACCCCCAAATATGAGGCCATACAGATATCCATTCTCCCAAAAGAATGAAATAGAAAAAATCATCAAGGAATTATTGGAAGCAGGTGTCATTCATCCTAGCATTAGTCCTTATTCATCCCCAGTGGTCATGTTCCTCAAGAAAGATGGGGAGTGGCGGATGTGTCCCAACTTTAGGGCCCTCAATAAGTTAACAGTCAAAGATAAATTTCCCATCCCAGTGGTTGACAATTTGCTGGACGAACTAAATGGGGCTCAATTCTTCACTAAGTTGGATCTTCGCTCAGGCTATCACCAAATTCGCATGAAGGAAGTCGACATTCCCAAGACAGCTTTCAGAACTCATGAAGGCCATTATGAGTTCCTCGTCATGCCATTTGGTCTCTGTAATGCCCCCTCTACTTTTCAGAGCCTTATGAATCACCTCCTCAAACCATATCTCAGAAAATTTGTCCTTGTCTTCTTCGATGACATCCTCATCTATAGTGGCACTTGGGCGGCACATCTTCAGCATGTAGATCTACTCTTGCAACTGCACCAAACGCATAAATTATTTGTCAAGATGTCTAAGTGTTCGTTTGGCATGGAAGAAGTTGAGTATTTGGGCCACATTGTGGGGCGTGAAGGTGTCAAGGTGGACCCCAAAAAGATCCAGGCAATGCAAGAATGGCCTCAACCTAAGACCTTGAAAAGCTTGAGAGGATTTTTAGGTCTCACAGGCTATTATCGTAAATTTGTCCGCAACTATGGCCGCATAGCGAAGTCCCTAACGCAACTCCTAAAGAAAAATTCCTTCTTCTGGAACGAGGAAGCACAACAGGCATTTACTGCTCTCAAAACCGCCATGTGTTCCACTCCTGTCTTAGCACTACCGGACTTCACCAAATCATTTGTCATTGAATGTGATGCTTCGGGAACAGGTATTGGAGCAGTCTTAATGCAGGAAGGGCGACCATTGGCCTTCACCAGCCAACAACTAAGTGGGAAGAATGTGGGCCAATCTACCTACGAGAAGGAAATGATGGCCATCTTACATGCAGTCGAGACCTGGCGACCTTACTTGTTGGGGCGACGTTTTCAAATCCGCACAGATCATCACAGTCTTAAATATTTTTTGGAGCAACACCTATCTTCCCCACAACAAAATAAATGGTTAGCCAAAATGCTGGGATATGATTATGAGATCATTTACAAGAAAGGGAAAGACAACAGGGTAGCAGATGCATTGTCGCGCCAATTTGAGGAGGAAAGTACTCTGCTAGCAATTTCCCTCCCCATTCCCGACTGGATTGAAGAGGCTCACAGGGAATGGTTTTCACATCCCGGGCTCTCCCAACTCATTTCTCAATTATAGGTAGATCCTAATTCCAGCAAGGGCTACTCATGGCAGAATGATATTCTTCGCTACAAGGACAGAGTCGTAATATCGCCAACATCCACCCTCAAAAGTCGCATTTTGGTGGAATTGCACTCATCTCCCATTGCAGGACATTCGGGCTTTCAGAAGACGTATGCTCGCACCAGAAGATCATTTTTTTGGGCCGGCATGAAACAGGACATCCTTACTTTTGTAGCAGAATGTGACGTCTGTCAACGCCACAAAGGGGAAACCGTCAACACACCAGGCACATTACAACCATTGCCCATTCCGGCGTCAATTTGGACAGAGGTCTCCATGGATTTCATTACAGGTCTTCCAAAGTCTGGGAACAAGTCAGTCATCATGGTGGTAGTGGACCGACTGTCGAAGTATGCTCATTTCTGCGCCCTACCCCACCCATTTACACCAACCTTGGTTTCTCAAACTTTCATGGATCAGATCTTCAAATTGCATGGCATGCCCACTTCTATTGTGTCCGACCGTGACCCAATCTTCACCAGTAATTTTTGGCAGGAGCTCTTCAGAATACAAGGCACTCAACTCAAACTCAGTACTTCATATCATCCGCAAACAGATGGTCAAACCGAAGCTGTCAACAAATGTCTAGAAACCTACCTTAGGTGTTTCACTTCAGAAAAACAACACCTTTGGGTACAGTGGTTACCTCTGGCGGAGTGGTGGTATAACACCAACTATCATGCCACCACCAAAATGACTCCCTATGAAGCAGTCTATGGACAACTTCCGCCTTCCCCTACTTCTTATCTCAAGGGGTGCTCCAAAGTACAAGCCGTGGATCAACTCCTACAACACCGCGCAACCATGCTTGCCCATCTGCGCGAGAATCTTCATCAAGCTCAGAACCGTATGAAGCAACAGGCTGACCAACATCGCTCAGAGCGCCAATTTCAAGAAGGGGATCAGGTCTTTTTGAGGCTGCAACCATATAAGCAAACATCACTCAAAGACAAGGGTTGTCAAAATCTCTCCCCAAAATTCTACGGACCATACCAAGTACTTCAGCGCATTGGAGAAGTGGCTTACAAGTTGGCTTTGCCACCTACAGCAAAAATCCACCCAGTTTTCCATGTATCGTGCCTCAAGAAAGTGATTGGGAACAATTGTCGAGTTCAAACCAGTCTACCTGAATTGGACGAAGAAGGGTCAATCTGGCTTCAACCTGAACAGGTTCTAGACACACGAGACAAGCACCTGCGCGGCCGCATGATTAAGGAGGTCCTCGCAAATGGAAAGACACCTCTCCGGAAGATGCAACTTGGGAACCAGCCACTATTCTTCAGCAGTTTCCGCAGCTTCAGCCTTGAGGACAAGGCTAGTCTTAAGGGGGAGGGCATGTTAGGGTCCCACCCTAACCCCCTTATTTATGTCTTGGGATCACATCATAGTCAAGAGTCAATAAAGCCCATATTAATATTTGTAAGTGGTTAACCCACAATTAATGACGGGACCACAGTTAGTTGCAAATGGACGGAAGTATTAGATAGATGGTAAATGGGTGGTAGTATTAGATAGATGGTATTAATAAAACCCACGATATTGGCCCGTGGTATTGCATGTATGAGTCATATATAAAGGATAGAGACTCCTTGCAAGGGGCATCGTGTCTTATTTTGTAATCAAGCTCTGCTCTATTGGAGGTTGCCCCCTCGAAGAGGCCTGTGAACATTTCTCTCTGAATAATACAATCATTGCTATTCTGTGCTCTGGGTATATTTTCTTCGCATATTTTGTGTTCTCGGTATCTTTTCTTCGCAAATTCTATGTTTGGGTATTACTTTGCAGGTTAAGAGCATAACATCCATGGAAAGACCTCTAAAGGTGATAGTGGCATGTGTTCTTGTGTGAGGGACCAAAGAGTGGGCAAATTCTTAGGTAATCTCCTCATCAAACCCTCGTAATTTCTCAAAAACGTTCATCCAATTTGCTCTTGTGAATATGTCCACTACTTGGGAATGTGCATGGAGCCTCGTGGAGTTAGTGGGCTCCTTTCTCATAAAACCTCCTATCATTTTTTTTATACTTTTTAAGGAAACCATATGTGGAGATGGAGACAACAATTTTTGAGAAAAACAGAGAAACAAAGGAGACTGTATTTTTTTTTAAATAAGCAATTTTTTTTTAATGTATTTTCTCCTCTCCTAAAGACTTTATTTCCTTCTCAAATTGAAACCACTTCTTGCATATATTGATATTTAATAGGGGGCATGCATGAACCCTACCTCTTCAGACTAAGAATCGTGCAAAAAATCAAGTTTTCTCCCTTCAAAACAACTCACTGCCCCCCCTGTAGAAGCCTGCTGTCCCTCCTGTAGAATTCCTGTAGATGCTCCTGTAGAACCTGTAGGTGCTCTTGTAGAAAATTCCGAGAGTAGAATATGGGAGAGATGGATGGAGGAAAATGGTTACGAGGCTGTGGGGGCACAGGGAGACTGTTGTAGCTGAGTTACGAGGAGAGAATGAAGGAAAAGGTGGTGAGAATGCTTGGGGAGGAATACTTATTACCCTTTATGGATATTTCCGGTGATGGAGGGTTAGCTGGAAAGGTATACGTTGGCCATATTCAGACTATTGGTCCCCACCTGCCTTATCATCATGGCCCCTCCTCATAATCATCCCTCACAATTGCATCGGAGTTCACCCTTCCTCCACTACCTGTCCTTGACATCTTTCTTGAGTTGACTATGCGCACGTGTGGGTGACATCTCAGTTGAGTGGAGTCAACTAGATGAAGGTGGCCGAGTTAACTAGCCACCTTTCCCTCATTCAACCTCAACTGTCTCATTGCTTTTGCATGACTTCTAATTACACAAATGCAAATAGAGGAGCGATTTAGTTACTTACTTGTGATCCAAATGTATTTGCTGTGAGGTGTTGTGGCTCTCTCTCTATTGCATGCCTTTATTTATTTTGATGCATGTTGTTTGCTTGCTGATGTGTGGCTGTGTCTTGTGCAAGTTTTTCTCTGGCTAGGTCTGAGATTCAGGTGCCTTCTCAACCTTCATGTGTGCATTCTCCTGTCATTGGTGCTGGGTTTTGATGGGATCAGTTGCTACAGGAATTCCTACTAGAGTTGTTATAGTTGTTTCGCCCCTTCAAAATTCAACTTCTTTTTGTGCTTGGAGCTTTGAAGATGATTCCAGAGGTGTAGATAGAGATGGAGAGGTAGTAGCTAGGCTACAGGTGAGGTGGATGGTGCTTCTTCCTCTCTTATTTTTTGTTTTTTTTTTCTTTTCCTGAAAAACCATTTTTTCTGTGTTTTTCTTGGACAGGAAGAAGAATGATGCTTGGGGTGTGATGCAGGCTTGGAAATGATAACAAGGAGATTTGAAGACTATAGGAGGGTTTATAGGTTCTTCATGATGCTTCCCTGTCCCTCGAACTGCCTTTTATATTCATTTCTGGCTCTCTATAATTCCTATAGGAGCCTCCTGTAGAAAACATAGTTTTTGAAAAAGAAGTACTATGGGGTGAAAGAAATGCCAAAAATGATGGAGAAAAGTGTGGAGAAGGTAGGATAGGTGCTGGTGTGGATGTCAGGGTTCCCTTGGCACCTTCTTCTGCTTCATGTAGTCCTCCTACAAACCTACAATGCAAATGAAAATTCATTTTTCTTTTTCCATTTTTTTTTTGAAAACAAAAAGGGCGCCTCAGGGAGGTTTTCACCCTGATTGCTTGCCTTGGGTGCCTCCAAGGGAGGTTTTCACCAAGGGATCTTATTATTTTTCTCGTTTCTTTTTTTTTTTGACATCACTGGGCTGCCTCATAAGAGGTTTTCAACCCAATGATGGGACTTAAGCGCCTCATGGAGGTTTTCACTTGAGTCCTTATTTTTTTTTCTCTTTTTTCTTTTTATTCAGTGAGTGGGTGAAGTGGAGGCTAAGACATGCTCCACTACCATCACTGTCTTATTCAAATTTTCAACGAACTCTCGCTTGGAGAGGGGTTTCTTGTAGACTTTCAACCAATGTCCATTGACAAGCATGGGGATGGCTTCATCATCAATGGTTCTGAACAGAACTAAACCATTGTCATTGCATTTCTCCATAGTGTAGGGTCACAGCCATCTTGTCCTCAGCTTGCCTTTGAAATATTTATATCTTGAATCATAGAGTAGTGCCCAATCTCCCTCTTGGAATTACTTCTCCTTGATATTTTTGTCATGCCATATTTTTCTCTAAAGCTGAATTACCTATGTGTGGAGAAGGGCTTGCAATCTATATTCATCCAATCCATTGAGCTGAAGTAATCTCTCCTTTTTTGCATGGCTGAGGTCTAGGTCCAGCTGAGCTGCCATCCTTAGTGTATTGAACTCAAATTCTATTGACAACAAAGCCTTCTTCCCATAGACCAGTTCATAGGGTGTGAACCCGGTGGTGGTCTTCCATGTGGTGTTGTAGGCCTAAGTGGACTCAACTAATCTGTCAGCCCAGTCTTTTCTGTTGCTTCTCACTACTTTGGTGAGGATCCCTTCCAATGCCCTGTTAGTGACCTCCACTTGCCCATTGGCTTGTGGATGGTACGGGGTGGAAGTCTTGTGCTTGATCTTATGATGTGTGAGTAGGTCTTCAATCAAGTTGGAAGTGAACTGGCTGCCTTGATCTGTGACCAACTCTCTTGGATACCTGAACTTGTAGAATATGTTTTCTCTCAAAAACTCAGCTACTTTTTCCTCTATCACTGCTTTGATTGCTTTTTTCTCTTCCCACTTTGTTAGGTAATCGATGCACACAATGATTTATTGTTTCTACTTTGAAGGGGGGCTGATAGGACCCACAAAGTCCATGCCCCACTTCTCAAATGGCTCAAAGGTTACTTGAGGTTGCATGGGCATCTCATCCTTTGGAGTAGGTTTCCCCATCCCCTGACACTGATCACACTGGATGGTATATCTCCTCACATCCTGATGAAGAGTGGGCCAGTAGTAGCCTGCTTGCAATATCTTGAAGGTAATTCTTTTTGTTACAAAATGACCTCCACAAGGCCCATCATGACAGGTTAGGAGGATTTCAAATACTTACTCCTCCCTGACACATCTTCTCAAGATTTGATTTGGGCCAAGTTTGAAGAGATTGCCCCCAATCCAGGTGAAAGGGGCACTTTTCCTTACTATCTTGCTCTTCTCTTTTGAGGACAGGTGTGGTGGGAACTGTGCTGAAACCAAGTAGTTTGCTATATCAAAAAACCATGGAGAGAGGATTGAGATAGCAAATAGATGTTCATTTGGAATTTGGTCATCCACCATTCCTTCTTCACCTACAGGAAAATTTACTCTAGACAAAAAGTCAAGAACAACATTTTCTTTACCAGGCTAATCAATAATGGTCAAATCAAACTGTTGCAGTAAATGCAACCATCTAATAATGAGAGCATTTACATCTAGTTTGTTCATTAAATATCTAATTATGGCATGATCAATGTGCTCAAAGGTTTGATAGCCTGTGATATAATGTCTGAATTTGTTTAAGGAATGCATGACAGCTAGGAGTTCCTTCTCGGTCACTGTATAGTTTAACTCCGCCTTCGACAAGTTTTTGCTTATAAAGTATATGTCATAAGGTAACTTTTCATCAATTTGTCCTAAGGCTTCCCCTATTTCTTTGTTGAAAGCATCTGTGTGAATGTGGAAAGGTAGGGCCCATTTGGGCCTCTCAGAATTGGGGCAGTCACAAGCTTGCTCTTCAAGGTACCTAGGGCTTCTTGACAGTTTTCCGACCATATGAACTTGACATATTTGCCTAAGAGGCCAAACAAAGAAGAGGCTAGCTCGTTGAAATCTTTAATGAACCTTCTGTAATATCTGGCTAAGCCTAGGAAATTTTTGACATCTCTCACCTTCTGAGCAGGTGGGACCCTTTGGATGATGGAAATTTTGTTGGGTTCCACCTGCAGTCCTTGTTGAGATATTACATCATCTAACACGGTCCCTTCAGTCATCAAAAACTCACATTTTTCCAGACTGAGGGATAGGTTCATCTTAATACACTTATCTAGAACTTTTCCTCGGTTAGATAAAGCTTCCTGAAATTCAGAACCATAAGGAGTAAAATCATCCATGTATATTTCTACTGCATCATGAACCAGTTTAGAAAATATACTCAATACCGCTCTTTGGAAAGTGGCTGGAGTGTTGCACAAACCAAAAGGAAGGACCCGATATACAAAGTTACCCCAAGGACAAGTGAAAGTGGTCTTATCTTAGTCTTCTGGGTTGATTTGAATCTAATTGTACCCGCTAAACCCATCTAGGAAAGAGAAAAGATTTTTCCTTTCTAGACCATCTAACACTTGATCTATGAAAGGTAAAGGAAAATGGCCCTTTTTAGTGGCTTTGTTCAATTCCCAATAGTCAACACAGATTCTCCACTTACCATTTTTCTTTGGTACTAGCACCAAAGGAGAGACCCATTCACTGTCAGAGATGGGATAAATGAATCCTGCATCAAGCAATTTTTGTAGTTCTTCCCTAACAATATCTTTAAGTGCTGGAATCATCCTCCTTTGAGGCTGCCTGACTGGCTTGCAATTTTCCTTGATTTAGATATGATGAGTACATACTAAAGGGTGCACTCCCTTCATTTCTTTATAAAGCAAAGGCATCTAGATGTTTTCTCAGCAGGCTGCATAGCTCCTTCTCCTGGGAAGTGGATAGGGATGGATTGATTTTCAATGTTCTTTCTTGACCGAACTCTATATTTTTGACATGGGGAAGAGTAGGATCAGCCACACAAAGATCAGTTGAGAGGTTTTTTTGGGTTTCTCTTACTATTTATTCTAATGGTGATATACTAGGAGGTGGATTCTGAATCAAATTTTTGATCATATCATCCTCATCTTGCAGTTTCCCCCCATGGCGGTTTCTAATGTACAAAGTGGTGCGGAATAGACTTCATCCTCATCTTCCTCCTCCAACTAGAGAGGTAGATCATGTTCTAGAAAGGGTTGGGCAGGAGGATATAGGATTAATTGCTTGGACATGTGCCCATTCTTTATGGTCATGTTCTGAGCTCGACAGTTGATGTAGGCATCAACTGTAGCCAACCAGGGTCTTCCCAGAATGAGAGGATACCCAGTGAGCTTTGCCTTTGGCTGAAGAACTAAGAAATCAGTAGGGTACTCTCCCAAGAGTCAGTGGATACCATCACATCTCATCCACACCACAATCCCCTAAGGGGTCATGGTGGAGTGGTCTGCTAGCTGTAGCACTATCGTGGTCTTCCTCAAGGAGCCCTGGAGGTTGAGTTTGAGCATTGTGCCCTTGGTCATCACATTAATGGCAGCTCCCAGATTAATCAAGGTATGTGGGATCATTGTGCCATTGATGTGGACATCAACTACTAGGCTTCCAGGGTCCAAAGATTTTGGACAGATTACCTGCCCCAACCTCAGGTCAGACAGTTTTCCTATGACATTGATGGTTGGGGCATCTCTCTTGCGTCTTCTTGGATGCCTAAAGAACTTCTCTTTGATCAACCTATTGTAGATAGGTACATCTTTTATGGCTTGGAGAAGTGGTATCTTTGTACATAAATGTTTCAATTCTCCTAGGAGTTCAGTCTCTTCCGTGGTAGGCTGGACTGTTACGGATAGTCTCTCAGGAAAGGGTGGATTTTCTTTCGGTTCGCTTTCCTCTTTATCTTCCTCAACCTCCCTGGGTGGAGTCTAGCTATCTAGGAAAACTTTCCTAGATCGCAAGTTGATTTCTTGAATCTCCACAACATAAGTTGGGCATGATGGTTCCCCACTATACACTTGCTGAGCCTGTCTATTGTTCGGGTTTGGATTTGGCTGGGCAGGCATTTGGGGTTGCCTTGGTGGAGCAGAAGGTAATGGTTGTGGTTGGGCAGGTGGTGGAGGCATAAGAGCGGGAAGAGAGTTGTATTGGGGCCTCCACCCCTGATGAGATGCATTCCACTTAGGCTACGATTGGCCATGGGACTGAAAAGAATGGGTGGTTGATTGGGCATGATATTGAGATGTGAAAGACCAAGGAGGTGGTGTGGACTAGGAAGGATGAGCAAGGGGACCCCAAGAAGGTATGGAGGGCACTTGGTTGCGGTTGTAGTATGCTTGAGATGTCCCTTGCATCCCCTGCTGGTATGGTCTAGGTCCAGGTGGCCTTATTTGGTTTATGTAGTTGAGATGTTTAGTGACTCCCTCAGCCCCTTGATATATAACTTTAAGTCTGGGCAAGGAAGGGAACTTATCTGTAGAATGATTCTCTTCACAGACTGGACAAACCTCTATAGAGTTTAATGGGAATTCATTCCTAGGATGCCTCCTGGTGCATCTAGGGAAAAAAATGGCCAAAGCCTTCTCTGCTTCCTCTTATTTTCTTTTTATATGTAAGGTGTCCATTTGCAGGGAAAAAGTCTGCAGCATCTCACTCTTGAAGTCTTCCAGCATGTTTCCAATTTCTCCTTTAATGGATGAGTTGGAGGAAGAGTTACTGGCTATGAAGTGACTCCCTCTACCTTTCTTTCTGGCCGCCCTAGAATGATTTATAAAAACAATCTTTATGTCCTCATAAGGTAGTTGGTAGATGTCTCCCCCAGCCAGAAGATGGAGGGTGTCTAGAAGATCTTCCCGAATTCCCCTGAGTAGGACCAACTTCAGAGGCTCAGGGTCAAGTGTACACTCGACCCTTTTGTAACTAAGCTAGAACCTCTCTTCATAGTCTTCTAGGGACTCATCATTTCCTATGGTCATTCAGAAGATTTCTTCTTTAGTATATTTTGACCTACAATAGTCTTGATACTTGTTGTTAAAGGCTTGCTACATCTAAACCCAAGTTGTGATGCTATTTCCAAGTAATCCCATGAACCAGGGCAGTGCTGCATCCTTGAGAGTAGAAGGGAACAATTTCAACTTTTTCTCATCTTCTGCATAGTCATAGGTTCGATAGATAACAACAAACTCGAATGAAAAGGTGTCAGGATCCTCTGTATTCAGACCATGGAAATGAGGTAGGGTGGAAGGGCTTATATTCTTCATTTTGGTGTCCCCATTGGTATCCTGAATGGGAAAGGTACACTCTATTTTCTCTCCATTCCCCCTAGCATTTCTGTTTTTAGCCATTGGCTCCAAGGAATGTTTTCTTCTTCTTCTTCCCCTATAGGTTCTTCAAAAATGTCTTGTTGTTCACCTAAGGGTTCTTCTTGACCACAACCACCAAAGAAGAGAGAAGGTTGGCTGTGTGAAGAAGTGGGGGTGTTGGGAAAATTTTCCTAAGTTATATCTATTCCTACGAGGCATGAAAGGAAATATTTTTGGTTGGTTTTTTTTTTTTCCCCACATTGATAGTACCTGCAGAAACTGAAATTGATTGAACAAAACAAATTGCAACTAGCTGAAATGAACTTGCTGAAATAAAATTTGCAGAATTGAAGAGGAAAGTAAGGAAATG